>CM066966.1:6137008-6737008 GCA_033971965.1 Cucurbita ficifolia
AGGACGTTTGAAAGCACGTGCTAAAAAAAATCCGCGGACTCGAGTAACAGGGCCGCATGTTTTTCAAAATTTTCGTACGAAATGGTCATGCTTGATGACTTAGAATGGAATGAAATGACGAAGAAACGGGGGTGTATAAAACAGTAAAAGAGTGCTTAAAATTGAAACCCTAATCAGAATCATGATTTAGAATGGAATGTCGGAGAAAAGGAGTGCATAAAAGAGTAAAAGAGCGATCAAAATGGAAAGAAAACTGAGTAACGGTCGATGTTTTTCAAAATTTTCGTGCGGATCGAACCAGAATAATGATTTAGAATGGAATGTATGCTTATATTATGTTTATGTTATGTTATAAAATGTGAATTGTATGTATACAGTATGTTATGAATGACATGATATCATGATAAATGAAATGAAATGTAACCCCGATATGAATGATGAACGATATGTGAAATGATATGAGTAAGGATATGATACGAATGAAAGATGATAGCGGGGTTATATTCATTAATGATAAAAGTAGAAACATGGGGACCTCATGCATTATGTGTGTTCATGCATTTGGGGGATACCCCTATTCCATCACGAGGGTACGGACGCGTACATCCAATGGCAGGACAACGATCGTTATGCTTTGCATAGCGCTGCCGTGACGGTTACTAGTTCTAACGGGTCCCGGCATAAGGGGCTCCTAGAGTATGCCCACCGGGTAATGAAAGTGGCCCAGCGGTGTGCGAACTAGCTGGTGAGCCCATACTCGCACGTATGGGCTGTGTGTAGAGTATATGGTACACGTCCAAAGTTTACCCGTTAGGACAGCACCGTGGGAAAAACGAAACGAAACGAAAGATAGGTCCCATCATTTCATTGCTTGTGATTGTTGCATAACCCCGATAGGGGGGTCACTTACTGAGTATTCTAGAAATACTCAAGCCATGTGCTACTACATTTTTCAGGTTAAGGTGAGACATTCCTGTACGGCTGACGACGGCATCGCAACTCGAGACCATGGCATATGCATAGGATAGTGGTATTTATTTTGTTAGACTTAGGCTAGAATAGGATGTTTTTAACTTAAATGTTTATTTATTTTATTTACTCTTTTGTTGTGTCGTTTTAAAGATGTTTTTGAAACACGTAAGTCCATCGCTGTGTTTTCAAGATAAAGGTTATGTTTTATGGAATTTAAATGAAGTCTTCCGCATGCAATGTTTATGATATGTATACAGTAGCGACCTTAAATTAAGTAGAAAATTTCGGGTCGTTACAGTTGGTATCAGAGCTCTAGGTTATAGATCTTGTAGACTAGCCTACAATGTAGGCTTGGCATGTTTCATGGTCCCCCCGTCGATGCCCCGTCTCCGTCAGGTATGTCTTGCGTAAGATAAGAAAATGAAATGTCTTTGATTGTGTATGTTGTTATTGCTTGGTCATTATAAAATATAATTCACAATTGAATTTTTTACACCATTGATTGTATTATAGTTGTCTGCGTTATTGTTGGCTTAATTCTATATTTATTATAATGTATAATATTTTATGTTTTAGGTTGCGTGGAATTTGAATGTAAATTGTTGTATTGATGATGTTTAGATTTACTGAGGTTGGTACGGTGAATGGGTAGATAAAGTTTTAGTAGGCTACTAAATGTTAGTGTATGTGTGAAAATGATTTTGTTAAGGAATGTCATATGCTTCAGTTAGACGTCTCGAACATAGATAAATTACTTAGTGCTATGACCATAGAGATGGAAAGGAATGTACCAACGAAGACGTGTAAGTAGTCTCAAATGAAATGAAAATGACCCGGGAAGCTTGATAAATGGCAATATCTTTTAGTATACTATGATATTAAAAGTGGTAGCGTTTGAAAGAAAATTTTATAACTTTGAAGTGTGTAAAGATGAAATTAAAGTATCACTAAGAAAAAGAAAAAAAGAAAAAAAAAACTTAATTAAGACCATAAAAATTTAAAACGTGTATACTTAAACTGATTGGTGAATGTCATAAGTGTCTTTAATGGATTTGAGCTTTGGAAGTAGTGAGACATAAAAAAAACTTTCCCCCTTAATACGAGTTGAAAATTAAAAAAAAAAAAAAAAAAAAAAAAATCGCAATTATGGAAGTTATGAGGTAATTTAAAAGTATCAATCCACAGTTTGGATGAAGCTTTACGATCATGGTCAAAATTTTAGAAGTATATGGAGAGGGACTATAGTATGAGATTGTCAAGATACTTTAAATTTAAGAAACCATGATTTAAGATGGACTTGGGTGGGGGATACACAAGGATTACAGTGGGACATTGTCTCTAAATCAACCAGAAGTTTTGTGGTAATCCTCCTCATGGTACATGAACGCACTCCAGGAAACTCAACATAAACAAATTGTTGTAGAAAATTATCAATGAATTTTCCTAGCAATGTCAACCTGGTTAAAAGGTATTACCATGGTTAAGGTTTCAAGATTGTCATCTTAAGTTTGATTATTAAGTATCCCAAGTTTTATGGCATCGGAGGATATCCACCATGCTTATATAATACACTTTTTAGAAGAGAATTTTGTTATGCCCCTTCTTGATATTACAAACGGGTTGAAAAAATATATATATATATATAAAAATAAAAAGGTTGTGGTGCCTTCCCGTTATGGTTATAGGAACGTTAGTTTGGTGTTGTGCTAGATAAGATATACCAAGAGAAAAGCCTATTTGACAATGTTTACCATGAAAGTTACCAAATTCTCAAAGTTTAATTAGCTTGGCCACAAATTAAATACAGTAAGTCGTTCATAGATCCATGTGATTTACTAGTGCATTCGATTTGCATTGGGTTAGGGTGGAGTTTTTAGCCGGTGTCATGTCATGATTTTGACTCCAAAATTTATTGGAATTGGGGTAAGTAGCCCAAAGAGAAGAAATATTACAAATTTCTTGATTTTGTATGGGAAAATAGGCAAATTTGCATATGTAGTTCATCTACAAAGATGAGACATTAATGATGAACCAAATCAAGTGGACAGTTACAAACAATACAAATACAGACAATAATGAGGAAAGGAAAACAATTTTTTTTTAATTATTAAAAATATAGAGAATGAACAATTTTTATTGGAACCATTCCTCTAGTGAATTCCCTCGGAACTTCTATAGTAAATGGACTATACAAAAATTGTGATCAGTCAAATATTGCAAAGCCCCGGTATCTATTACCCGTCAAAATTGGACTGGAACAGAATTTCGGTCTATATCGGCAACATAATATCTGATTAGGGAGTAAGTTTACTAACCTTAGTGTCCACATGAACATTGATTGCAATGAAGCGTCTGAGCCACAAACCTACTAAATGAGTTCAGTTGCTCATGAAATTTATGAGAAGAATTAATATGACGTGATAAGGTTATTTATGCAATTTTGGTGACCATTAGAATATGATAATGGGCTAAACCAAGGGTAGGTGTAAAATGACTAAAATGCCCCTATAGTTATGTACCACTGGCTTATGACCAAAGTGATCTCTAAATAGCATGAAAGTTGATGAGGAGTCTTATGTCATGGTATGAAGGGATTATACAAAGTTACATAGCCATTGAAATATGTTGAGGAATTAAACCAAGATTTGGGGGTAAATGACCAAAATACTCTTATGAGAATTCTAAGATGTTTTTAAGACCTTGAAAGACTCAAAATACTATGAAAATTTGCTTATATGAGACTCATACGGTATTAAGGATTAGGACAACTTTGAGATACGAACCAAGAGGAAAAGATATAAGGATAACAGTATTCCCTTCGACAATGGATAACAACCAATGTCATCAGGAAACATATATAAGGATAGTAGTATTCTCACTTATATTTTAATGCGAAATTGTACGGTAATAAACTTATATACTATGAAATTGAAAATACACCATATATGGAAGACATGAGTTGTCATGCACTCTAAATAAATAAAATGTTAACAAAATGAGCAGATGAATGTTGAAGCTAACTAAAATATTTCCTTTACTGGAAACTAATTTTGGCATAAGATTATTGCAAGCTGGTTCCTTGAGGAGGATTAATACAATGGTTTTTGTCCAGCGATCTTCATCCTTAGTTTCCGAAACTCACAATACATTTCTAGCCAAGGCCGTTGGTTAGAAGACAAGGATCACATTTCATGGAGATATCTTTTTGCTACAAAGGTTTTGGTGAGATTTTTCAAAAATTTTGTTGTCAGTTTGGCTCCAAGTAAAGTTGTCAGAACTTGATGAGATATTCGGTTTAAAACCCTTTTAAAATAGAAGTAAACTTATCTGACTTGTAACATTCTTTTATATCATTTGGAACACTTAGTTACAATGAAATAGGACAACCTACAAGGATGTAGAAGGATCTTGGAAAGTGGTACGCTGTGCTGCTCACTTCACACCTTTCTTTGGGTAGTATCTATAAAACTTCTCCATCATTTCCCATAATTTGTATTCTTAACAACTAGATGCGTACGAAAGACTTATGAATGTAAAGAAATCAAGGTTTTTATGATCTATATGGATGAGGGCGTACTTGTTAAGAATTTATGAAAGACTTTAAGATAGATTTATGCATATAAAGAAATGTTTATGACTCATACGAATGAGGGCATACTTAAGAATTTTTCCTTAGTGGTACTTCAAGACTTAAGAAAGCATTCTTAGAATAAGGACTCGATGATTCCAAGATTAAAGCACTTTCGAGGACGAAAGTTTTTATTAGAGGTATATGATGTAACAACCCTAAAATAAAATAATAATAATAATAAATAATAATAATAATAACAAAAAGAGATAAATAGATAAATAAATAAATAAATTATAATAATAATTTTAAAGAAATGGATTAATTAATTAAGAGAAAAGGTTACGGTTACCTCCTGTCAGATCTGAACCATCCTCTGAAACCACCTCTAGAAATTCCTGCAACAAGAAGAGAGAAAAAAAAAGGGAAAAACCAAAATGTCAATCAGCAAGTTTACAAGTGATGGTGCAGATTTATCTGGAGAGAGATTTCCCGGTTGACTTGAATACAAAGGACAAAGTCGGACTTTCTTAAGGATAAACTGGTGACGCAAGCCTAAGCTAATCAGGTAAGTGGCCTTACTATCGGCATGGTTATATTTGATGTTGACACGTGCCTGTGGTTTTGCACGTGTCATATATACTGATATGTGTGAATTATTTGTTAATCAGTATGCTTATATTATGTTTATGTTATGTTATGTTATAAAATGTGAATTGTATGTATATAGTATGTTATGAATGACATGATATCACGATAAATGAAATGAAATGTAACCCCAATATGAATGATGAACGATATGTGAAATGATATGAGAAAGGATATGATACGAATGAAAGATGATAGCGGGGTTATATTCATTAATGATAAAAGTAGAAACATGGGGACCTCATGCATTATGTGTGTTCATGCATTTGGGGGATACCCCTATTCCATCACGAGGGTACGGACGCGTACATCCAATGGCAGGACAACGATCGTTATGCTTTGCATAGCGCTGCCGTGACGGTTACTAGTTCTAACGGGTCCCGGCATAAGGGGCTCCCAGAGTATGCCCACCGGGTAATGAAAGTGGCCCAGCGTGTGCGAACTAGCTGGTGAGCCCATACTCGCACGTATGGGCTGTGTGTAGAGTATATGGTACACGTCCAAAGTTTACCCGTTAGGACAGCACCGTAGGAAAAACGAAACGAAAGATAGGTCCCATCATTTCATTGCTTGTGATTGTTGCATAACCCCGATAGGGGGGTCACTTACTGAGTATTCTAGAAATACTCAAGCCATGTGCTACTACATTTTTCAGGTTAAGGTGAGACATTCCTGTATGGCTGACGACGGCATCGCAACTCGAGACCATGGCATATGCATAGGATAGTGGTATTTATTTTGTTAGACTTAGGCTAGAATAGAATGTTTTTAACTTAAATGTTTATTTATTTTATTTACTCTTTTGTTGTGTCGTTTTAAAGATGTTTTTGAAACACGTAAGTCCATGGCTGTGTTTTCAAGATAAAGGTTATGTTTTATGGAATTTAAATGAAATCTTCCGCATGCAATGTTTATGATATGTATACAGTAGCGACCTTAAATTAAGTAGAAAATTTCGGGTCGTTAGAATTAAAAAGAAAAAAAGTGCTTAAAATCGAAACCCTTATCCGAGATGTTTGATGCACGTGCTAAAAAAAATGTAATGGTTGATGTTTTTCGAAATTTTTGTTGGCAATGACCAAGCTTGATGATTTTGAATAGAATGCTGAAGAAACTGAGTGTATAGAAAAGAAAAAAAGTGCTTAAAATCGAAACCCTAATCCGAGACGTTTGATGCACGTGCTAAAAAAATAAAGTAACGGTCGATGTTTTTCGAAATTTCTGTGGGCAATGATCAAGCTTGATGATTTCGAATAGAATGTATAAGAAATGGAGAGTATTAAAATTAAAAAAGGTGCTTAAAATCGAAACGCTAATTTGTAAACCCTAATCAGAGACGTTTGATGAATGAGCTAAAAAAACTGAGTAACGGTCGATGTTTTTTGATTTTTTTGTGGGAATGATCAAGCTTGAGTATTTGGAATAGAATGCTGAAGAAATTGAGTGTATAAAAAAGAAAAAACTGCTTAAAATCGAAATCCTAATTTCGAAACCCTGATCTGAGACGTTTGATGCACGTGCTTAAAAAACTTAGTAACGGTCGATATTTTTCTAAAATTTTTTTGGGAGTGATCAAGCTTGTTGATTTCGAATAGAATGTTGAAGAAATGGAGAGTATTAAAAAGAAAAAAGGTGCTTAAAATCGAAACCCTAATCCGGGACGTTTCATGCACGTGCTAAAAAAATAAAGTAACGGTCGATGTTTTTTGAAATTTTTGTGAGAAATGATCAAGCTTGATGATTTGGTATAGAATGCTGAAGAAATTGAGTGTATAAAAAAGAAAAAAAGTGCTTAAAATAGAAATCCTAATTTGGAAACCCTAATCCGAGACGTTTGATGCACGTGCTAAAAAAACAAAGTAACAGTCGATGTTTTTCCAAATCTTTTTGGGGAGTGATCAAGCTTGATGGTTTCGAATAGAATTTTGAAGAAACGGAGAGTATTAAAAAGAAGAAAGTTGCTTAAAATCGAAACCCTAATTTGTAAACCATAATCCGAGACGTTTGATGCACGTGCTAGTAAAACTAAGTAACGGTCGATGTTTTTTGAAATTTTTGTGGGGCATGATCAAGCTTGATGATTTGGAATAGAATGCTGAAAAAACTTAGTGTATAAAAAAGAAAAAAAGTCCTTAAAATCGAAATCCTAATTTGGAAACCCTAATCCGAGACGTTTGATGCACGTGCTAAAAAAACAAAGTAACGGTTGATGTTTTTCGAAATTTTTGTGGGGAATGATCAAGCTTGATGATTTGGAATAGAATGCTGAAGAAACTGAGTGTATAAAAAAGAAAAAAAGTGCTTAAAATCGAAATCCTAATTTGGAAACCCTAATCTAAGACGTTTGATGCACGTGCTAAAAAAACTGAGTAACGTTCGATGTTTTTTGAAATTTTTGTTGGGAATGATCAAGCTTGATGATTTCTTATAGAATGCTGAAGAAACGGAGTGTATAAAAAAGAAGAAAATGCTGAAAATCGAAACCTTAATTTGGAAACCCTAATCCAAGACGGTTTATGCACGTGCTAAAAAAATTGAGTAACGGTCGATGTGTTTTGAAATTTTTGTGGAGAATGATCAAGCTTGATGATTTCGAATAGAATGCTAAAGAATTTGAGTGGATAAAAAAGAAAAAAAAGGTGTTTAAAATTGAAACCCTAATTTGTAAACCCTAATCCGAGACGTTTGATGCATGTGCTAACAAAACAAAGTAACAGTCGATGTTTTATGGAGACTTCTGTGGGTAATGATCAAGCTTGATAATTTCGAATAGACAGTTGAAGAAACGGAGAGTATAAAAAAGAAAAAAAGTGCTTACAATCTCAACCCTAATTTGGAAACTCTAATACGAGGCGTTTGATGCACGTGATAAAAAAACAAATTAACGGTCGATGTTTTTCGAAATTCCTGTGGGCAATGACAAAGCTTGATTATTTTGAATAGAATGTTGAAGAAACGGTGAGTATTAAAAAGAAAAATTTGCTTAAAATCGAAACCCTAATTTGTAAACCCTAATCCGAGAAGTTTGATGCACGTGCTTAAAAAACTGAGTAACGGTCGATGTTTTTTGAAATTTTTGTGGGGAATGATCAAGCTTGATTAATTGGAATAGAATGCTGAAGAAACTGAGTGTATAAAAAAAAAAAATGCTTAAAATCAAAACCCTAATTTGGAAACCCAAATCTGAGACGTTTGATGCACGTGCTAAAAAAATAAAGTAACGGTCAATGTTTTTTGAAATTTTTTTTGGAATGATCAAGCTTGATGATTTTGAATAAAATGTTGAAGAAACGGAGAGTATTAAAAAGAAAAAAGGTGCTTAAAATTGAAGCCCTTATTTGGAAACCCTAATCCGAGACCTTTGATGCACGTGCTAAAAAAATAAAGTAACGGTCGATGTTTTTCGAAATTTTTGTGGGGAATGATAAAGCTTGATTATTTCAAATAGACTGTTGAAGAAACAGAGTGTATAAAAAAGAAAACAAGTGCTTAAAATCGAAATCCTAATTTGGAAACTCTAATACGATGCGTTTGATGCACGTGATAAAAAAATAAATTAACGGTCGATGTTTTTCGAAATTTCTGTTGGCAATTACCAAGTTTTATGATTTCGAATAGAATGTTGAAGAAACAGAGAGTATTAAAAATAAATAAGGTGCTTAAAATCGAAACCCTAATTTATAAACCCTAATCCAAGACGTTTGATGCACGAGCTAAAAATACTGAGTAACGGTCGATGTTCTATGAAATTTTTGTGGGGAATGATCAAGCTTGATGATTTGTTATAGGATGCTACTCACGAGCTGGTCAGGGATAGGTTCCGGTCACTCTTTCGATGCCATGCCATTGTGGTGGCACGGGAACCACTGAATGGGGGCAGTTTGAATCTCATCGTCTGCGTGTGGAATACAAGTGCTGAAGAAACTGAGTGTATAAAAAAGAAAAATAGTGCTTAAAATCGAAATCCTAATTTGGAAACCCTAATCCGAGACGTTTGATGCACTTGCTAAAAAAATAAAGTAACGGTTGATGTTTTTCGAAATTTTTTTGGGGAGTGATCAAGCTTGATGATTTCGAATAGAATGTTGAAGAAACAGAGAGTATTAAAAAGAAACAAAGGGCTTAAAATCGAAACCCTAATCCGAGATGTTTGATGCAGGTGCTAAAAAAAAGAAGTAACGGTCGATGTTTTTCGAAATTTCTATAGGCAATGACCAAGCTTGATGATTTCGAATAGAATGTTTATGAAACGGAGAGTATTAAAAAGAAAAATGGTGCTTAAAATTGAAACCCTAATTTGTAAACCCTAATCCGAGATGTTTGATGCACGTGCTAAAAAAACTGAGTAACGGTCGATAGTTTTTTGAAATTTCTTTGGGGAATGATCAAGCTTGATGATTTCGAATAGAATGTTTTAGAAACGGAGTGTATAAGAAAGAAAAAAAGTGCTTAAAATCAAAACCCTAATTTGGAAACCCTAATCCTAGACGTTTGATGCACGTGCCAAAAAAAAAAAAAAAAGGTTGATGTTTTTTGAAATTTCTGTGGGGAATGATTAAGCATATGATTTCGAATAGAATATTGAAGAAAGGGAGTGTATATAACAGAAAAAAGTTCTTAAACTCGAAAACCTAATTTGAAAACCCGGATCCGAGACTTTTGATGCACGTGCTAAAAAAATAAAGTAACGGTCGATGTTTTTCTAAATTTCTGTGGGGAATGATCAAGCTTGATGATTTGGAATAGATTTTTGAAGGAACGGAGTGCATAAAAAAGAAAAAAAGTGATTAAAATCGAAACCCTAATCCGAGACGTTTGATACACGTGCTAAAAAAACAAAGTAACGGTTGATATTTTTTGAAATTTCTGTGGGGAATGATCATATATGATGATTTCGAATAGAATGTTGAAGAAACGGAGTGTATAAAACAGAAAAAAAGTGCTTAGATCGAAACCCTAATTTGAAAACACTAATCCGAGACGTTTGATGTACGTGCTAAAAAACCTGAGTAACGGTCGATGTTTTTCGAAAATTTTGTGCGGAATGATCAATCTTGATGACTTCGAATGGAATGTTGAAGAAACGGAGTGTATAAAAAAGAAAAAAATTGCTTAAAATCGAAACCCTAATTTTGAAACCCTAATCCAAGACGTTTGATGCACGTGCTAAAAAGAAAAAGTAACGGTTGATGTTTTTTGAAATGTTTGTGGGGAATGATCAAGCTTGATGATTTTGAATAGAATGTTGAAGAAACGGAGAGTATTAAAAAGAAAAAAGGTGCTCAAAATCGAAACCCTAATTTGTAAACCTTAATCCGAGACATTTGATGCACGTGTTAAAAAAACAAAGTAATAGTCGATGTTTTTCGAAATTTTTTGGGGAGTGATCAAGCTTGATGATTTTGAATAGAAAGTATTCGAAACAGAGTATAAAAAAGAAAAAAAGTGCTTAAAATTGATACCATTATTTGGAAACTCTACTACGAGGCGTTTGATGCACGTGATAAAAAAACAAATTAACGGTCGCTTGATAATTTCGAATAGAATGTTGAAGAAACGGAGAGTACTAAAAAGAAAAAAGGTGCTTAAAATCGAAACCCTAATTTGTAAACCCTAATCCGAGACGTTTGATGCACGTGCTAAAAAAACAAAGTAACGGTCGATGTTCTTCGAAATTTCTGTGGGGAATGATCAAGCTTGATGATTTCGAATATAATGTTGAAGAAACGGAGAGTATTAAATAGAAAAAAGGTGCTTAAAATTGAAAACCTAATTTGTAAACCCTAATCCGAGACGGTTGATGCATGTGCTAAAAAACCTTAGTAACGGTCGATATTTTTTGAAATTTTTGTGGGGAATGATCAAGCTTGATGATTTGGAATAGAATGCTAAATAAACAGGGTGTATAAAAAAAGTTCTTAAAATAAAAACCCTCATCTGGGAACCCTAATCCGAGACGTTTGATGCACGTGCTAAAAAAAAAAGTAATGGTCAATGTTTTTCAAAATTTTTGTTTGGAATGATCAAGCTTGATGATATCGAATAAAATGTTGAATAAACGGAGAGTATTAAAAAGATAAAAGGTGCTTAAAATCGAAGACCTAATTTGTAAACCCTAATCCGAGAAGTTTGATGCACGTGCTAAAAAAACAAAGCAACGGTCGATGTTTTTGGAAATTTTTTTGGGGAGTGAACAAGCTTGATGATTTTGAATGGAATGTGGAAGAAACGGAGAGTATTTAAAAGAAAAAAGGTGCTTAAAATGGAAACCCTAATTTGGAAACTCTAATACGATGCGTTTGATGCACGTGATAAAAAAAAAAATTAACGGTCGATGTTTTTCGAAATTTCTATGGGTAATGACCAAGCTTGATGATTTCGAATAGAATGTTGAAGAAACGGAGAGTATTAAAAAGAAAAAAGATGCTTAAAATCGAAACCCTAATTTGTAAACCCTAATCCGAGACGTTTGATGCACGTGCTAAAAAAACTGAGAAACGGTCGATGTTTTTTGAAGTTTTTGTGGGGAATGATCAAGCTTGATGATTTGTTATACAATGCTAAAGAAACTAAGTTGTAAAAAAAAAAAAAAAGT
Source organism: Cucurbita ficifolia (assembly GCA_033971965.1). NCBI lineage: Eukaryota > Viridiplantae > Streptophyta > Magnoliopsida > Cucurbitales > Cucurbitaceae > Cucurbita > Cucurbita ficifolia. Next base: position 6,148,792 of record CM066966.1, read on the forward strand.
GCTTAAAATCAAAATCCTAATTTGGAAACGCTTATCCGAGACGTTTGATGCACGTGCTAAAAAAACAAAGTAACGGTCGATATTTTTCGAAATTTTTTTGGGGAGTGATCAAGCTTGATGATTTTGAATAGAATGTTGAAGAAACGGAGAGTATTAAAAAGAGAAAAGGTGCTTAAAATCGAAACCCTAAAAAAAACATTTGATGCACGTGCTAAAAAAACAAAGTAACGGTCGATGTTTTTCTAAATTTTTTGGGGAGTGATCAAGCTTGATGATTTCAAATAGAATGTTGAAGAAACGGAGAGTATTAAGAAGAAAAAAAATGCTTAAAATCGAAACCCTAATCCGAGACGCTTGATGCACGTGCTAAAAAAACAAAGTAACAGACGATGTTTTTCGAAATTTCTGTGCGCAATGACCAAGCTTGATGATTTCGAATAGAATGTTGAAGAAACGGAGTGTATTAAAAAGAAAAAAGGTGCTTAATATCGAAAACCTAATTCGTAAACCCTAATCCGAGACGTTTGAAGCACGTGCTAAAAAAACTGAGTAACAGTCGATAGTTTTTTGAAATTTCTGTGGGGAATGATCAAGCTTGATGATTTCGAATAGAATGTTTTAGAAACAGAGTGTATAAGAAAGAAAAAAAAGTGCTTAAAATCGAAACCCTAATTTGGAAACCCTAATCCTAGAGGTTTGATGCACGTGGTAAAAAAACAAAGTAACAGTTGATGTTTTTTTAAATTTCTGTGAGGAATGATTAAGCATATGATTTCGAATAGAATGTTGAAAAAACGGAGCATATAAAAAAGAAAAAAGTTCTTAAAATTGAAAACCTAATTCGAAAACCCTCATCCGAGACTTTTGATGCACGTGCTAAAAAAACAAAGTAACGGTCGATGTTTTTCGAAATTTCTGTGGGGAATGATCAAGCTTGATGATTTGGAATAGATTTTTTAAGAAACCGAGTGTATAAAAAAGTAAAAAAGTGATTAAAATTGAAACCCTAATTTGGAAACCCTAATCCGAGACATTTGATGCACATGCTAAAAAAACAGAGTAACGGTTGATATTTTTTTAAATTTCTGTGGGGAATTATCATATATGATGATTTCGAATAGAATGTTAAAGAAACAGAGTGCATAAAAAAGAAAAAAATTGCTCAAAATTGAAACCCTAATTTGAAAATACTAATCCGAGATGTTTGATGCACGTTCTAAAAAAACTGAGTAACGGTCGATGTTTTTCGAAATTTTGTGGGGAATGAACAAGCTTGATGATTTTGAATAGAATGTTGAAGAAACGGAGTGTATAAAAAAGAAAAAAATTGCATAAAATCGAAACCCTAATTTTGAAACCCTAATCCGAGACGTTAGATGCACGTGCTAAAAATATAAAGTAACGGTCGATGTTTTTTTGAAATTTCTGTGGGAATGATCAAGCATATAATGATTTCGAATAGAATGTTGAAGAAACGGAGAGTATAAAAAAGGAAAAAAATGTGCTTAAAATTGAAACACTTATTTGGAAACCCTAATCCGAGACGTTTGATGCACGTGCTAAAAAAACCGAGTAACGGTCGATGTTTTTCGAAATTTTGTGGGGAATGAACAAGCTTGATGATTTCGAATAGAATGTTGAAGAAACGGAGTGTATAAAAAAGAAAAAAATTGCATAAAATTGAAACCCTAATTTTGAAACCCTAATCCGAGACGTTAGATGCACGTGCTAAAAAAATAAAGTAACGGTCGATGTTTTTTTGAAATTTCTGGGGGAATGATCAAGCATATGATGATTTCGAATAGAATGTTGAAGAAACGGAGAATATAAAAAAGGAAAAAAATGTGCTTAAAATTGAAACACTTATTTGGAAACCCTAATCTGAGACGTTTGATGCACGTGCTAAAAAAAACGAGTAACGGTCGATGTTTTTTGAAATTTTTGTGGGTAATGGTCAAGCTTGATGATTTCAAATAGAATGCTGAAGAAACAGAGTGTATAAAAAAGAAAAAAAGTGCTTAAAATCGAAACCCTAATCCGAGACGTTTGATGCACGTGCTAAAAAAACAAAGTAACGGTCGATGTTTTTTGAAATTTTTATGGGGAATTATCAAGCTTGATGATTTCGAATAGAATGTTGAAGAAATGGAGTGTATAAAAAAGAAAAAAGTTCTTAAAATCGAAACTCTAATTTGAAAACCCGTATCCGAGACTTTTGATGCACGTGCTTAAAAAACAAAGTAACGGTCGATGTTTTCCGACATTTCTGTGTGAAATGATCAAGCTTGATGATTTGGAATAGAATGTTGGAGAAACAAAGTGTATAAAAAGAAAAAAACGTGCTTAAAATCGAAACCCTAATTTGGAAACCCTAATCTGAGGCGTTTGATGCACGTGCCAAAAAAACAAAGTAACGGTCGATGTTTTTCAAAATTTTTGTGGGGAATGATCAAGCTTGATGATTTCCAATAGAATGTTGAAGAAACAGTGTATAAAAAAGAAAAAAAGTGCTTAAAATCAAAACCCTAATTTGGAAACCCTAATCCGAGACTTTTGATGCACGTCATAAAAAAACAAAGTAAGGGTCGATGTTTTTTGAAATTTTTGTGGGGAATGATCAAGCTTGATGATTTGGAATAGAATGTTGAAGAAACAGAGTGTATAAAAAGGAAAAATAATGCTTAAAATTGAAACCCTAATTTGGGAACCATAATCCGAGACGTTTGATGCACGTGCTAAAAAAACAAAGTAACGGTCGATATTTTTTGAAATTTCTGTTGGGAATGATCAAACATATGATTTCGAATAGAATGTTGAAGAAATGGAGTGTATAAAAAAGAAAAAAAGTGCTTAAAATCGAAACCCTAATTTGGAAACCATAATCTAAGACATTTGAAGCACGTGCTAACAAAATTGAGTAACGGTCGATGTTTTTGGAAATTTTTGTTGGGAATGACAAAGCTTGATGATTTCAAATAGAATGCTGAAGAAACAGAGTGTATAAAAAAAAAAGTACTTGAAATCGGAACCTTAATTCGGAAACCCTAAAACGAGACGTTTGATGCACATGCTAAAAAAACAATGTAACGATCGATGTTTTTCGAAATTTCTGTGGGCAATGATCAAGGTTCATGATTTCGAATAGAATGTTGAAGAAACGGAGTGTTAAAAAAGAAAAAAAGTGCTTAAAATAGAAACCCTTATTTGGAAACCTTAATCCTAGAGGTTTGATGCACGTGGTAAAAAAACAAAGTAACTATTGATGTTTTTTGAAATTTCTGTGAGGAATGATTAAGCATATGATTTCGAATAGAATGTTGAAGAAACGGAGTGTATAAAAAAGAAAAAAGTTCTTAAAATCGAAAACCTAATTTGAAAATCCTGATCCGAGACTTTTGATGTACGTGCTAAAAAAACAAAGTAATGGTCGATGTTTTTCAAAATTTCTGTGGGGAATGATCAAGCTTGATGATTTGTAATTGATTTTAGAAGAAACGGAGTGTATAAAAAGTAAAAAAGTGATTAAAATCGAAACCCCAATTTGGAAACCCTACGCTGAGACGTTTGATGCACGTTTTTTGAAATTTCTATGGGGAATGATCATATATGATGATTTCGAATAGAATGTTAAAGAAACGGAGTGTATAAAAAAGAAAAAAAGTGCTTAAAATCGAAACCCTAATTTAAAAATACTAATCTGAGATGTTTGATGTACGTGCTAAAAAAACCGAGTAACCGTCAATGTTTTTTAAAATTTTTGTAGGTAATGGTCAAGCTTGAGGATTTCAAATAGAATGCTAAAGAAATAGTGTATAAAAAAGAAAAAAAGTGCTTAAAATCGAAACCCTAATTTGAGACGTTTGATGCACGTGCTAAAAAAACAAAGTAACGGTCGATGTTTTTCGAAATTATTGTGGGGAATGATCAAGCTTGATGATTTCGAATAGAATGTTGAAGAAATGGAGCGTATAAAAAAGAAAAAAGTTCTTAAAATCGAAACCCTAATTTGAAAATCCTGATCCAAGACTTTTGATGCACGTGCTTAAAAAATAAATTAACGGTCGATTTTTTTGGGAATTTTTGTGGGGAATGACAAAGCATGATGATTTCAAATAGAATGCTGAAGAAACAGAGTGTATAAAGAAGAAAAAAAATACTTGAAATCGAAACCTTTATTCGGAAACCCTAAAACGAGAGGTTTGATGCACATGCTAAAACAACAATGTAACGATTGATGTTTTTCGAAATTTCTGTGGGCAATGATTAAGGTTGATGATTTCGAATAGAATGTTGAAGAAACGGAGTGTATAAAAAAGAAAAAAAGTGGTTAAAATCGAAACCCTAATTCGAGACATTTGATGCACGTGCAAACAAAATTGAGTAACAGTCGATGTTTTTTGAAATTTTTTTGGGGAATGATAAAGCTTGATGATTTCGAATAGAATGCTGAAGAAACAGAGTGTATAAAAAAAAAGTGCTTAAATTCAAAACCTTAATTCGGAAATCCTAAAACGAGACGTTTGATGCAAATGCTAAAATAAGAATGTAACGGTCGATGTTTTTCGAAATTTCCTTGGGCAATGATCAAGCTTGATGATTTCGAATAGAATGTTGAAGAAACAGAGAGTAACAGTCGATGTTTTTTGAAATTTCTGTGGAAATGATCAAGCATGATGATTTCGAAAAGAATGCTTAAGAAACAGAGTGAATAAAAAAGAATAAAAGTTCTTAAAGTCGAAACCCTAAATTGGAAACCCTAATTTAAGATGTTTGATGCACGTGTTAAAAAAACTAAGTAACGGTTGATGTTTTTGGAATTTTTTTTGCGGAATGAAAAAGCTTGATGATTTCAAATAGAATGCTGAAGAAACGGAGTGTATAAAAAAGAAAAAAAGTTCTTAAAATCGAAACCTGAATTCGGAAACACTAAAACGAGACGTTTTGTGCACATGCAAAAAAAACAATGTGACGGTCGATGTTTTTCGAAATTTCTGTGGGCAATGATCAAGCTTGATGATTTCGAATAGAATATTGAAGAAACGGAGAGTATTAAAAAGAACAAAGGTGCTTAAAATCGAAACCCTAATCTGTAAACCCTAATCTGTAAACCCTAATCCGAGAGGTTTGATGCACGTGCTAAAAAAACAAAGTAACGGTCGATGCAGTTTAAAATTTTTGTGTAGATTCATCAAGCTTGATGATTTCGTATAGAATGTTGAAGAAACAGAGAGTATCAAAAAGAAAAAAAAAGTGCTTAAAATCGCAACCATATTTGGAAACCTGAATCCGAGACGTTTGATGCACGTGCTAAAAAAACAAAGTAACGGTCGATGTTTTTCGAAATTTCTATGGGTAACGATCAAGCTTGATGATTTTGAATAGAATATTGAAGAAACGGAGAGTATTAAAAAGAAAAAGTTGCTTAAATCGAAACTCTAATTTAGAAACCCTAATCTGAGACGTTTGATGCAAGTGCTAAATAACTGAGTAACGGTCGATGTTTTCTAAAAGTTTTGTGAGGAATGATTAAGCTAGATTATTTCGAATAGAATGTTGAAGAAACGGAGTGTATAAAAAAGAAAAAAATGTGCTTAAAATAGAAATTCTAATTTGGAAACCGTAATCCGAGACGTTTGATGCACGTGCTAAAAAAACTGAGTAACGGTCGATGTTTTTCAAAATTTTTGTGAGGAATGATTAAGTTTATTCTTTCGAATAGAATGTTGAAGAAACAGATTATATAAAAAAGAAAAAAGATGCTTAAAATCGAAACCCTAATTGGAGACGTTTTCTGCACGTGCTAAAAAAACTGAGTAACGGTCGATGTTTTACGAAACTTTTGTGGGGAATGATCAAGCTTGATGATTTCGAATAGAATGTGGAAGAAACTGAGTGTATAAAAAAGAAAAAAAGTGATTAAAATCGAAACCCTAATCCCAGACGTTTGATGCACGTGCTAAAAAAACAAAGTAACGGTCGATGTTTTTCAAAATTTTTGTGGGGAATGATCAAGCTTTATGATTTTGAATAGAATGTTGAAGAAACGGAGGGATTTAAAAAGAAAAAAGTGCTTAAAATCGAAACCCTAATTTGGGAAGCATAATCCGAGACGTTTGATGCACATGCTAAAAAAAACAAAGTAACGGTCGATATTTTTCGAAATTTCTGTGGGGAATGATCAAGCTTGATGATTTCGCATAGAATGTTTAAGAAACAGAGAGTATAAAAAAGAAAAAAAGTGCTGAAAATCGAAACCCTAATTTGGAAACCCTAATCCGAGACGGTTGATGCACGTGTTAAAAAGCTGAGTAACGGTCGATGTTTTTCAAAATTTTTGTGAGGAATGATTAAGCTTGATGATTTCGAATAGAATGTTGAAGAAATGGAGTGTATAAAAAAGAAAAAAGATTCTTAAAATCGAAACCCTAATTTGGAAACCCTAATCTGAGACGTTTGATGCATATGCTAAAAAAATAAAGTAACTGTCGATGTTTTTTGAAATTTCAGATGAAAATGTGATGGTGTTACTATAACACGTGCGGAAGCAATTTGGATCTTAGGCACTCTTAGAACATCAATTATAGTAAATAACTAGCATTTTCATAAGTATTAAAACTCAAAGTGTTTGAGTACTAACCTTTTATAGTTCAAATTTCTTTTTCCTCACGAACTGGTTTCGAACAACTACTAGTGTCTTCTCCACTATTCTCCGGCCTTAAAACGGGATTGTGGAATCCGGTGAGTGACTAAACTTAGGAGGGATATAGTATATATGAAGAGAGAGTTTGTGAGAGTTTTTCTCAAGGTTTTTCCAAGAAGAGAAGTTCCATGTACCTTGATCACTCTATTTAAAGAGTCATATTTGCATGTTCATGCAAATTTGAGATCACCAAATTTTGACACTCAAAATTCCACTCAAATGTTTGGGATTATGGGGCAAGCATGCAAGTTTGAGTTAACCAAATTTTAATTCAACAATTAATTTGAATAATTAATTTCAAATTAAAGTAATATTAAATAATTAATTAAACTATTTAATTAGTATTTAATATTAATTCAAATGCCAATCCCAATCAATTCCGACACATATTTGATTAAAATATTTAAATCTTATTTAAATATCTTCGATTCTCTCTTTTTGTTTAATTCGTAAATAAAACAAAAGTGCGGTTAAATATATCGTATATATGTAGCGCATATTCCCTAATTTGAATTCGAACACTTCGAACTCAGTCGTCACACTATTCTATGGTTTATTCCAATATGAGCTAGCAGAGGGACCTAATGGACCTATAGATCATGGGCTCCATCGATCCAAGATTAACTAGTTAAACTCATTAACCTTGTTAACCAACATTCGTTAACTACTAGGACACTCCACTATAGCCTAGTAGTTGCACTCCCCTCACTATATATATATTTCTGTCCATTTGATATAACCATGATTAGTAAGTCGACCCCTAAAGTTACTTCTTGTTCCTTAAGTCCCACTAATCCTCTAATGAACAATTGGTTTGTGGTCCAACCACCAAACCGAATCCCTCTCGGGCCAATGAGAGGGTGGGGCCCTTTGTTCAAGGCCTAGAGTCAGTACTTAAGGAACAACCTCTCTACTATCCCTAAAAGCGGGTAGGAGTGAATTCTATCTTGCACCCTATGTCCTCAGCTATTCACCAGTCTTACCTTTGAAATCGGAGGCTTATTGAGTTGGCGAACTCGGGCCACTCTCACCTATGCAAATCTAAGGATAATTCTAAATAAACAGGAGTTCATAGTTAGCTCAGGATTAAGGTCGAAGTACCTAGGTCATCGAGTGAAAAAAAATCAGTCTCAATAGTAAACGGTATTATAAAGTGAGAGTGATTTTCTTCATGGTCCGATCTTATGCAATACTCATTGCATTGGACGCCCCCACTCACATGTCTCCACATGTACAATTTACTGATCACATTGTTTATATCATATACAAAAGTGGGCCGCATCCATAGTGTCCCCAGGATAAGGTACTCAGCATTATCCCTGTACTATGATCATTTTGACTATATACTTGAACTTGATCCACTCTTATGTCTCTACATATAGTTCAAGTAATCATACTATAGCCAGAGTATTCTTAGTTTATTGGATTTAGATTAATGATCGTACAATTCACTTTATTCAATAACAATCTTTACTAAATAAAACATCAATAATAACTTTATTGAAAATAGAATATGTTTTTATTTACAAACTATGAGTTGTAGGACATAAAACCCAACAAAATGATCAAGCATGATGATTTCGAATGGAATGTTGAAGAAACGGAGTGTATAAAAAAAAGTGCTTAAAATCGAAACCCTAATTTGAAAACCCTAATCTGAGACGTTTGATGCACGTGCTAAATAAACTGATTAACGGTCGATGTTTTTTGAATTTCTGTGGGGAATGATCAAGCTTGATGATTTCGAATAGAATGTTGAGGAAACAGAGAGTATTAAGAAGAAAAAAAGTGCTTAAAATCGAAACCATAATTTGGAAACCCTAATCCGAGATGTTTGATGCACGTGCTAAAAAAACAAAGTAACGGTCGATGTTTTTCTCAACTTCTGTGGGTAATTATCAAGCCTGATGATTTTGAATAGAATGTTGCAGAAACGGAGAGTATAAAAAAGAAAAAAAGTGCTTAAATCGAAACCTTAATATGGAAACCCTAATCCGAGACGTTTGATGCACGTGCTAAAAAAACAAAGTAACGTTCGATGTTTTTCTAAATTTTTGTGGGGAATGATCCAGCTTAATGAGTTCGAATAGAATATTGAAGAAACGGAGAGTATAAAAAAGAAAAAAAGTGCTTAAAATCCAAACCCTAATTTGGAAATTCTAATCCGAGATGTTTGATGCACGTGCTAAAAAAACAAAGTAACGGTCGATGTTTTTCAAAATTTTTGTGTGGAATGATCAAGCTTGATGATTTCGAATAGAATGTTGAAGAAACGGAGTGTATAAAAAAGAAAAAAAGTGCTTAAAATCGAAACCCTAATTTGGAAATCCTAACCCGAGACATTTGATTTACATGCCAAAAAAACTGAGTAACGGTCGATGTTTTTTGAAATTTCTGTGTGGAATGATCAAGCATGATGATTTTGAATAGAATGTTGAAGAAACGAAGTGTATAAAAAAGAAAAAAGTGCTTAAAATCGAAACCCTATTTTTGAAACCCTAATCCGAGACTTTTGATGCACGTGCTAAAAACACAAAGTAACGGTCGATATTTTTCGAAACTTCATTGGGGAATGATCAAGCTTGATGATTTCGAATAGAATGTTGAAGAAACGAAGAGTATAAGAAAGAAAAAATGTGCTTAAAATCGGAACCCTAATTTGGAAACCCTAATCCAAGACGTTTGATGCACGTGCTAAAAAATAAAGTAACGGTCGATGTTTTTCTCAACTTCTGTGGGTAATGATCAAGCTTGATGATTTCGAATAGAATGTTGAAGAAACGGAGAGTATAAAAAAGAAAAAAAATGCTTAAAATCGAAACCCTAATTTGGAAACCTTAATCCGAGACGTTTGCTGCACGTGCTAAAAAAACAAAGTAACGGTCGATGTTTTTCGAAATTTCTGTGGGTAATGATCAAGCTTTATGATTTCGAATAGAATGTTGAAGAAACGAAGAGTATTAAAAAGTAGAAAGGTGCTTAAAATCAAAACCCTAATTTGGAAACCTTAATCCGAGATGTTTGATGCACGTGCTAAAAAAACAAAGTAACGGTCGATGTTTTTCGAAATTTTTGTGGAGAATGATCAAGCTTGATGATTTCGAATAGAATGCTAAAGAAACTGAGTATATAAAAAAGAAAAAAAGTGTTTAAAATCGAAACCCTAATTTGGAAACCCTATTCCGAGACGTTTGATGCACGTGATAAAAAAACAAAGTAACGGTCGATGTTTTTCTCAACTTCGGTGGGTAATGATCAAGCTTAATGATTTCAAATAGAATGTTGAAGAAACGGAGAGTATAAAAAAGAATGTTTGCAAAAACGGGAGCAGGCATGCGTCAGACGACGGTGGTGGCAGTGCGTCTGGAGCTGAGTAGGACAAGTTGCAAATGCTGAGTGGAGAGACTCATTCCGCTGCTAATTGTGACATGCGTGCAGGTTGACCCGATCCCTAAACCTACATTCGATCAAAGACTTTATATTACAAGATGATCAACCTACTTATAGATGCTTCGGTTCCTTGCCTGTAAATTTCAGCCTGACTTGTACAAAGGTGAAAAATGGAACTACTATCATTAAGATGATAATTATATTAATGTCATATCCTCTAAATTATGTTTGGATCTACACCTTTAAAGTGAATTAATTAATAACGAAGAATGTTTGAATGAGTGATCACATAATCCTTTTATGAAGTCGTTTTAAATGAATGTTTCCAAATAAACAAGGGAATATCATATAGTTCAGATATGCCAACTAACATTAGAATATGAATGGATGTCATATTATATTTTGATGAATTATGATATGATATGAAATATCATGACATTATGTGACATGATTATGTTAGGAAATGATATGTATGACATACGATGAAATGTTTGAGACAAGAAGATTCACCATGTACAACCCCTGAGATATGTTTTAAAGGTTATGCTATGAATGAAATTAAATTGAAAAAGAGGGTTGTTTTGCATGATTTGTTTACCATAAAAAAATGTTGGGACATCATGCATAAATGTATGTTCACGTGCATCATAATATTCCCCTTATGATGAGTATGGACGCGTACGTTATGAAAAGAAAAATTATCATCATGTTTATCATGATGCTACGACGGTTGCTATTCATTTTGAGTGTCTGACAACAGCACCAGAGATGCTAGCAGGCCTAGCAAAAGGCCTAGGGGGTGTGCCAACCGCCTTGTGGGTCCATATTCGCACGACTGGAAAGCCGCCTAAGAGAATACTGTTTTAAATGATACGTCCTATTTATGTTACATATGTTTACATTCCCTAACCTCAATAGTGGAATCATTGCTGAGTATTTTTAAAAATACTTCAGCCTTGTGCTACTCTTCTATTTCAGGTAAAGGAAGACACTCATGTACGGTTGACGACCACGTCGCATCAAAGACCATGGAACCTGCGTAGGGTAGTTGCATTTTTATTTTGTAGATCTTAAGTTAGTTAGGACATCGTTTTAAATTGTTTTCTTGTTGGTTTCTCTTAAGAATTTTAAACAAATGTACAAGTCCATGGCATCGTTTTATGAAATTCTTTTAAAGAAATGTCTCTGCATTAAAAGGTTACGTCATGTATATTGTAATGACTACATTTCCCTTTACTATGTTCCATCAACACGCACCCTAGTCCCTTCTTAGAGACATCACTATCTATCACATATCCCTTTGAGCTCTCTTGCACTGTAAGCATTGTGGCTGACATGAACCTCTGTTTTAGGTCTTGAAAACTTGTTTCACATGCATCCCTCCATACAAATGGAATACCCTTCTTCGTCAACTATGTGAGCGGTGAGGCTTTTCTAGCAAAGTCTTGCAGAGACCACCGGTAGTATCCTACAACCTTAGAAAACTGCGTACCTCAGTAACTGTGGTCGGGTAGTCCCAATTAGTGAATTTTTGGCACAACCTCCTTGTTGGATGAGATTTTTGGCCTTCGACATTGAAACTACTTTAGGGGTAACTCTAGTGCATATACCCTAGAATTTAAAATTGGATTCCAATGACAGTCAATCTATATTGGCATGATTCTTAGCTAACCAATACATCCCTAATATTACGTCAAAGTTAGTCATATTAACAACTATCAAGTCTACATTCAAGGTCCATCTTACCACTATTAATTGTCCATCTTTTACTCTATCCTTAGCAACTAGGTCTAATGCCGGAGTACTAACAGTCAATACATGCAATAAGAATTCTAGTTCAAACTCTACTTGGCTAACAAATGTACATGTATAAACGAATGCGTTGAACCAGTATCAAATAAAGTTAAACATAGTCTCCTAGGACGGATAGTGTAACGATTCAGATTTTCCATTTTTCCTTATTTTGTTAAGATTTTGTTTTTATTTTTTATAAATGATAGAATATTATGTTGTAGCATTTATTCTCGCCGGAAAATATGCATGATTTTCGACGAGACAGTTATTACCTTAATGGGAAAACGTTCTGAGATCTTTTATATTCCTATGTCCAACCTTCAGTTCCCTTAAAAAATTATTTTTTGTCTCCAAACTCACCTTCTGTGTCTGAGTGTGTCTGAGAGAATGGAAACTGAGAGTGTTCGAAAGGAAATCGTGTGGGTTGGTTTGCTGGGTGATTTTCGGTGAGTTGTCGAAACAAGTGACCTTGCTGTCTTGAGGGAGAATCGACAAAGGGGTCAGAATCGATTAGGGTTAGGGAGACGAGACGTTGGATCGCGTTGGGTCGTGTCACCTCGTGTCCGTCAGGAGAAGTGAAAGTCAGAATCGGAGCAGGACGGCTGCATCGTTGACGGTGCAACGCCGAGTTAGGGTTTTCGCGTGATTGCAGGTTAGGAAGACCACGAAGCGGGCCGGGTAACCCGTCTCGCGCTCAGCCTCCAATTCGGCCCAAACAGTAACGGGCCACGTTTCCGTTGGCGGCCCAACTCCACAGACGCACATCCAAAGAATCCAGTGGCTTTGCACGCGTAACGGTTCGACTCCATCGTTCTCGGCTTGTCAGCAGCGGCTCGTCGGCGCGGATGTTGGTTATTATAGGACGTAATTAACCGTTGGAATTAGCTTGTTGTGAGTGACTTCGGCCAAGGCCATTGAGGTAAGTGACCTTACTGTTGGAGTTAGCCTATTATGTGTTGTATGATGGTGCGTGCCCAGTGGCCCTTGCATGCACCATATTTTATGTGATATGACTATGTGATGTATGGATTATGTTGACTCTTTACGCTATGAAAAGTTATGGATTATGTTGACTGTTGACTATTTAAGCTATAAAAAGTTATGGTTGATCTGCTATTATTATATACCATGAAAATGTTGATCGATGTCATGTATACACGTAGTATTATCGAGTCATGTCATGAAATGCTTATGGAACTGGAATGTATTTTCATGTTATGTAATATGCCATGTAATGTAAGTTATGTGTTATGCCATGTAATGTAAGAAAGGTATTTTTGATGTTAGCAGTGCTTATGTAATGCCATGTTAGTTATCTCAAGGGACCTCATGCATATGTGCATGTCACTTGAATCGGGATACTTTCTCTTTATGTTACAAAAGAATGAAGTACAATATTTATGTTCGATATGATATTATACGGGCCTTTTCTGTTCTGTTGTGTTCGGCGACGTGTAATACGTTGTGCCCAACCAAGCCAGGCCCAGGGGGTACGTATACAAGCCCGCCTGGTAGGTCCATGTTCGTGTACACGGGCCGTGTGTGAAGGAGTACCACACATCCAACCCTACCTAGAATAGAAAAGCACCCAAGGCCATGTAAAGTTTATGAAAAGTTAGGTCTCGCTCATATGTTGCATGTGTTTGCATTTCTAACCCCAACAGTGGGGTGACTTACTAAGTATTTTATAAAATACTCAAGCCACGTTCTACCTACATTTTTCAGGTAATAGCAAGACGCGAATGTACGGTTGACGGTGGAGCTGAGGACACAACTGAAGTGGACGAGGGGCATTTTTAGTAGTTTACGTTTATTTGATTGTTTTAAGTTAAAGCATTGAACATTGTTTTATTTAGATTTATTTTGAATTCAGATACGGAAAGTTTTATTTTGAGTGATATGTTTGTTTTGGATTTTTTAATCTTTATTTGACTTTGTTGTGTTTTCCAAAGTTATTTATGATGAGCTTCCCCGTAATGAGTTATGTATGCATGAGTGACGTCACTAATTAGGTTTAGATAATTAGGGGCGTTATAGATAGTGTCCCTGTCAGTTGAAGGAATATGAGAAGAATTACCCTATGCACGACTTAAAGTTGGCCACGGTGGTGTTTGCACTTAAAATTTGGCGATCCTACCTGTATGGAGAAAAAATTCAAACTTATATCGACCACAAGAGCTTAAAGTATTTCCTCACCCAAAAAGAATTGAACATGAGAGAATGAAGATGATTAGGGTTGATGAAGAATTATGACAAACATTAAGTACCACCCTAGAAAAACTAATGTAGTTGTCGATGCTCTAGGCTACAAAACAGCACACTCGTCGGTTCTCATCACCAGAGAGTCACGAGTGTAGGCGGACATCGAACAAGCCAAGATAGCAATAGTAGCTGAAGGAGTTGTAGCTCATATGGTTAGACTCACGGTCCAACCCATACTTCAATAGAGGATTATTGAAAGCCCCTAGAAAGACGACGACATGATTGTAGCAACCCGTCAGTGTACCGAAATGGTAGTGATAAAACATTACTATGGACTTCTTAGTAGGTTTTAGGTTAGTATAGGGTATTATTATTTTAAACATTTTCGTGGTTTTATTTTATTTTACTTTGAATCTTTCATTTGCATTGTTTTAAGACCCTTTAGTAAACATATAAGTCCATAACATGATTTTATGAAGTCGTTTTAAATGAATGTTTCCGTATAAAGAAGTTATGTCATGCATGTGGTAGCGACTCTAGAGCCCTAAAAAATTAGGTTTGTTACAAAATCACTTATTTGCACGATAAGATATTTATTCTTTACACCTTGTTCATCTCGATAGTCTAGTGCATAGACCCATACTTCTTCACAAACAAAATTGGTGCCTCTAAGGTGAAACACCAAGACATATCATCAGTGACAAACTTTAGTTCGAGGGATAGTTCTTACCGTTTTTTATCTATAGTCCTTTGATAGATGCTTAGATTCCTTGCTTGAGAATTTCAACTCAACTTTGACAAAGGTGAAAAATAAAACTATGATCATTAAGACAATAATTATATTAATGTCATATCCTCTCAATTATGTTTGGATCAACACACCTTTAAAGTGAATTAACAACGAGGAATGTCTTTAAAATGGAATGAGTGATAATAAATATATAAAATTAAAAACTTTTGAATTTATTTATAAAAATTAATTCTAAAGCCTAGGATGTTACATTAATTATTTAAAAAAAATTAATTTAAAGATTTATGATATTAAGTTTAATTCTAATTAATAGCAGAATTTTAGAGAATTTTGAACTTTAATATCAACTTCCACAACTATAAAGAGAAAATTCTTCTATATTTTTCATGACAAAGAAAATTTGTGAATTTTTTCTTAATATTCTTTTTTCTATATATTTAATTTAAGCATATATGAGAATCGAAAATAGTTCAAAGAAAGAATCGAGAATGGAGGTACTATCTTTTAGAAATATTATAAAGTGTTCATTATATTTATTTATTTTTCTACAATTAGTTATGTGAATTCTTTATGATTTTTTTTTTTTTTACGTTGTTGTTGCCATTTTCATGATTTTTTATTTTTTATTTTTATCTTCTCAGTCGTTGTTTGCCTTGTTCATCGTCTTCCTTGCGATTCAATCAACAAGGGCCGATAATGAAACTGAGGAGATGATCAATAAGTTGTGTCGTCAAATGGAGAATTTGGATTCTGCAGCCAAACCTTCCATGAGAATTTGAAGGGTCCGACAAATAATATAGGGTTAACCCAAATAGCAATGGTTCAAACCATTGCCAATGCAAGCAATACACTTCGGTATTCTTATTAAAAGTACAAATAAAATCTAAAATTTTAAAAGCGTTTAAGTTGATAGGTTACGATAAATACTTGTATTCTTAACAGGTATATTCAAGAGCTTCTGCCATCGACAACCGATCGTGCTTTGAAGAATGACCATATAGTTTGTGAAAATGCATACAAGGTAGTGAGTAAAGCATTTCAAGAAGGAATTGAGTTATTCTTCAAAAAGGATTATAGAAGCATGTTTACTGCTGAGAAGATTACACCGAGAGCACAGGAGAGTTGCAGTGTGATTTTAACACACCACCCCAGAGAAACAAAGCCCATTAGAGGAGAGGAATAAGGAGATGAGGATTCTCAAAGCCCATTAGAGTCTCATTTTGTCCCGTTCGACCTCCGTTTGTCAGTTTTTCGTCTTGATTTTGATATAAAATAATTATGTTTGCTTAAAGTCTCATGAATTAGGATCCATGAATTCTTGAGCTCCAAACACGTAGAATAGCTAGCTCAAGAAGGCACGCGTCATTCAAGTAAGTAACCACTAAGACTTTAGGCAAGTAATACTTGCAGGAGTCTCTAAGACATGCTAGCATGACCAAGGTAGATCTAGGCTATGAGCAGCGTGAACACTACACTATCTTCAGACCCTCGATACCTTTTCCACTCCAATATTACTACTATTGAGCTAGGCACATGCTAATTAGGGTAGTTTGAGCTTCTGTTTCGCTGAATGGCCAATGGTCTCTTGAATATGACCACTATGTTGTTAACCTATTCCTTAAAGGGGGTGTGGGACAACATCAGATAGCCTAGTAGCTGGCTAGTGCAAAAGGATCACACCCCCCAAACATAGGTGACTCTATGGTCCTAAGCAATAAACCAACCAGCCTTCTTTTAATGATGTTCAGACTAGAAATCATCGTATTGTCTCATTAGAATTTTATGAGGTCGTGCCTCAACCCAGATATTTGATCACTCACTACATAAGCAAAGCAATTTATCATGATCAAAGAATAGAAAGATGGTACAAATAAGGAAGAAAAGGTAGCATCTAGGCCGTTAGCTGTTAGTATGGTGTCAACATTGCTTCAACTTCATTTTTCACTTTGGTACAAGTACCGTCGAGCCAGACCTATGCTAACTAGGATTGTGTGAACGATAGTTTATTTTGATTATCTTGCATAATAGATCAGTCAAGAGAGAGGACGTAGGATTATGCGGGTAATCTTAGTAGTTGACAAGCATAGGGGATCACTTCTCTAACCTTGGGTGACTAGATTGTCCTGTGGGTAGGGTTCGCCAACTAACCTCCCATGGATGATGAGAACAAGCTAGCACTTACCATACTATCCCAACTAGAAAAAGTTTTACGATGTGACGCCTTGACCAAGAATATCAGTTACATGGTGATTAGGCAGAGCAAGCTACCTAAGTCTAAAAACAGGATAGTAGTTCACCCTAGAGATAAGATTTATAACCTAAAAGATCTGCAATGGAAGATGGTGAACCACCCTCTCCGTACCAAGAATGGATCCAAGAGAAGCTAAAGTATCTAGATGCTCAAACTTCCTAAAGCATAGAGAACAGTTTGTGGATATCTACTAGGTTAAGGATGCGATGATATGCACCTCCGTGATTTAATCATATGAACTCTTAAATTAGAAATGCTTGATTGAAAAATTTGTATTGGTTGGTGAGAAATGTCGTGCTTATGAGATCAGGAGTATTAATTCTTCCCGTCACACGTAAAAAAATAAAAAAATAATTATTATTTTTATTATTTTTTTTTTCTTTATATTTTTCGAGTTTTTTTTATTTTTTTTATTTTTTTATTATAACCTTGTGCTTTGTTTTGATGGTCATAAGGTTGAACTCACCCACTTTTATTTTCTTTATATTTTAGTGTGTTATTCATTTTAGGACTCAAATATTTAAATTTAATAAACACGTTATTTTTTTTTTATTAATTAACTTATATTAAAGTAATTTTAAATAAACTTTTGTTTATATTTTCTATTTAAAATTATGAATGTTCAAGAAACTTGATAACTCAAAAACGAGATCAATTTGATAACTCAACCTAATTCAATCCATTTTACCTAATTCAATCAATTTTAATTGACGACCTTTTATTGGTCATGTAGGCGGTTGTATTTAGACATCAACCCATAATATCTTTGACTATCTTCATTTCTCTTCGCATTTCAATTCTTCTTTCTTCTTTGAGTTTGTACTATTCTATGTTATAGGTCACCGAAGGCATTTATAGACATTTCATTCTAATGAATGAAGAAATCCCAAAAAGGTCCCGTTATCGGATTATATCAAATTCAATGAACGTTAGCTTTCAATACTACCTGGAAAGAACTTTGACAACCTATGTTGTAATGACCCGAAATTTTCTACTTAATTTAAGGTCGCTACTGTATACATATCATAAACATAACTGCGGAAATACTTCATTTAAACTTTCATAAAACATAACCTTCAGCTTAAAACACAGCCATGGACTTACATGGTTTGAAAACACCTTTAAAATGACACAACAAAAGACTAATAAAATAAATAAACGTTTAAATTAAAAACATCCTATTCTAGCCTAAGATTAAGAAAATAAATGCGACTAACCTATGCATGTGTCATGGTCTCAAGTTGCGAAGCCGTCATCAGCCGTATAGGAATGCGTTGCCTTAATCTGAAATAGAGGTAGCACGTGGCTTGAGTATTTTAAGAAATACTGAGTAAGTGACCCCACTATTGGGGGTTAAATGTAAGAACATGCGAATGCAATGACGGGACCTATCATATTAGTCTATTTTTCCTACGACACTATTCTAATTGGACAGCTTGGATGTGTACCATATACTCTACACACAGCCCATACGTGCGAGTATGGGCTCACCAGACAGTTCGCACACCGTTGGACCCCTTTTCTTGTCGGACGAGCCTTCTCTAGTAGCTCTCCTTCTGCCGACACCCATTAGAATTAGTAACCGTCACGGCAGCATTATGTAAAACATAATGATACTTCGCCTGCCTAGTGGATGTACGCATCCGTACCCTCGTGATGGAATACGGGCATCCCCCAATGCATGAACACACATAATGCATGAGGTCCCAACATTTTTCCGTTTTCATTATCATTTAATACAACCCCGCTAGCGTTCTGTACATATTGTATCATTTTTCATATCATTTCACATATCGTTCATCATTCATATCATATCGTTTCTCGTTCTTCAGTTCTCATATCATACATAATTCTAACGGAGTTATATTTCATGCCATTTATCGTGATTTCATGTCATTCATATCATGTTGTATACACACAATTTAGGAGACATAACGTAACGTCTCATGCTTTTAACATAACATTTCATCATATACATATCATACCATAACATATTGCATCACAATATATCATATCATAAACATGTCAATTTATCACATATCTCGTACCATAACATATTTCATATCATATGACAACAAATATATATCCGTCATTCATATGTCGTATCATAATTATATCATATTGTAAACAGTTCGTGGTCATATCGTTCCCTAACTTATCATAGTCTCAACGTTCTTATACCTATCACAGTCATATCGCTACATGAACGTACTTTAGTCCTATCATCACAGGAACGTATCCTAACGCTATCGTTCTATCAATCTATCACAAACCTATCCATTTCTACCCATAACCTAACCGTATTCTTGATCAATCTCTCATGTTCATAGCACTTTAGTATGTAACCTAACTTTAACGTTTCATGAACGTATCTTACTCCTATCGTTACATTTTGTTTTGTGCATCCTTCTCGTATCCTATCTCAAACATATCATTGAACACATCGTACCATAATTATTATCATACAATTCACATATTATAACATATACATAACATATCATAAACATATCGATCCACACACAATTCACACGTATATCAGTATATATGACATGTGTAGAACCACGAGGCACATGTCAACATCAAATATAACCATGCCGATAGTAAGGTCACTTACCTGATTAGCTTAGGCTGATGTCCGACGTTATCCTTAATGAAAGTCCATTGAAATCCAAGTCAACCGAGAAATCTCAAATCTCTCTCCCATGTAAATCTTCACCCTCTCCTATAAATCTAATTTGAGACATTTATGTTTTCTCAAATCTGACATTTTGCATTTCTGTTCCATTTTGCAAGAATTGTGAGGTGGGTTGAGGAGAGATTATTGGAAAAAGGACGACAAGGAGAGAAATGGGGAATAATTGTTTTTATTTATTTATTTATTAATTTATTAATTTTTTTTACATAATAATAATTTTTATTTGTTTATTATTATTATTATTATTATTTTTGGCTATTACATATATTATGTTCAATGTGGAAGAAATGAAAAAACATCGAGATCAAGGCCAGGCCATAATTTCATTTAACATATTCCACGGAGATAGACCCAAAAGTTTTTGTAAGAGAGAATTTCCATCATCAACATCTATGTCGTTAATATCAACCACTTCTTCAAATTTTAATACTTCCTCGGTGGCAAATGATAGGATTCATGTTATAGCTCGGTTTGATGTTTTGAAATGTTTTGCGGTTACTGCAACTTTAATATTGTGGTGTCCATCTTATTAAAGCAGTCATTACAGATTTTGATCTACCGGAGGAATTGTCAAGCCTATGAGTAAGCTTACATCAACTTTCTTGGTTGATTTCTTGTGTTATTAGGTTACTTTTATCTTCTTTCGAGTGAGATTACGGTTTGTTTTGATAAGGCTTGATTAGTTGTAATCTTGTAGAAAATTTTCAGCCCTTTACCTTTTAATCTTGAAACCTTTTTCTTTTATCATCTTATGCTTTGTTTTAATTATTATCATTTAAGTTGAGTTTAAAAGCAACTCTTGGTGGAAAATACTTGTGGGCTTTTTATTATCAATCAAGACGAAATTACAAGACACATATAATTATTGTACTTGACCCTCTTAGATTAGTGATGATATTTTAACACTTCCATTCAGCACTTGTTTTCATTGGTCGCACCATCTTAAGCTGACACGTAAAGCACTCATATTTACCAGTATTCAGTCCTTTTGTAAACAAGTCTGTCACTTGAAAATTTAGAAATTTTTTATTTAGTAAAATAGTAATACACCTCCACATACTTCGTTTTAGTATGAAATATTACATTTTCTAGTAGACACACCGCAGATTGGTTGTCGCAATGAAGTGGTACCCGATAATTAACTTTCTAGTGAAAATTCTCTAAAGAGTTTTAGTCACGTACTTTCTTGAGTTGCTCCAATTGCTACTCTATACTCTACTTCTGTAGTTGACAATGATTCTATTGGTTGTCTTTTGAATTCTAACCACTATAGAGATTAAATTTTAATTTTTTCCAAACTAACCAAAATGTTAACTATAAATGTATTAGTTAAAACTTAAGTAGACCTTTTATGACTTAATCTCAAACGAAATGAACATTGATTTTGATGTACTTTGTACGAGAGTGAGAAACACAAGGTTAGCCGCATGCACCAAAATAAGAATGAATTATTCACTTCAATTCAAAACAAATGATTATGGCTTCTATACAATTTTGAATCCAAATATGAGTATGTTAAGAAAATCTATCATTTAAAATATATTGTGAAAGTTATGGCGAAACATCAAGAAATCCAGAATTTTTGTATGATAGTGAACCAAATTTTCACTAAGTCCAACAAAAAAAAAAAAAAAAAACATAATTTTTTAGAATTTTTGGAGAGAAAATTTACAAAAATTTGGAAGGAAATTTCCTAGTTTGAAATATTTGTTAAATTCAAATTATATTTTAAGATTATCTTAGGTACATCTAACCCATTTGAATTTTTAACTCATTAGGTAACTATGATACAAATAATCTATTCACTTGTAATAATATTCAATAATATTTAATATATACGATATAATAAATATATATACCTACATTTCTTCGATATATTTTTTATATTATTTATATTAAATATTAATTTGAATATTTCGAATTTTTTTTCGTACAGCAAACTTGATTATTATAATGTTCTTACGAGTTTGCAACAAAATTTTATAGGTTTACAAATTATAAGTTCTCACCATACAAAATTAATAAATTATTTCTATTAATTAACTATTTTCAATAATTTCTCCCAAACTTCCAATTTACAAATTATAGGTCAAGATGGAGATGGTGAAATTTCTAATAAAAAAATCAAAAGGCAAAGCTAAAGAAACCGTCCTAAAATTTCACATAACACATTTTATCAAATCCATATGTGATAAAATAACGAATGGAGACAATAACTATTTTGCCTTTAGGAAACCCGAAAGGCCCTTTCAATTAGTCAAAAGCCAGTATCCAACGAGTACCATTAATACTCTTAATTTTTTTTAAAAAAATATTCTTATTAATACACTTAAACCTTTGAAAAAAAATATTCTTACGGCCAATGATATGAACCTAAAGTGTTAATCTACACTCTATTACTTCTTTCTTCCATTTCCTCGTTTTTACTTCTATCTATTATTAGCTTAACACTTTCACATTTCATCATTTTTTTTTCTCTCTATTATTCAATTCTTTCTTAATTGGTTTCTTCAATTCTAGATCTCTAAAATTTTCCATATTTGTTACACTATTTTTCACCTCTTCTTCAAATATTTAAGTAAAATAAGTATTTCCAAATATAAAATACAAGAGATTTTAACAATCAAATAATTCGTCCTCAACCAATGTGAAAAAAGAAAAAAACAAAAAAAAAATCAATTTAAAGTATAAAATTCTACAAAATCTTGCAAAATTTCTTACCAAATTAAAATCTCTCTAAATATAATAAAATGGTGAATAGTTAAATACCGAAAGTATTTTTTTTAAGGTTAAGAGTATATATGCAAATTTTATATGTTTAAAGACCATTTTGAAACAAAATATTATCGTCTTCATCGTATACTAATGATAAAAAAATTAAAAAAATTAAGATTAAGGTTATTAGACTTTTTTTTTTTAGTTTATAAAGTACACAATTTAGAACTATTTTCTATAATTCAATCAAAATAACATTGTAAAGTTTTGAATTTAAGATGTCTTAACATGTTCTATTAGTATGTTCTTGAGGCAATTATATGGATTAAATACTATTTTAGTTACTCGTTGATTTTGGTGTCTTTAATTAAAAATGTTTATTTTTGTCCTTCTAGTATCATTTTTTTCCTCAAAATATGGATCCAATAAGAAATATTCATTTTTTTGGGCCTACAAGTAGTTGCTCAATCAATTAGTTATGAAATATAATGTGTAAGTCAATAGAATAGAAAAAGAGATTAAGTTTGTAGCTTAGCGTAGTCTATATTCTACAATTGATGCAACTTTGTACAAATGCCTCACTACCTACTACTTATTAATTAATTTGGCTAAGCAATTTCATAGTTGAACTTTCTTTCTTTAACCAGCTGACCTGACTTAGTGACCTTAACTATCTTTCTTTTTGGCTTTAACATAGGCCTTCACCACTTCAAACGGCCCCTCTTTTCTTTTTTAAATTATAAAGAACGAGTTTTCACTTAACTATTTGTATAGAATGAACAACGGAAGGATGAAAGACAAAAAAAGGGATAGGTGGGTTTGATGATAGGAGAAAAGGAAGGGGCATGGTTGGTGTGTCACTTGGTGGGTGGGAGAATCCACAGGAAGGATAGAATGACTCACTGAATTCACATAAGAAATTGCCGACATAAGTCGAATAACAGACGTATGAAAAAAAGCATCTTCCATCGTAGACGGATTCAACTAAGTAAAAATGTATCATTTTAGTATAAATTAAAACGGAATCCTTTTCTTCTTAAAAGCAATAAGCAAATTATTATAATGTTGTTTGTTTGTTTCTTTTTTTTTAATCCCAAAGGGGATGAGATTAAAATATAGATGGATATAAATACTTTTGATAGTTTATTAAGACCCACTATTATCAACAATTTCACAGAAACTTCCAAGCTTTTTGACTTTAATGCTTCTGTTTGGTCACTATTGGTGGAGTCCAAATTTCTAATAATGTATCAAAGAACTTCAAAAGGCAAAGCCAAGAAACCGTTGAGAAATTCTACGAACAGTTATTGTGTCTTCTACTTGTATCATTAAAATTTCACCCAAACCAATTTCAATCAAAACGGTCTAAATTCAAGTGTTTCTCCACCATTTTCGAAATTGGGTTCTTCATTGCTATGGAGGAATTATCCACTTTGTTTCCAAATTTCGAGTACAGTTATGATGTGTTTTTGAGTTTTAGAGGAGAGGATACTCGATCCAATTTCACCCGTCATCTTGACATGGCCTTGAGGCAAAAGGGAGTCAATGTCTTCATTGATGACAAGCTCAACAGGGGTGAGAAAATTTCTGAATCCCTTTTTCGATCTATAGAGGGAGCTTTGATTTCTATTGTTATATTCTCTGAAAATTATGCATTTGATGAATTGGTGAAAATAATCGAGTGTAAAAAATGCAAGGGCCAAATAGTTTGGCCAATTTTCTATAAGGTGGATCCATTGAATATACGAAAGCAAACAGCAAGTTTTGGAGAAGCATTAGTCACACATCAAGCAAAGTTAAAAAAAAAAAATTTAAATTTGGAGGGAAGCTTTAACTAATGCGCCAACTTGTTTGGATGGGATCTCGGAACTAGGTATATATTCCTAATCTTTAAAAGATTTGTTTTGTCTTAAGATATAATTTAACTTGTCTATTTCTTCATAGAATGTTTTTCATTTTTAATTTCAGCATGATTACCTGCTTAACAACATGAAGGAAGAAAATGTTGTCTATATTAAATCGCACTTGCACGCCCTTATATATAGGAAAATATCCGGTTGGAATTGATTCTCAACTAGAAAATATGAGGTTGCATTTCCATTATTGGACCCAACATGAGCCTAGTAATGGCGTTTACATGGGGGATATATGGGTTTGGTGGCATAGGTAAGACCACTTTGGCTAAAGCTTTATACAACAAAATAGCTTATCAATTTAAAGCTTGCTGCTTTCTATCAAAAGTTAGGGAAGCTTCAAAGCAATTCAATGGTCTCGTTCAACTACAGGAACACCTACTCCATGAGATCTTAAAGGAAGATTTGAAGGTTGGCAATCTTGACAGAGGAATCAACATCATAAGGAATAGACTTCGTTCAAAGAAAGTTCTTATAGCTCTTGATGATGTGGATAAGCTTGAGCAGCTAGAAGCATTGGTTGGTAGGCGTGATTGGTTTGGTCCTGGTACTAAAATCATTGTGACAACAACAACCAAACATTTACTTTCTATCCATGAATTTGATCAAATGTATGGTATTCGAGGAATGAATCACGACGACGCCTTTAAACTTTTTAGTTGGCATGCTTTTAAGAAAAGTCATCCACCAATTGATTACTTAGACCTTTCGGAACGTGCTACAAGTTATTGTAAGGATCATCCTTTGGCTCTGGTTGTTTTGGGTTCTTTTCTTTATAAAAGAAACACCCAAACAAAATGGAGAAGCATATTAGATGAATTTGAAAACTTTCTGAAAATAGGCATTACAGATATTCTTAAGAAAAGTTTTGATGGGCTTGAAGAAAAAGAAAATGAGATTTTCCTTGATGCTTCTTGTTTTTTAGTGGGAGAAAAAATACTGAAGGTGTTTATTGATAAAAGTTTGGAGTTCCTCTGTGGCATAGACGGGCATAGACTGTAATATGACGGCGAACGCTAGACAATCCTCCCCGTACTCAATCGTTTCTCCTTCCTCTACCTTGACAATGACGTGGAGGAGTGAGCGAGCTTGCTTGAGATGGACTCCACGATGTGTGTATTTTTATGCTTTGCATTTTCTTTTACTTAAACCTGAGACCTATGTGTTATTAGGTCAACACTCTAACCACTTGAGCTATTAAACCTGAGACCTATGTGTTATTATTTCAACACTCTAACCACTTGAGCTATTCAACTTAATTGTTGATAAAGTTGGCTCCTTCGCAATGATATACCACCGATGGATTAAATGGGAGAAGACGTCGACGAAAAAATTGCCGAAGGAAAATTTGTTTGAGAAAAAAATAACTGAAAGTAAGATTTACTGAAGACTCGTTTTTATTTGATTGAGTTTAACGTACTTAAATAACAAACCCATCCTAAAAATGGAAAGTAGTGGAAAACTAAAAATTAAAGGGCTCCCATCGTACGTGAACTTCCCACTTACTCTGATTGTGTGTGGGTTGAACAAAAAAGAAAGTTACCTAAAAGCTAGGAATGAATTTCAACCTAGAGATTTATCTAACATCCACGAGCTTTTAAAAACATGAAAAATCTGGAATTGCTTATGGTTAGAAATGCAAGTTTTTTTACCAATCTTGAATATCTACCGCATAACTTAAAGTGGATTACGTGGCATGGATTTACTCAGCAATCTTTGCCGCTTTATTACGAAAAATCTTGTCGGATTAAGTTTACTACATAGTCTCATCAGAAATTTTTAGAAAGGATTTCCGGTAATTATCTTTCAACTTTTGTGATTGGAAGATTCTTCATCGATTTTCTATTAAAAAAAATTGATCGATTATGTTGATCACTTATTTACTCTTTTTTTGTTTCTTTTCCATGTATTTTAGGATTGTAAAAGGTTGAAGCTTGTTGATCTTAGTTACTCTACTTCATTAGAGAAAATTCATGACTTCTCTGCATCATCAAGCATGGAAGAATTGTATCTTAGCCGAATTGTATCTTAGCCACGGCACAAATTTAAGAACAATTCCGACATCAGTTGCTTCTCTTGGTAAGCTTGTTACCTTAACCTTAATCATTTCTCAAACCTTAAAAAGCTTCCAAGCTACTTCATGTTGAAGTCACTTAAAATTTTGAAGCTATCTTATTGCAATAAACTTGAGGAACTTCCAATATTAAGCCTTGAAAAATTGTATCTCAATAACTGCACAAATTTAAGAGTGATTCACGAGTCTATTGAATCTTTGGATAGTCTCGTTAAGTTGGACTTTAGAGGATGCACCAACCTTGAAAAGCTTCCAAGCTACCTCGAGTTAAAAGACCCTTAAATATTTATATCTCTGTGGGTGCTGTAAGCGTGAAATGTTTCCAAAAATTACTGAAAACATGAAATCTTTAGTACGGTTGGATTTGAGTTTTACAGCCATAAAGGAGCTTCCTTTATCAATTAGGTACCTTACAACGCTCTTTGATTTAGACCTTCACAGTTGTACAAACCTCATCTCTATTCCTAATACCATTTATTTGTTACACAATCTTCGGGAACTTTGTCTCTGGTGGGTGTTTTAGATTTGAAATGCTACCCCTCACATGGGACTCAACCATCCATCCAACATGTTCTTCAAATCATGGAAACTTTGTCGAGTTCAGAATTTCTTCATTTACTAGTTTCAAAAGAGAGCCTATGTTTTATGAACACCATTATTTGGTTCTTGAAAAATGCATCATATCAAATGCTGATTTTTTGAAAGCTTTATGTGAAGTCACCCCTTTGTTATCTTCTCTATTCTTGTCGGGTAATAAATTCTCATGTCTCCCTAAGTTTTTGTCGTTGAAGAATCTCCAAATAAGGAATGGCATGTTTCTTCAAGAAATTCCAAGCCTCCCTATGTGTATACAAGAATTGGATGTCATTGGTTGTGAATCTTTGACGAGAAGTCGAGACAACTTTGATGATATAATATTAAACAAGCAGGTTCATCTCTTCCCATTTTATTTTTCTTTATTCATATTGCATTTTTTTTAAAGATTTGTATGTATCATATTCCTCTTTCTTCCTGGCTCTCCACAGCGAAGAAGGACTCGAATGGGGTTGGTTAATCGACAACGCTTGCGGTTGTGTCGACCGGTTGATGTCATGTATTAAAAGCCTTGGATTTGAGAGTTCTGATGAGAGGTTGGTGAATGATGAAGTGATGACAATGGAGGATGGCGGCGGTGGCGGTGATGTGTTGTAAATTGTCATGGAGATAAATTGTCATAATTCTCATTTATTTTGGTTATTAAATCTCATTTAGTTTATAATTATTTTGATTAATATTCTTATTTATCTGGGTTATTAACTCTCATTTAGTTCATAACCATATTTATCCGTAGTCTCATTTATTTGGTTCAAGAATTAGTATTGTTATGTCTATATAAAGGTGGAGTCGTGTGGAGTCGTGTGGAGTCATTGTCATTTTGTATTTGCCTATAGTCAATTCAGATAAACTTTATTAAAGAATTTGTAGTGTGAGAGCGTAAGAGATACAGTTGTAAACACTTTGGTTATAGTGATTGGCTACCACCCGTGTATGTAGGGGAATTTATTGTCTCCGAACCACGTAAATCTTTGTGTTTCTTTGTTTAATTTTTGTTTGTGGGTGTGTGAGTAGTACAATCGATCTTGCTTCCGCTTTCGCTACAACAATTGGGTATCATAACTTTTTTGGTTGTGGCATTTTTGCTACAACAAGTGGTATCAAAGCTTTGGGTACAACAATTGGTATCATAGCACTTTGATTGTGGCTTCGACTACAACAATTGGGTATCAGTTTTTGGGTTGTGGCAGTACGGCAGTGGAGGGTGGTGGGGAGGAAGTTTCAGCGGCCGTCGACGTCATGGAACCAACATGGTTGTCCCAATTTTTATCTTCAGGGGTGAAGAAAGATGGGAGGTTGGAGCTGACAAATATTAGGATCGAACGGACAGATTCTTCAAGCTTGTCGTGAAGATGGATGGTTAAGATTGCATCTCGAACAAGAAGAAAAAGACCATGTAACGACATGATTGAAGAGGTGGAAGAAGAAGTGGAGGGCTTAGTAAAGAAATGGAATCTTGCATTTTGAATAGCTTAGATAGTCTAAATCAAGCACTTGCTAAGTTTTCAAGAAGAAAAGTTTTAGGCTCTCCTAACAATAGGGCAACAAGATCGCACTAACTTGCAAATCGCTTTTGTGAAAAATATCCTTAAAAGAAGAATTTTTTTCTTACGGGATTTAATTTATTTGCTCTCATGTAAAAAAATCCATTTAGCAAACCTAAGTGTTAAAAACGATTTTTGCCGTGTGCTCTGCAAATAAAGTTTATATAAAAAATCTATAAGAGCAATATGCTCTGATACCAATTATTGGATAGACATGACAAATGACAATCTTAAAGGTGAATAGAGTTTTAATAATAAAATTATTTAAACGTGATTAATGTTTCTAATTATTAAGTTTTTTTTTTAAATAAACATGATTAATATAGTAAAATAATTCAAGAAATAACAATGAACAATTATAAAACAAACTTAGAACATGCAATAAATCTTAATAACAATTTCGAATTTAAATAAGAAAGAGTTAGAAAATATAACACCGTGATTTTAGAGTGGTTCGGTCAAACTCGACCTACTTCACTCTCCAAGCACCTCTTAGGATTCAAACATTTCTCGACTCTTTCCTCGGATCAAAGCGCAACCGCTACACCGCTCTTTTTACGAGTTCAAGAGTGAACTCAATCCTTTCCACGACTCAGGATCAAACCGGTACAAGTGTCTGAAATTTTATAGGAACACACCACAACTCTCTAAAAGAGTAGATGCACAATACAATAAACATCTCTCAACAACAATAAGATGAACCAGAAATAAAATTGGAAGCTTTGTACAGAGCAACAATGGAGGATTTCGAAAAATTTAGACTGAAATAATAGAAGTTGTGTGTTGTTCTGAAAAATATGGAGAAAATATGAGTTTAAATAGTGAACAGATGACAATGTATGAAACATGTAGAGAGAGTGGAGACTTTGTTGTTCAATGTATGAAACATGTAGAGAAGTTATTATGAACGTGTAACCGTCCAAACCCACCGCTAGCGGGTATTGTCCGCTTTAGCCCGTTACTATCACCGTCAGCCTCAAGATTTTAAAACGCATCTACTAGAGAGAGGTATCCACAACCTTATAAGGAATGTTTTGTTACCCTTTTCAACCAATGTGGAATCTCATGGGACTCCAAGGTGGATTCTGAGATCTCGCATCGGTTGGAGAGCGAAACATTCCTTCCAAGGGTGTGGAAATCTCTCCTTAGCAGACTCGTTTTAAAAATCTTGAGAGAAAGCCCGAAAGATAGAGCCCAAATAAGACAATATCTGCTAAAGGTGGACTCGAGCCGTTACCGAACGAACTCAAAAAAAAAAAAAACAAAGAGTAAGCAAACCCTTTAAAAACAAATTCAAGAAGATAAAAGGAAGTAAGGGTGAGTACGCATTTTCATGGTACCTAAAAAATATAAAGTAAAATAGCTTTAAAAAATACTTCTGATATTTTATTAAACATTGTGTGGACCAAGCATATACTTTCACAACTTTTTTTTGACTTTGATGCTTCTCTTTCATCACATGATGGGTCTAAATTTGTAATAATACATCAAAAAATTTAAAAGGCAAAGCCAAGGAAGCCGGTAAGAAATTTTACCCACACATATATTATGTCTTCAACTTTTATCATTAAAATTTCATTTTACTTTCGATCAAAACTCTCTGCATTGAAGTGTTTCTTTGCTTTTTGATGGGTTCTTCCATTACTCTTGCAGAATCATTGACATAAGAATTAACATGCATGGAAATATTAACGAGAGAGAAAAATGAATCTGAACAAAGAGAAATGAAATGAGAAGAGATGAACCTGCTTGCTTGATATTATATCCAAAACATTGTCTGGACTTCTAACCAACGATTCACAACCAGTGGCATCCATTTTTTGCATACGCTTTGGAAGGTTTGGAATTTGTCAAGAAACTTGCAATTCCTCCATTGGAGATTCCACAAGGACATGAACTTATGGAGACATAAAGATACACTACAAAATTTGTTTCCTGACAAGACGGTACTATTTAAAAAATTGTTGACATCACATAAAATTTTCAAGAAACCTGCATTTTATATATTGCAATATTGAAGATCCAACAAAGTCAACGGGGAAAACATAGGGTTTTTGGATAAGTTTCCATGATTTGAAGAAGAGCATAATGGATGGATGGGTGAGTCCCATTTATGGGGAAGCATTTCAAATCTAGAACACCCACCAAAACAAAGTTCTTGAAGATTCTGTAACAAATAAATTGTAATAGAAACGGAGATGAGGTTTGTGCAACCGTCAAGGTTTAATTCCACGAGCCCAGTAAGGTTTCCAATTGATGAAGGTAGCTCCTTTATGTCCGTATAATCCAAATGCAAGAACACTAACGATTTCATGTTTTCAGCAATTTTTGGAAACATTTTGAGCTCAGTGTATTGTCTGGGGTTCAAGGTACAAGACTATCACAAGATCCAATAGATTCATAATCACTTTACAGTTTTCGAGATACAAACTTTTAAGATTTAATACGATAGAAAAATCAAGAATTTTTTCAAGCTTTTTAGAGTGAGCGAAATTCAAATATTTAAGAGAATTCAACTTAAAGATAGCTCAGAAGTCTTTTAAGATTAGAGCATTTTTCAAGGTTCAAGGTAACATGTTTATTTAGAGATCTATGAATCACTCTCAAATTTGTGCAGTTATTGAGATACAACTTTTCAAGATTTGATATGCACATAAGTTTTAAAGTTCCTCAAGTTTTTTTTTTTTTCGAGTATTAAACTTCAAAACTTTAAGAGACTTCAACACGAGGTAGCTTGGAAGTTTTCAAAGGTTTGAACAATAATTAAGGTCTAAGATAACAAGCTTTCTAAGAGAAACAACTGAGGTAGGAATTGTTCTTAAATTTGTGCATAAACTAATATACAATTCTTCCAGACTTGACGACGCATAGGAGTCACAACTTTGAAAAATCCAAAAAACCAAAAAATAAATATTAGTCCAACATAAATTATATAAAATACAATTATTTAAGTATATAAATGATCTACTCCTTAAAAAAAAATTCATCATATTAACAGTTATTTTTGTTTTTTACATAAATATATATTTCTACTTTTTTTTTTAAGCTACCGATCAAATTTAAAAAAAAAAAATCTAAGAAGAAACTTCCAATCACACAAGGGAAAATATAATTACCTTCCCATCTCCAAATTTAGTATGCTGATATGTTCGTAAATATAATATATCCAACTAGATTTTATCTTAAGTTATTAGATAGATATTTAAGATTAGTAGAAAATCTTACCTTTCAAACAATAAGCGGTATTAAAATTTTCATTTTTTTAAAAGCAGGTGGATTAGACAACTTCAACTTTATGGCTTTAATTGCATCGGTTCATGCAAACTCATAAATTTAGTTAAATATAAAATGATAATGTCTCCAAGTCTCAAAACAATATTAGACAAATCTTTATATAGGTATAGCAACATTAATGCTCATACATGAATCAAGATGATTGATGTATCAAAATGAGAATATGAACCAAATAGTTAGAACTAAATGAGAGTTATGACAATACATCTTCCTGACAACTTACAACAATCTTCACCTTGTCAAACATCTCCAATAGATAATCGTTTTGGTTGCCATCAAGTCAACACTACTTCTTCCTTCCAACATTGGTCAGCTCCAAACAATGCCTAAACTTTTCGCGAGCAATCATCTTTGTCAACATATCAGCAAGATTATCGGCAGTTCCAATTTTCAATAAACGAATGTCCCCTTCATTAATAATTTCTCGAATAAAATGAAATCGGACATCAATATGCTTAGTACGAGCATGATGGACTTGGTTCTTCGACAAATAAATAGAACTCTGTCTATTATGAAACACATTTACGTATTTTTTTTAGCAATACCCAAATCAATAACTAAACCATGCATCCAAATAGCTTCTTTAAAAACTTCAGTAACTGCCATATACACTGCTTAGGTCATAGACAATGCAATAATAGACTGCAATGTCATACAAAGATTTCTTCGATCTCCATACCGAATGTTGTTTCCCAACTACTCGAAAATAACTGGTTGTGTTATATATATATTTTCTTCCAAATCTCCATACAAGAAATCAGTTTTTTATACCAAGTAGTACACCCTCAAAATTAATTGAGCAATCAAAGCCAACAAAATTCAAATAGATGGAAACAATCACAAATCTTGAAAAAATGATTTCGAAGAACAAATATCACCAACAACCCATAGAAAGATTTTTCAATCTACATACCAAATGTTGGTGTACAACTGCTCCAAAACCAACTGGTTGCGTCATATATATTTTTCTTTCAAATCTCCATACAATAAAACAACTTTTACATCGAGTTGTGCAAACTCAAGATTAAATGAGTAACCAAAGCCAACAAAATTCGAATAGATAGAGATAATCGAATTCTTGAAAATATGATTTCAAAGAACAAATAAGCAAGCTTGCAATGAGAAACTTATCTTCCATCATTAATGGTGAGTGTGAGCACGTCTAGTGGTTGATGAGGTTAAGTCTTTCACAATATCCCAAATGCCACAACCTGGCGCTCTGATACCACTTGTTGTCCACGCTCTGATACCACTTGTTTTATCGTAATGTCACAACCTTCAATGCTCTGATACCACTTGTTGTACCAATAAATCCCACAACCTAAAATGCTTTGATACCCAATTGTTGTAGCGGAAGCAGAAGTAAGATCGATCGCACTCACACACCCACAAACAGAAATTAAACAAAGAGACACAAAAATTTACATGATTTTGAGAGAAGAAATTTTCCTACCTCCACTGATGGTAAATGCCACTAGACAAATATAAGATGACAATGACTCCACATCTAAACCAAATGTCACTAGACAAACCTTTATATAGTCATAACAACATTAAGATATTCATGTATCAAAATGAGAATATGAACCAAAATGATTAAGAACTAAATGAGAGTTAATATAAAAAATAAATGAGAATATTAACGTTATGAACTAAACGAGAGTTATGACAATACACCTTCATGAGAACTTACAACAAACTTTCCTTCCATAAAACTCATTGTGAATATTTTGAAAAATGAAAATAATCACGCGAGGGATGATATTCTTTTCCAAAGAAGCATGTCTACTAAAAAGCTTTACAACTTTGTGGGGTTTTAAGGGTTTTTCTAACATTTCCAAGTATTTCTGACGAGGCCACTCTCTCATATAATGTCTATCTATACCCACCGTCCAAAACGGTAAGATATTTTTGGAAAGACCGTCTAATGCTTGTGATACTACATCCACTTGCAATACGTCCGCCACAAGATCCACATTTATCCATTTGAATAAACCCACCACATGTTGGGATTTATGCCCTAAAGCCTCGTAATTAATTATTTAGTTTTTAACAATAATTTTTATTATTTTATTTTAATTGAATTGTTATCCATGGTATGAAAATCCAAGGTTATTAATGTAATCTTGAACCGTATGTGGTTGACATACAAGAGGATCGTGTTCAAGTAATAACCTAAAGAGTCTATAGTATATGGATAAGGTTGGGTGCCTTATCTTGGTAACACTATTGATACGGCCCACTTTGTAATCGTTACAAATGATTTGATCCAAATCGTTCATGCGGTTACATGTAAGTGGGGGTATCCTATACAATGAGTTTGTATAAGACTGAACCAAGAAATATTTAATCTCTCTTTATAAATCTGTTAATTGAGAAGATTAATATTTCACATGATGATCATATGCGACTCGATCTTAATCCTGAGTGAGTTATGAACTCCTGCCTGTGAGGGCTTGTCCTTTAATTTACATGGGTGAGAATAGCTCTGTTAGCCGATTCAATATGCCTACCATTTTGGGGACTTGACCAAATAGGAAGTTGGGAACATAATATCATGAGATGAAATTCACTCCTTTCCACATAAGAAAAGTAGATGAGTTGTTCTCTTAAGTACTGATTTCGGGACTTAAACAATGGGGCCCCACCCTCTCATTGGCCCGAGAGGGACTTGGTTTATGATTGGATCATAAACAAATTGTTCATTACAGAATCAGTGGTACTTAAGGTTAAAGATGTAATTACAGGGGTAAAACGGACTTTTGACCCAGCTGTAATTATGAACAACTCGTGAAGGATCGACTTGCTTGTAATGATTATATCAATGGACATAACTTGTCCTACAGTGCATAAGAGTGCAACTCTAGATCTATAGTGGAGTGACTTATAGTTAATGAACGAAAATTGATTAATTAAAGAGTTTATAATTAATTAATTTTATATCATTGTAGCTTATAATATGTAGGTCCATAAGGTCCCATTGCTAGCTCATAGTGGTTTAATTTATTTGAAAGAAAATTTGAAGGGTTCATATTGATATTTAATATATTAGATATATTAAATATAAAGGAGAAAATAAATTTAATTTTAAATGTCAAATTAATTATTTAATATAAAATATATTAAATAAATAAAAAATACATTTAAGTGTTCCAATTAATATTTAATATATTACATATATAAATTGAGAAAAATATATTAATTTTAGGGTTCAAATCAATATTTAATATATTAGATATATTAGATATATTAAAAAGAAAAAATATATTTATTGTATTTGATACCATTAAATATTAAATCAATTAATGTATTTTAATACATTAAATAAAAATATATTTGAAATTTGAATGAGACTCAAAATAATTAAATATATATTAAGATATCTTATAATATCTGATATTCATATAAGGTATTATATCCTAATATATTAAATATGCAAATATATTATTTGGCAAAGATTCTCCAAGAGTCCTTATAAATAGGACCCTCGGGTTGAGCCAAAGACACATCAAGCTCTCCCACTTTCTCTAGAGAATGAAATTATAATTTCATTATCCAGAGAATTCTCGAAACTATTTTCTTCAATCCTTTTGGGATTTTCTCTCAAGAGGCTCCCACAAGCTTGACCTTGTGTTTGAGTCATAGTAAGGAAGATCTTGTGGAATGTTGAAGAACTTCTACATGGTTGTAATACTCCAAGGAGTCTTGCAAGCTGGGTTTCTACAAAGGTAGAGTTCCTGCTTTCCTATTTATTGCTTTTCTTTTAATTCATAATAAAATCAAAACGGTTCCCAATGCTTTCGCTAAGTGGATGAAGAGTTCATTCCCTTCACCACAATCATTTAAAGCATTTCTCCCAAAGGAATCATCCATTAGTTTATCAAATATAGATTTGGCGAGTGTCGTCTCTGCCATGCTTTCCATGCCATGTATCATTGTAACGCCATAACATGTTACGTGTAAGGTAAAGTTGGTAAGTTGTATTTTGGAATCAATTTCAACTCGGAAGTTCTCTGCATGCAACATTGCATTGCAATCTAATTTTGCGGAGACTTCTTGAGCGAAGGTTTTGATAACAACCCTATGCCATCATCAACATCATACCTAACAAAATAATATATATGAAAAGAAGCATAGTTTACTCGAAACAACACAAGAAACCAATAGCTCACTCACCGGATTAGCAATTCCTTTGAGTCATCAAAATTTGTATACATTACCCATGGCCCCCTAACATCATTTTGTATCCCATGGACCTCATTGGAGAGATCGACACCATAGCTTCTTATAGTTACATTAACCTTATGACGTTTCACAACTTCATACTATAACATCATTCCAATCATTCGCTACTACGGAATTACTAAATGTTGGAGAAGAAGTTGTTACTAACCACATATATTATGATGTTGATGATGAAAATTTTCTCATAAAAGAACTTTGGAGTCTACCGAATTCCAATCATTCGCTACTATGAAAGTACTAAATTAAGGCTTCCCCTTGATATGAATCTCCATCCACTCTGATCATAGCATAGGTAGCTAAATTTCTTTCTATATTGTGATCATGTCGAAAGCTAACCTTTATTGACTTTGATATAGTCTGGTAGCTGAACCATTATGAGATTTCTCTATTCATTATAATGAACTCTCTAGAAAAGTCACCCAGTGTAATGTCCTATGATATAAAAATTAACATGCATGGCAATATTAACAAAAAAAAATGCAATATGAACAAAGAAAAATGTAATGAGAAGAGATGAACCTACTTGCTTGATATTATATCCAAAACGTTGTCTTGACTTTTAACCAACGATTCACAATCAATGGCATCCATTCATTGTATACACTAAGGAAGGTTTGAAATTTGTTGAAGAAACTTGCAATTCCTCAATTGGAGATTCCACAAGGACATGAACTTATGGAGACATGAGGGTAGACTACAGAATTTGTTTCCCGACAAGAGTAAGTTTGCAAAAAGTTTGCATTTGATATGTTGCAACATTGAAGATTCAACAAAGTCAACCAGGAAAACATAACGTTTTTGAGTAAGTTTTCATAATTTTAAGAAGAGCACATTGGATGTATTGGTGAGTTCCATTTACGGGGAAGCATTTCAAATGTAGAACACCCACCAAGATGAAGTTCTTTAAGATTCTGTAACAAATAAATAGTGGTATGAATGGAGATGAGGTTTGTGCAACCGTCAAGGATTAAGACCTTGAGCCTAGTAAGGTTTCCAATCGATGAAGGTAGCTCCTTTATGTCGGTAGAATCCAAATACAACGACACTAACAATTTCATGTTTTCAGCAATTTTTGGAAACATTTTGAGCTTAGAGCAGCCAGAGAGTTTGTTAAAGATCACATGTTTGTTTAGATTGCTGTCCGTTAGTATCTGAATAAATCTCCGTATAGTTAGGAGTTGATATAGTTTTGATTTGATTTAGTTTTGATTTGTTTACGGGTTTGTTACCTTATTTTCGGCAGATGTTTAGGTAGATTTCTTAATATCTTTTTATATATCTCTATATACATAGAGCCTTCTCGCTCTTCATAATACAATCTTCCCATTAACCATTCAATCACTCATCCTCTCACTAACAAACTGGTATCAGAGCAGTCTTCTTAAGGGATCTGTGAGATCAAAATGGAAGGAGAATTCACCTTTTCAGCTGTTCTACCACCAGTCTTCGAGGGAGACAATTATCAAATGTAGGCAGTTCGTATGGAGACTTATCTGGAGGCTTTGGATCTTTGGGAAGCAATAGAAGAGGATTAGAGGTCCCTCCACTTCCAGCAAATCCTACTGTAGCACAAATGAAAGCACATAAGGAAAAGAAGATAAGAAAATCAAAGGCAAAAGCTTGCCTACCTATTTGTAGCTGTATCTCAAATGATCTTCATGCGAATAATGTCCCTCAAAACAACAAACGAAATCTTGGATTACCTCAAGGCTGAATATGAAGGACATGAGAGGATTCGTGGAATGAAAGTTCTGAATTTGATTAGGGATTCGAGTTGCAGAAGATGAAGGAGTCTGAGCCGGTGAAAGAGTACTCTGACATACTTCTCAGCATTGCCAACAAGGTGAGATTGCTTGGTTATGTGTTAAAGGAATCCAAGATCGTTGAAAAGTTGCTGGTCACTGTTCGAGAAGTTTGAAGCCACCATTACTACTCTAGAGAACACCAAAGACCGGTCAAAGATTTCTCTTACAGAGCTCTTGAATGCTTTACAAGTACAAGAGCAAAGGAAGTCTATTAGGCAAGAAGGGGTGATTGAAGATGCCTTACTTGTTAAGCATCAAAACAACAGGTAAAAAAATAAGAAATTTTTAAAAACCAAACGACGAATGAGATTCATCTGCCAATTATCAGAAGACAAAAGGAGGAGGTTCCAAAAAATCCTATCCACCTTGCCGTCATTGTGAGAAGAAAGGTCATCCACCATACAAGTGTTGGAGAAGACCTGACGTCAAATGCTCCAAATGCAATCAACTTGGACATGAAGCTATGATCTGCAAAGTGAAAGGACAGGTGAAAGAAGTAGATGCACAAGTAGTTGATCAAGAAGAAGAAGATTAATTGTTTGTGGTCACTTGTTTCTCAGGCAAAGAATCAAGCGGGAGCTAGTTAATTGATAGTGGGTGCACAAATCCTATGACATATGACAAAGATTTTTTTGAGGAATTAAGAGATACTGAAGTCAAGAGAGTGAGGATTGGCAATGGTGAACACTTGGAAGTTAAGGGAAAAGGCATAGTAGCTATAACAAGCTATGAAGGTACAAAATTTATTCCAGATGTTTTATTTGTACCTAAAATTGATCAAAATCTCTTAAGTGTTGGTCAGTTACTTGATAAAGGCTATAAAGTGTTGTTTGAGAATAAGTAGTGCTTGATCAAAGATGCTAGTGGCAAAGACTTGTTCAATGTCAAAATGAAAGGAAAAAACTTTGCTCTAAATTCGATGGAGAAAGAGCAGATGACCTTTATATCTAAAGCTAGTGCCACTGAGATTTGGCACAAAAGACTTGGGCACTTTCATCATCGAGGTTTGCTTCAGATGCAGTCAAAGAAGCTGGTAGAAGGACTCGCTGACATTGATGATGACATGTCTCCTTGCCGTGCTTGTAATTTTGGGAAGCCACATAGGCAACCCTTTCTTAAACAGGCATGGAGAGCCTCGAAAAAACTACAGCTGGTTCATACTGATCTTTGTGATCCTCAGCGAACACCATCATTAAATGGTAATTTTTATTACATTGTTTTTATTGATGATCTAACAAGAATGTGTTGGATCTTCTTGCTGAAGCATAAGTCAGAAGTTGCGGGTGTATTTTGAAAATTCAAAGCCAGAGTTGAGAATGAAAGTGCATGCTTGATTCAGACTATAAGATCGGATAATGGCAAGGAGTACACTTCAGAAACTTTTAATAGGTTTTGTGAAGAGGCTAAAATTGAACATCATTTGACAGCACCATACACTCCTCAACAGAATGGCGGTGAAAGGAGGAATAGATTCATAATGGAGATGACGAGAAGCATGCTT
This sequence comes from Cucurbita ficifolia, assembly GCA_033971965.1. Lineage (NCBI taxonomy): Eukaryota > Viridiplantae > Streptophyta > Magnoliopsida > Cucurbitales > Cucurbitaceae > Cucurbita > Cucurbita ficifolia. The sequence goes on from CM066966.1 coordinate 6,188,260, forward strand.
CATGAGAAGAATCTTCCAAAAAAATTTTGGGGAGAAGCAGCAAACACTGCTGTGTACTTAGCTGTGAAGGACCTGACACCATTTGAAGCTTGCATGTTAGAAGAGTCTGAAGATGAAAGACTAGAAGAGTCTGAAGATGAAAGACTAGAAGAGTCTGAAGATGAAAGACTAGAAGAGTCTGAAGATAAACGACAAGAAGAGTCTGAAGATGAACGGCAAGATGCTTTGGTTCATGATGCACCTGTCTGAGGAGGAGCTTCCGATGATCGAAAAAAATAAAATCTGGGAGTTGGTTGATCGACCTCTAAACAGAAAGATAATTGGAGTAAGATGGGTGTTCGAAAAAGCTTGTAGTTTGCTCCATCTAAACAAGGAGTGTTACTGTTTGTTTAGATTAGTGTTAGTTAATATCTGAATAAATCTCCTTATATTAGAAGTTGATTTAGTTTTGATTTGTTTACGAATTTGTTACGAGATATAAATCTCCTTATATTAGAAGTTGATTTAGTTTTGATTTGTTTACGAATTTGTTACGAGAGGTTTTTAGGTAGATTTCTTAATATCTTTTTATATTCTATATTTTATATTCAATCACTCGTCCTGTCACTAACAGAGTTCAAGATATTTAAGAGATTTTAACTTGAAGTAGCTTGGAAGCTTTTCAAATTTAGTGCATTGTTTAAGGTCGAAGGCAACAAGGCTATCCAAAGATTCCATAGACTCATGAATCATTCTTTTTGTGCATTCTTTCATATACAATTTTTCAAGGTTTCCTGCTTTTGATAAGTCTGAATTTTCTCTAAGAAAGTAGAATAACTCAGATAAAGAAACTTCAATATTTTACCATCCTAAATGTATAGAAAAGAAACCAAAAGAGAAGGAGTAAATAATCTTCTAACATAATTTCAATAAAAATATTATTATAATAAAAATATTATTACCTTTTAACCCTTTTCTCAAATTTTTGATAAGGCTATGATGCAAATCTAATCCAACAAGATTTTTCGTAATAAAGCACGATGACAAAGATTCTGGAGTAAATTCATGACATAATCCACTTCAAGTTTTTCATTTTTATGAATGCTTGTGGATCCACATCTAGCCTTTTTGGATTGGGTATCTCTAACTTTATGGCTTCAACGGCATGGATTCCCTACAAACTCATAAATACAAAAATTATTCATCACCAAGCATTAGAAAAAGTAAATTAAAGAAAGTTTGGGCAAGTGTTAATTAACAAACACCTTTAAAAAAATTTTACCAACCGCAATCTACTCCTTTTTCGAAGCTGAGAATATTCACCATTAACTATTTTATGATCCATCTGTCAGATTGAATCATGCATTTGCACCTTATTATTTTCAATCGTAATAAGTGAAAAATTCTCGAGGAGTAAAATTCTAAAACTTGGATCGAAATGACACGAGTTTAAAGTATTCTTAACCTAGTCAATTTTTTCTCCCACTAGAAAATAAGAAACATCAACTAAAATCTCTTTTACATTTTCTTCAAGCCCATCAAAACTTATTTGAAAAATATCACTTAATGTCTTTGTTCAAAGAGTTTTCATATTCATCATCTAATACACTTCTCCAATCTTCTTGGTCGTCTTTGGTACAAAGGAAAGAACCCAAAACACCAAAAGCCAAAGGAAGACCTTTACAATAACTTGTAACACGTTTTGAAAGGTCTAAGTAATTACTTGGTGGATGACTTTTCTTAAAAGCATGCCAACTAAAAAGTTCAAGTTGAATACCATACTGCTGATCAAATTCATGGATAGAAAGTAAATGGTTGCTTCTTGTTGTCACAATGATTACACCACTAGGGCCAAACCAATTATGTTCCCCAACCAATGCTTCTAGTTGCTCAAGCTTATCCACATCGTCAAGAGCTATAAGAACTTTCTTTGAACACAGTCTATTCCTTATGATGTTGATTCCTCGGTCAAAATTACCAACCTTCAAATCTTCCTTTCAAATCTCCCGGAGTAGGTTTTTCTGAAGTTGAACAAGGACATTGAATTGATTTGAAGATTCCCCAACATTCGATAGAAAGCAGCAAGCTTCAAATTGGTGAGCAATTTTGTTGTATAAAGCTTTGGCCAAAGTCGTCTTACCAATGCTTCCAATCCCATATATTCCCACTATGTAAACACCATTACTAGGCTCATCTTGTGTCCAATAATGGGAGTTTGACCTTAAATTTTCCAATTGAGAATCAATTCCAACTGGATACTTTGCTACATATAACGGCGTGCAAGTAAGATTTAATATCGACAATACTTCTTTAACAAGGTATTGAATAAGATCAGCCTCGTTTGTGTTGTTAACCATGTAATCATATTGAAGTTAAAGATGATATATATTGAATGCTTAGAGTAGATGGAGTTAAATGGCTTAAAAATATATACCTAATAAAAGTTCCTAGATCCCGACCAGACAAGTTAGCAGCAGCCGTTAAAGCATCCCTACAAATTTGGATTTTTATCTTGAACTTAGCTCGATCTGTGGTCAATGCTTCTCCAAAACTTCCAATTTGTTTTCGTACATCCCATGGATCCACCTATAGATGCATAATTTTTAGAGAATATAATAATAGAAATCAAAGCTCCCTCTATAGATCGGAAAAAAGATTCAGAAATTTGTTCACCCCTATAGAAATTGTCGTTTATGAAGACGTTGACTCCTCTTTGCCGTAAGGCCACGTCAAGATGATTAGTGAAATTTGATCGAATATCCTCTCCCATAAAACTTAAAAAACACATCATAACTCCACTCCAAAGTAATGGAAGAACCCATCAGAAAGCAATGTACAGAAAATATTTTTGAAAATGTTGGAGAAACACTTCAATTAAGAGCGTTTTGATTAAAAGGAGTTTGGATTAAATTTTAATGATAAAAGTTGATGACATATTATGTATTTGAGTGAAATTTCTTGAAGGCTTCCTTAGCTTTGCCTTTTGAATTTCTTTGATGTGTTATTACAAATTTGGACGTCATCATGTGAGAAAAATAGAAGCACCAAAGTCAATGTTTTTGGGAAATATTGATCATACTTCTACACAATGAATAAAATATCAAAAGTATTTTTTAAAAATATTTTACTTTAGATAGGAGGGAAATGTCTACCCACCTTTATTTTGTTTTTTCTTCTTGAATTTGTTTGTTTTCTCTTTGTTCTTCTTGTTGTTAGCTCGTTCATAATAGCTTCTCTACATGTTTCATATATTGAACAACAAAGTTTCCACTTTCTATATGGTTCATACATTTTAAGAGGTTCTCCTCTAATATCATCTTCCTTTATATCATCCACATTTACAAATCTGAAAAGAATCTATTGCTTGTGATATTACTTCCTATTTCACAACTTAAGAGCATTCCAAAACTTCACCGTCATGCACTCGGAGAAATTAAGCCACGATCTCAATGGAATACTAGCTTTTCTTTATGCCATTATCTTCGTGGAATATTGGCTTTGGCTAATCGAAGGGGTCTGGTTTCTTATTGATACTTTATCACGTATGGATTTAACAAATTTTAATGACAAAAGTATAAGAAAAGTTTTATAATATTTTACTGATACTTTTTTAATATTAGGATGGAAATGACGACTCACCCTTATTTTGTTTGTTCTTCTTGAATGGTTTTTTTTTTTTTTTTTAAAGAGTTTGCTTGTTCTTTATTGATGTTCTTAGCTTATCTATAAGAGCTTCTCTCGATTAGGGAATCATAGAAATTTGTTTATCAGAGGATAAATTATATACTTTAAGGCATATGATTTAGTTATATATGTATATTCAAATGGATTTTTTTATTTAACTATAGTTATAAATAACTTGTGAATGATCGATTTACATCAATAAATTATATTTATAAACACTTCTCCGACCGAGAATGACATTGATTATCAATGAATTTTAACTAATTAATTTTTTTTGTAAACTCACAAAAACATTAAAATGATGAAATTGATTATATTTGTTTGTGTGAGTAGATAAAACAATGACATTAAAAAAAGTTGTAAATTTCTTCTTCACCACCAACAGTGATTCCTCTTTGGTGCAAAAATATATTAAGATAATGGAAGAACTTGAAACAAATATTTTTACCTTCTCTCTAACTTAAGAATACACAAAAAAGAAAATGTATCTATAAAACCAGAAAGATAGATCCAATTTTTTTCATCTATTATCATCATCAGAGACAAGCACAAGATATGTCCAAGTTGTCTGTATATTTAAGAAAATGATTTAGATATTTTAATAACAAAGATATTAGGATTTAGGAATAAAGTATTTTAGTAAAAGAATTTAGGTATTTTATCAATAAATTGTAGTCTCTACGGTAAATACCACTACACCCTAGTTTTAATCACAATAAATCTCAAACAATTTCAAAAAATCTCAATCAGTTTCAAGAAAAGGAAAGTGTAGTATTAAAATAAAGTGTAGTCTTATAATCTAAACTTAAATGATAATAATTAAAAACAAAGCATAAGCATGATAAAAACAAAAAGATTTATGGATAAAAAGGTAAACCGTTAAATTATTTTACAACTAATCAGGCCTTATCAAAACAATCAATAATCTCACTCGAAAGAATGAAAGTAACCTAATAACACAATAAACCAACCAATAAAATTGGTAAGGATGTAAATTCACTCATCGGACTTGGCAATTCTTCGGGTTGATCAAAATCTATATAAATTATCCCTAACCATCCAACATCGTTTTCTATCTCATTAACATCTTCAGTAACATGGACATCAAAATTTTTTGTAGTTACAATAACCATAAAGAATTCCAAAACGTCGAACCAGACTATAACATGATTCCAGTCATTTGCCACCAAAGAAGTACTAAAATTTGAAGAAGTAGTTGATATTAACAACATATATTTTGACGTTACCGATGAAAATTCTCTCTTACAAGAACTTTTGAGTCGATTACAGTAGCATATGTTAAAGGAAATTATGTCTGTCCTAGATCTGGTTCTTTTCCATTTCGTCCACTTTGAACAAAGCATAGGTAGTCCAAGTTCTTTCCATGTTGAGATAGTATTGAAAGCTAACCTTCATTAGATTTAATATAGTCCCATAGTTGAACCTTTTCAGGATTTCTCTGTTGATTAGAAGAAATATCTATGAATACCTGTAATGACCTATAAAGCATAAGAATAGTACCGATTCAGAGAAGAGAAATGAAATGTGAAGAGACGAACCTGCTTGATCTTGATTGGACTTGTACTCAACGATCCACAACCAGTGGCATCCATTTCTTGGAAACGCGGAGGAAAATTTTGAATTTCTCGACTCGAGATTCCATAACGGCGTAAACTTATTGGGGACATGAAGATGGACTAGAGGATATATTTTCCGACAACATTCGATTAGAGAATATGTTTTCCGACAACATTCAATTAGAGAATTTGTTCTCCGACAAGAGTTGACTAGATGAAAAAGGGGCGACATCACACAACATGTTCATAAAATTCGCATTTGATATTTTGCAATTTTCAAGATCGGAAATTGTAAACTGGATAAAGTGTCTATGATTTGGGGAAGAGCATACTGGATTGTTGGTTGGGTCCCATTTATTGGGTAACATTTCAATTCCAGAACACCCATTAAGATGAAGATGGCAAAGATTTGGTAGCAAATAAATGGTACTAGGAAGGGAGATGAGGTTATTGCAATCTTCAAGGTCTAACACAACGAGATCACTAAGGCATTCGATTGATGAAGGTAGCTCCTTTATGGCTGTAAAATCCAAATCCAAAAACCTTAAAGATTTCATGTTTTCAGCAATTTCTGGAAACTTTTCGAGCTTAGAACACCCAGATAGTTTTAAATATACAAGGGACTTTAACTCGAGGTAACTTGGAAGCTTTTCAAGGTTAGCGCATTTTGTAAGGTCCAAGGTAAGGACTATCTAAAGCTCTAATAGATTCGGGAATTTCTCTTAATTTTGTGCAATTATTGAGATATAATTTTTGAAGGTTTGATGATGGAGAGAAGTTTGGAAGTTTCTCAAGTTTTTCGGAGTAACTAAACTTCAAAATGTTAAGAGATTTCAACATGAGATAGCTTGGAAGCTTTTTAAGATTCAAACAATTATAAAGGTCTAAGGTAATACATTTACCAAGAGAAACAATTGACGTAGGAATGATACAATTCTTCAAAGTTTGCGGAGAAGTCATGAATTTTCTCTAATGAAGTAGAGTAACTAAGATCAACAAACTTTCAACCTTGTCAATTCTAAAATACATGGAAGAAAAAAATATAATTTAGATAAAATATTATTATAAGAAAATTAATGAAAATCTTCTTATCATAAAGGTAGACATATAATTACCTTCCATTCTTTCCCCAAATTTCTGATGAGGATATGTTGCAAATCTAATCCAACAAAATCTTTTGTAATAAAGGAAGATGGCAAATTTTTTTTTAGCAAATCCATGTCATTTAATCCACTCTAAGTTATTCGGTAGATATTTAATATTAGTGGAAAATCTTGCATTTTGAACCATTAGCAATCTTATGTTTTTCATGTTTCTAAATGCTCGAGGATCCACATCCAACCTTGTGGGTTTAGGTAACTCCAACTTTATAGCTTTAATTGCATCGGTTCCTTGCAAACTCGTAGTTTAGTAATTCAACATTACTAACGACTTACTTTGACAAACATTTTCCATCACCAAGTATTGAAAACAAGTAAATTAAAGAAAGTTTGGGGAAGTGTTACTCACTGAATTATCATTGAACACCTTCAAAACTTCTTGTACCAATCACAACCTACTCCTTTTTTCAGGCTCAAAAGATTCTCCATTGACTATTTTTTTACACATCAAAACTTATTTGAAGAATATATTGATCTCTTTGCTAAAAGAGTTTTCAAATTCATCTAATAAACTTGTCCATTCTGCTTTGTCGTATCTAATACAAAGGAAAGAACCTAAACCAACAAGAGCTAATGGATGACCTTTACAATAACTTGTAGCACGTTTTTAAACGTCTAGGTATGTACTTGGAGGATGACTTTTCTTAAAAGCGTGCCAACTAAAAAGTTTAAGGGCATCATTGAGATTCATTCTTTGAATACGATACTTTTCATCAAATTCGTGGATAGAAAGTAAATGATGGTTTCTTGTTGTCACAATGATTATACTACCAGTGTCAAACCAATCGTGTCCACCAACCAATGCTCATCCACATCAGCAAGTGTTATAAGAACTTTCTTTGAGCGCAGTCTATTCCTTATAATGTTGATTCCTTTATCAAGATTTCCAACCTTCAAAACTTCCTTTAAGATCTCATGGAGTAGGCGTTCTTGAAGTTGAACAAGGCCATTGAATTACTTTGAAGCTTCTTTAGCATTTGAAAGAAAGCAGCAAGCTTCAAATTGGTAGACTATTTTGTTGTATAAAGCTTTGGCCAAAGTTGTCTTACCAATGCCTCCAATCCCATATATCCCCACAATGTAAACACTATTACTAGGCTCATCTTAGTGTCCAATAATGGTAGTGTAACCTCATTCTTTTTTAGTTGAGAATCAATTCCAACGAGATACTTCTACTATACAGAAGTTGTCTTAAATTTGTTAAGCTTGAGAGAGCTAGAATTTGTTAAGCTATGGAATGGACTAACTCTATATCATATATCATGATAGAATATAATTTAAGAAATTAATATTGAATAAAAATAAATTTGATGAAAGCTCATTGAACTAATTTCTATATTATCAAGCTAATTCGATAAAAAGTAATTTTTAATTGTTAAATTTAAAATTTCTCTTTTAGATTTATTTTAAATAAAGAACTAAATTTAATTGTTGAATTAGGTATTCATCAAAATAAGTATTTCTTTATAATATAATTGGTACATTGAAACAAACAAAATAAAAAAAAATGGGAGAATCCAAGATTTTTTTTTTTAAAATTTTAATGTGTATTTTGACCTACTTTTAGTTTTAATTTAGTAAGATAAAAAAATATCAACCATTTTGATAAATATTAAATATAAAAATTAGAAGGTTTCAGGACCGCCCTATTCATACTTATTTTGCTTTTTAAATATTTAATTAACTAATTTAGTTAAATTACTTTAATTTAATTTAATTTTGTCTTAAGATCTTTTACACATAAGTGTTGAACCCCAGCCATCATTTTTCTATAATATTATTCATATTCCTTATTATTTTTGAAGTTGTATAAAGAAGAATCAACGAAGAGGCAAATAAATTCGAGTATTAAAGCTTTATATCACAAATATCATTGTGTTGTGGATGCATTTGGTAATGCCATGAAATCAGTCAACTCTATTCACCAAAATGTATATTTCCTTATAAAACAATTTATACAATAAATATTTTCAAGAAAAATTTGTGGGAGAATCCACCAATTCAAAAATGCTAATATGTGGAATGGTCGGAAAAGCTTCTACATATGAAATGCTCCGCCAAACGTGGAAATCTCAAGCTCACTGTGCTCTTAAATGGTAGACATGCATCCATATGTCCCATCTTGATCTTCCCCCTCAACTCCCCAGCTATTTCACGACACACCTGATTCACAGTGTTCAAAAAATTCCTCACTATCATAAAAAGCCCTAACGGATTTTCTCTATCTCCTGTTTCATAGTACTAGTTCGTCTTCTTCAATTTCTCCAACACCCTTCTTTGTTCTCTTCTTACTGTCAACTTCTTCAGTTGCGGATTTCACAAATTCCAACATCTTCCCCTTGTATTCACCGCCTTCCATATACAGAAGGTTTTGTATCTCTAAGATTTTGATTAACAGGTTAGGGCAAGTGATAATGAAGGCTTCATAGTCGATTGTGGATGCTTTCTTGACGTTGGAGAGCTCTAAAGTCAGTGATTCCATAGCTGATAATCCAAGTATTATGTATTCGGTTTCTATTTCCTTTTCCGATTTCAGATTCTTTGAATCTGTGTTTGAGAATTATTTTTTTCCCTTCGGATTTTATGACTTCTTTGACAATGAAATGAAGCAATGTTGTTTTTCTATTTGTGCTTTTTACATTTGAAAGTTTTAAGAGTGATTTGAGATTGAAAGCTTCTGCATTACCTAGTTGTTCCTAAATTCAATCGATTTCCAACTTTGAGAGTTGTTTCTAACAGTTTTGTCAATAGCCCTTTTTCTTTCCGTTCTTCGCAACCCCTACTAACTGTTTGTGAAAAGCCCTTGAAACGATTAAGCTCTATTTTGAAGCTTGATCTGAAAAATATAGCATTTAGACGATTGAAGACTGATGGAAAAGCCTTGAGAAGATGGAAAATGAAAGATTCTGCATCGCCAAGCCTTAATGGATAGCCATCAAATTCGAGGATTTGGGATTGTTGTTCTTTGGTTGAAGTGATCTTGACAAGCTTCTCGAGTGTGTCTGAATCGAGGCCATGTCCTTCCGTGAGAGCATCAAGAAGTTCTTGTCGAGTTATGTTCAGAGATTCAAGGATTATTGCAATGTTTCTTGCCCTTTGGGAATCAAGAATTGAGACAAGCGCATGTCGGCCATTATTGAGGCCACTCTGCTCTATTGGTGATTTCTTGTTTGTGGCTACATACCCGAACAGAGCTTCCATAAGGTTGCCATTAAGGCTAAAGAATAAAGATCAGATGGAAGTGCACAACTCAAAGAAGAGAGCCAAATTGAATTATGACGATGGGTTTTACTTGAAAGAATCGCCATCCATCTTGTCCCACACCATAGGATGATCTACATTTGTATTGATCTTATCCCAATGTAATGGCTTCAGTCTAGCCTGATCATTGCTCGATAAAGATGGCCCTGAATGGGCAACTGTTGTTGATGCTGGCAGTGGTGGGGGCGGTAGGGGCATTGATGTAGGAGGAGGAGGAAAAGGAGGAAGAGGAGGAGGAGGCAACAATGACAATACTCGTGAACTAGACAGAGAGCGATCACGAGCTTTCATTAAAGAAATTCAATGGAGCAAAGGATTTTCTTGTACAATCTCAGGGATGGTTGATCCATCTCTTGCAAAACTCATTTCTTCATCTTCTTCATTGTTCTTCTTCTAATAGATCACATCCAGACCATCTTCTTCAACAATCAATCCATTAAGCTTTCCATCAAATCTTGTAAATTCTTGAGATTCTGCTTGATGTTTCTTGAGTTTTGCAAGAATGCGTTTTCGAATGTAAAAGAGGAAACCCAGAGAGAGCAGGAGGGTAGCCGCTACAGTAGAAACCGCCTCAGCTATAATGGTGGCTTTCTTGAGCTTCCGCTTCGGTTTCGTCATCTTCTTTGGTTCTTGAAGTGGTGGACATGGTGGCGGCGGCGGCGACCTTCTCCGGGAGATGGACAGATTGTCTGTAGTATTATTGATGGTTGGAAAATGGAATGGCAGTGGAAAAGGGTAAGAAGTTTGGATATTCTGAGGAGAGGAGTGAGCGGAAGAAAGAGGAATGGTGGAAATGAGAAAGAATGGAGTTGGGAAGAAACGAGCATGGTTGAATATGAAGATATGATATTTAGATAATATATTATAATAATTAGTTATGGATTAAACATTGGATATCCGTAATCTATTAATATTTTTTATTTATTTTTGGAGTCGTTGTAGTATATCTTATTTAAGATTTGATTGATAGTATATTTTATATTATTTACCAGATTTAGTTAGTTATATATTTTTCCTTAATTTTAGGTTATTTGTATGTATTAGTTGATAGTTTGTATCCTATTTAAACGTGGTAAAATGAAGATCTAACTTTCGATCCCACTTCTATTTCTCAATCTTAACATGGTATCAGAGCGCAGATCTTGGTGTTCTTAAATATCGAAATTTCCTTTACGGCAGAATCAGCCAAATCCAGCTTCAAAATTTCGGATGTTGATTTAACACATCCTTATTATATTCATTACTCTAATCAGCCAGGATATTCACTTGTTCCAATCAAGTTAAATGGAACAAATTACCAATCCTAGAGTAAATCCGTTATGCATGCTCTTATTGCCAAAAAGAAAATTGGCTTCATTGATGGCACAATTGAAGAACCGGCTCAAGATGCAAATTCAACCGAATTTGAACTCTGGAATCAGTGCAATAGTATGATAATATCTTGGTTGACTCATTCAGTTTAAGCAGATATCGCTGAAGGCATTATTCACGCCAAGACAGCTCATCAAGTGTGGGTTGATCTTCACGATCAATTCTCACAAAAGAATGCTCCAGCAATTTTTAAGATTCAAAAGTCGATAGCAATGATGTCACAGGGAACCATGGCACTGTCAGCATATTTCTCCAAGCTCAAAGCACTCTGGGATGAATTGGAAGCGTATCGCACACCATTTACTTGTAATCAACGTCAAATACATGTTGATCAACGCGAAGAAGACAAGTTGATGCAACTGCTCATGGGGCTCAATGAGTCTTATAAAACGGTGAGATCTAACATATTGATGATGACTCCATTACCTAATGTGAGGCAACCTATTCATTACTTGTACAAGAAGAGATGCAGCGTCAAGTAACTTCTGAACCTACCGAGAATTTCTCGATTGTATCATTAGTGCAGAAGAAAACAACATATTCGAAATTCGCCAAGGACAAATCATGTGAACACTGCAATAAAAGTGGTCATACAATTAATGAATGTCGAATTCTTAAGTTTCATTGTAAGTTTTGTGATAGAAGGGGACATACAGAAGATCGATGTCGACAGAAAAATAATTCTGGAAGGGCAGGACAAGTCAATCAACGCAACAATCATGGATATCGATCATCTGCAAATATGGCCGATGTTTCTCAGTTGAATACAGAAGAACAGTCACCTAATTCCATTCCAAAATTTTCTTTTGAGCAATTACAACAGATAGCACAAGCCTTATCTGCAATCAATCATCACTCTTCTGGTAATTCTGACAATCACATCAATGTTGCAGGTTTGTTTCCAATATCTAGATTTTCTATTAACTCTGCTAGTTCTAATTCATGGATTCTCGATAGTGGAGCTACGGATCATATAGTATCAAAATCTTCTGTTATGACTGAACCAAAGGCTGCCACCATGTCTACAATAAATTTGCCTAATGGAGGGACAGCACATGTGTCACATACTGGCAATGTTTCCTTTAGCCCTGACCTTAAATTAAACAATGTATTATGTGTGCCTTCATTCAATTTAAGTCTAATGTCCATCAGCAAACTTACCAATGACTTGAAATGTTATGTCACCTTCTATCCTGATTCTTGTATTATGCAGGACTTGGCTACGGGGAAGATGATTGGCTCGGGTAAACGATTTGGAGATCTCTATCATATTTCTTCGTCTCCAATCAAATCTTCAGCTCATCAAGTATCTCAGTCATCTGATTTGTGACATTTACGCCTAGGTCATCCTTCTTTTTCTCGTTTTAAATTTCTAGCTGATCAATTGCACCTTAATAATGCTAGTTATTCTCATAACTCTAGTATCTGCCCGTTAGCAAAACAAACTAGGTTGTCTTTTCCAAGAAGTTCAATAACAACTCATTCTGCCTTTGATCTGATACATTGTGATGTTTGGGGACCACATAAAATTCCTACCCATTCTGGTTTGCGTTTCTTTCTCACTATTGTTGATGATTTTACTTGATGTACTTGAGTTTTTCTTATGCAACATAAGTCAGAAGTACATCATTTGTTAATGAATTTTGTTAAATTTGTTCAAACTCAATTTCATACTACTATCAAGATAGTTCGATCAGACAATGGGACTGAGTTCCTATCTTTGCAACCATTTTTTACTTCTTGTGGCATTGAATTTCAGCGCACTTGTGTCTATACTCCACAACAAAATGGAGTCGTAGAACGTAAGCATCGTCATATCCTAAATGTAGCTAGGTCTCTTCTCTTTCAGTCACAAGTTCCACTTAATTTTTGGGGAGAGTGCATTTTAACTGCGGTTTATCTTATAAATAGAACACCATCACCATTGTTATCGAACAAGACACTCTTTGAAGCACTCTACAAACGACCACCTACATTTCATCATCTTAAAGTTTTTTGTTGTAAATTTTATGCAACTATAGTACATCCTAAGCAAAAATTTGAACCTCGGGCAATTCCTTGTGTTTTTGTAGGATATCCTTGTGGTCACAAAGGTTACAAGTTTGTATGACATGCAATCTCATAAATTCTTTATCAGTCGTGATGTTAAGTTTTGTGAAGATGATTTTCTTTTTTCATCAGCTTCACAAACTTTGACATTAGCTCCTTCGACTCCTATTGTACCACTTCATGATTCATCCTACTCAAACATCTATTCTAATAGTCCTCCTCCTTCTATTCCTTCACCTCTTGTTCCTCCTCCACCTTCTATTCCTTCACCTACTACTTCGTCGTCTCCTCCACCTTCTGTTCCTTCTCTAGATTCACCCACTAATTCTAATCCTATCCCACTTGACACATCAGCTCTACTCCGACGTTCTACTCGTACTAAAAAGCCTCAAGTTTGACATAATGATTATGAGATGTCTTCTGGAGACAATCATTTAACCTCTAGCTCAAGTTCCAGCACTGGCACCAGGTATCCCCTTCATCATTACCTTTCATTCTCTCATTTTTCTCCTACTCAACGTGCTTTTCTAGCTCTTATTACAGCTCAAACAGAACCTAAAACCTATGCTGAGGCAGTTGGCGACCCGTTATGGCAGCAGGCTGTGAATGATGAAATTGTAGCTTTGGAACGTAATCATACTTGGTCTCTCGTTCCTCTACCACCTGGTCATAAAGCTATTGGTTGTCGTTGGGTGTACAAGATTAAATACAATTCTGATGGTTCTGTTGAACGCTATAAAGCTCGACTGGTAGCAAAGGGATACACTCAGGTTGAAGGTATTGATTACAAAGAGACATTTTTTCCTACAGCGAAACTTACTACACTTCGTTGCTTACTCACTGTTGCTGCTGCTCGAAAATGGTTCACCCATCAGTTGGATGTTCAAAATGTCTTTCTCCATGGTAATCTAGACGAGGAAGTCTATATGTCTTTACCACCAGGTCTTCGCCGACAGGGGGAGAATACAGTATGTCGGCTCCATAAATCTCTTTATGGATTAAAACAGGCTTCTCGCAATTGGTTCTCCATATTTTCTACCACTATACAAAATGCAGGCTACACTCAGTCCAAAGCAGATTACTCTTTATTTACTAAGAGTAAAGGTACTTCTTTCACTGTCGTTCTAATCTATGTTGATGATATTCTGTTGACAGGCAATGATCTCAAAGAAATTCAACATCTCAAGACTAGTTTACTCGAGAAATTCCTTATCAAAGATTTAGAGAATTTGAAATATTTTCTAGGCATTGAATTTTCTCGGTCTAGAAAAGGAATTTTTATGTCTCAAAGGAAGTATGCTCCAGACATCCTTCAAGACACAGGTCTTATAGGAGCACGTCTAGAAAAATTTCCTATAGAGCAAAATTTGAAACTTTCTTTAACTGAAAGAGAGAAGTTGAATGATCCGAGTAAATACAGACGGTTGATTGGCAGATTAATATATTTGACCATTACTAGGCCTGACATAGTTTATTCAGTTCATATGCTTAGTCAATTTATGCATGAACCAAGAAAACCACATTGGGAGGTAGCTCTTCGAGTTCTGAGATACATCAAAGGTACTCCTAGTCAAGGACTCCTACTACCATCTGAAAACAACTTAAGATTACAAGCATATTGCGATTCTGACTGGGGTGGTTATCGAACTTCCAGATGGTCTATTTCTGGGTTCTGCATTTTCCTCGGAAATTCAATTATTTCTTGGAAGTCTAAAAAGCTGACTAATGTGTCCAAATCATCAACAGAAGCCGAGTATCGAGCTATGACAAATACTTGTTTAGAGTTAACTTGGTTAAGATACATTTTTCAAGACTTGAATGTTCCACTGTCCGAACCAGCATTATTATATTGTGATAATCAAGCACCATTACATATAGCAGCCAATCCAGTTTTTCATGAACGTACGAAACACATTGAAATAGATTGTCATATAGTTCGAGAAAAGTTACAAGCTAGAATCATCGAACCGTGTTATGTTTCGACTAAAATGCAATTGGCAGATGGGGAGTGGTTGGTAGTATATCTTATTTAGGATTTGATTAATAGTATATTTTATATTATTTACCCGATTTATTAGTTATATATTTTCCCTCATTTTTAGGTATTAGTTGATACTTTGTATCCTATTTAAACGTGGTAAACATTAATGAAGATCTGACTTTCGATCCCACTCCTATTTCTCAATCTTAACACTGAAGAATTGCGGCAATGGGAGTTTCCAAAGAATTGCAGGGAGAACTGAAACTGAATTAGCGTTATTCTTGTTTTTCTTCTTTTGTTGATTACAGAATCGTTGTTCTTGGCTTCTTCTTCGTTCATCCAAGAGGGTATATTTTTAGTAGATTACGCCAACCTTAGCCAATAAAAAATAATAAAAATAAAAATAAAGAACTCATGGAATTTCTCAACATAATTATCAAAATGCTAAATTAATTAAAAATAAAAAATCTTAAACCTTCTATTTGGTCACTTTCAAATTTTTTAATAATACTATATAAAGTTAAAAGTTAATTTCTCATTAATAATTTTAAACTTTTTTAAGACTTTTAAATTATTTTTAAACTTTTTAAATTAATAACTACTCTTATTCTTAGTATTAGACGGAACCGTACAAGTTTAAAAAATATTCACAAACTTGTAAAAGTAATATCAATACTCTTTAATTTTTAGAAAACATCAATGTCCTTAAAATTAAAGAGTAAGATGCTTTATAAGATATAGATAGATGGTTTTCGTCCAGACGACAATAACATTTTAATTTTTTTTTATAAAGATTGGTGTTAATGCGATTTTTAAAAGTTTATAAGTATTTCTTAACTATTGTATGGAACGTAATGATATTGTTTTTATAGCTTTTTAAAAAAGAAATTAATGAAAATTTTAAAGTTTTAAGGTTATTTTTTAAACATAGTATTAACGGTTTTCATCTAAAATTAAGTTAAAGAGTATTTTGGAATTTTTTTTTTGAAAACTTAAGAGTATTATTATTATTTTTTTTTTTTTTTTTGAAAGTTTATGAATATTTTTGTAAACAAAGTATATATTATAGTTATAGGTATATATTATAGGTATGAAAATATATTTGGTATATTTAATTTCAAAAATATTTAAGCATGTTATTGATTTTATTAACTATATGATAACACTGACAGTATTATATATATATATTTATAATATTATTTTATTAAATTAAAATTCTTTTATCGATTAACATTATGGTTTTTGTTAAGAATGAGAAATAGAATTGGGATCGAAGGTGTAATCTTCATTGATATTCACCACGTTTAAAGAGGATACAAGCTGCCAACTAATACCTAAAAATAAGGAAAATATAAACTAACTAAATCGTGAGAATAAAATAAAATATACTATTAATCCCATCATAAACGAAAAAAAAATATTAACTATTAGTAATATCTAGATATATTCCATAACTAATTATTATAATATATTCTCAAACTATTATATCTTAATACTCCCCCTTAAGTTGGAGAGTGTATGTCAATCACATCTCACTTGTCTTTATGAGTGTATGTCAATCACATCCCACTTGTCTTTATGAGTGTATGTCAATCACATCCCACTTGTCTTTTTATGAGTGTATGTCAATCACATCCCACTTGTCTTTTTATGAGTGTATGTCAATCACATCCCACTTGTCTTTATGAGTGTAGGTCAATAACACCCAACTTGTCTTTAGAGTATAGGTCAATAACACCCAACTTGTTTTTACGAGTGTAGGTCAATCACATCCAACTTGTCTTTACGAGTGTAGGTCAATCACATCCAACTTGTCTTTACGAGTGTAGGTTAATAACATTCAACTTGTATTTACGAGTGTAGGTCAATAACACCCAACTTGTCTTTACGAGTGTAGGTCAATAACACCCCACTTGTCTTTACGAGTGTAGGTCAATAACACCCAACTTGTCTTTACGAGTGTAGGTCAATAACACCCAACTTGTCTTTGAGAAGAGAGTGTAGGTCAATAACACTTTTGTCTTCCTAGTAGTGAAAATATCCGTCAAGTTAACTCTAAACAAGTATTTCCTGATGATCTGGACACATTGGTTTGCTTTGTAGACTTCCAATAAATTTTTGAATTTCACCTGAAGATGCAAAACTAAGTATTTGTTGATGATCTTGCAAGAAATAATTAAATTAACTGAGAAATAGACCGCAATGATTTACTCGAGGATTGGTAATTTGTCCCATTTAATTTGATTGGAACAAAATGAAATGAATACCCTGGCTGATCAGAGTGATGAATATATTAAGGATGTGTTAAATAAACATCAGAAGTTTTAAAGTTGGATAATAACACCAAGATTGGTGTTGTGGATCACTTGAGAGGTTGTGAAAGAAAATACGAACATCTTGAATGTGCCACCTTTGAGCTTGGTGAGAAATTTGAAGATGCTTATAACGTATTCTTGATATTGGATGATCGAGAACAGTTTGCCAACCACAGTTCTCGGTCTAGTAGAGGTCTAGTAGAATGATTGAGAATATCTGTAGCCAACTCAAGATCCAGATTATGGATGATCGAGAACAGTTTGCCAACCACAGTTCTCGGTCTAGTAGAGGTCTAGTAGAATGATTGAGAATATCTATAGCCAATTCAAGATCTAGTAGAATGATTGATTCATGTGTGGCCAATTCAAGATCCAGATTAAGATTAGGAGGCTACCTGTTGATGACGCAATCTGGATAGCTCGCCACAAACATCTTGATAATAAATATGTTCTTGATTTTATTGTTGAGAGGAAAAAATATTGATGATTTGCGGTACTCAATCAGAGACAATCGGTATAGAGGATAGCTCGCCACAAACATCTTGATAATAAATATGTTCTTGATTTTATTGTTGAGAGGAAAAAATATTGATGATTTGCGGTACTCAATCAGAGACAATCGGTATAGAGACCAGAAATTAACACTTTTGAGATGTGGGTTTAAAAGGATGATATATCTTGTGGAAGGATGATATATAATCCCAATTCATCTGTCGTCATCCATTCTAATTTTTGTCACTTTTCTTTCGTTGTTCCTCTTCTCCTGCTCTGAAATTTTCGATTCTTCTGACATGATGAACTAGTGGGTCTTAGGTTAGATACAAATTGAGTCAAACAAAGTCATGATGGAAAAATCATTCCTTAAACACGGTTGGTTTGCGGAATAGTGGGTTTGGATTTTGGGAAGTGATGGGGCGTGGTTGGTGTGTCACTGGGTCGGTGGGGGAACCCGGTATAGTGGGAATTATAGGTTTTTGGAATAGGTGTATATCAAAGTTATTGAATTTGAAAAACAAGTGGGATACCAATAAAAGCTAGTGGGACTATTGCGATAGTAGTGGTAATGCTAGGCTCACAGACTTGCGACTTGCAACTTGCGATGATTTATGGACTAGTCGAGGATTGTAATTTGTGACTTGAGGATTAGTAGTGGTTGCTTAAGGTTCGGAAGCAATGACGATGGTTTGGAAGTTGTTGAAAGTAGGAAGTTGTGGTTGTTGTGATACTCGATTGGACTTATCACGATGGATGATCAGCCGCGATAAAGACTTCATTGATTGAGTTAAGGGTTTGGCTTTAGGCTCTGATACCATGTTAAGAATGAGATATAGAATTGGGATAGGTGTAATCTTCCTTGATATTCACGAAGTTTATGGGATAAAAGCTACCAACTAATACCTAAAAATAAGAAAATACAAACTAACTAAATCTTGAGAATAAAATAAAATATACTACTAATGAAATGATAAAGTAAAAAATATTAAAGGATTACGAATATCTAAAATATATTTTATAACTAATTATTATAATATATTATTCAAATATTATATCTTAATAGTTTTAAAATTTTGTAGCCATATAATTCAAATTTAGTTGGTAAATACATATCACTTCTAAAACAACAAAAATTTGATAGTTTAACTCGGCCAATTAACTATAGTATCCCGTGTTAATAATTTAGAAGATGTCAATCTAAACATAGAATAACTGGTAAAGACATACATCTTCGACCATTAGATAAGATATTTAAATCTTTAATTCTTACTCTCCGTCTCACTTGTTAAACTAAAAAAAAAAAAAAAAAAAAAAAAAGAATAAACGTGCAAATCAACAAAACACATATCTAACTTCTATATATGAATGGGCCATTATAAGTCCCCTTCCCAATCAACATAAATTTGGTCATGCAGTTTGAAAAAGTTTAGAATTTAATCACTCTGATTTGATAAAATTTAAAATTATTGATCAAAGTTATATCAAACTATAAACATAGAGTTATAAATTGATCCAAATTATACCGACAAAATTTTAATTTTATCTAAAATGTTGATCGGGTGGAGCAAAGAAAAGAGGGGATAAAAAACTTAAAACTCAACCGGGCCATAACTTGTAGGTAGTTATATTACCAAGATCATATACGTGAGAGATAAGACAAGGTAAATAGAGTATTATATTTACGAGCAACAACTTACTAGATAAAACAATCACATAGTTCAATGTTAGTAGCTAACGTAAGTAAAATGACCATCTCCCATTTCAAACCCTACATGAAATTAAATTGAATTTTATAAATAGAATAGAAATTTAAGTTTAGGAACATGTGAGATGTTGTTAGTTACGGAGATTCAAATATTTGATCTATACAATAATTATTTGCAATGTCTTAAACTAGCTCGTTTTAATTATGCACAACATACTTTTAACACTCAAAAAGCGCTTTAAGCGCTTAAAAATAAAGTCACTTGTCAGTACTTTTCTTACCCTTATTTATCCAATGTAATTTCTATATATCATCTTAAAAATAGTATAACTATTATTGATTATTTAGATATATTATTTCGATAATCAAATTTAATCCATGTTCAATCAATCTTAAAAATAGTATATATTATATCAAAATTGGTTAAATAATAAAATCCAAACAAATTAAGTGGTTGGAAGTTAGTTTCTCGATTTTCTTTCATTTTTTAATTTTTTGTTTTTTTTTCTTATATATGATTTTTAAAATTTTTTTATGTAATTTTTGTTTTTTTATTGGGCTAGAGGAATGTGATGTCCCACACTTAGTGCGGTAGTTCGTTAGAGGATGCTATTGAAGGAGTTTTTCTTCTACTTAGTAGGGAATTTGTCTTGCATTATTTAGAGTAACACAGAAATATATAGTGATATGATCAGAGGCCAAAAAAATTTCTTACCCAATTTGAAGGTCAAGAGCCAAGGAGCTAAAAAAAAAACTTTAATTACTTATTATTTAAGTTATGGTGAATTTGTGAAAGGAAGTTCTAGAACATGTTTGAGTCATTTTCTACCGGTTGTACAAAGTTGAGCTTCAAAATGGAGATGCAATAAATACATTTTAACTTGCATTTAACGAACTTCATTTCAATTTATGAAACTTAGTCCATTATGGATAATAGATAACACTTTTTTTATTGTATTATTTTAATTGTAATTTCAATTTTTATTTATCATTTAAGCTAGTTTTAATATAACAACAAATGTTATATTATAACTTATATAGGTTACCATATTTCATCATTAACCACGTATTCATTTTAATATAGAGATATGAGTATATTTTATCTTGGGTTACCATATCTCATCATTAACTAGCCATTCTGATAGAAAGTTATATATGTATTTAACTGACATAGTTTAAGGTTGTCAAAGGCTATATAAAACCTTCTCTTTATTCCTTTTTTTTTTTTTTTGCTATTGTAGACGTCATATTTTGAATAATGAATAAAGTTTTTTTTAGCGTTGATGAGGACTAAGTTTTTCATTTTCCCAATTCTTGTGTTTTAGAACTTGAATACTAGAGTCATTCAAGTGGTGTTGATCAACACTCTTGCGGAGTAATTTGAATCACGAGTTTGGAAATGAATTTTTTCACTCTCGATCTTCATCATCAAGATAGTTCATTCTGAAATTTTCCTTGGGTTGATTTTTTTTATCATTTTGGGTTTCGTGGATAATTTAGATCTAAAAGTCTTGACCTTCAACCAATTTATTAAATCAAATTCCTAAAGTTACATAACAGAGAGCTTGTTAAGTGCCACTAGGTGAGCTTCCAGCTTACACTTTGTAGCAAACTCGTATGGAGCCTATTAAGGAGACGAAAAACCTCCATGCATGTTAGATCTACCTTAGAGCTCGCGACTGATGAGGGCACCCGACTTATACTAGATAACATAATGACTTAGATGAAGCAAAATGAGTAGGAATCATTGACAAAGTACACTTATAACCCTAGAGAAACCCTAATGACGGACTTACACCGTGGAATAGGAGTGAGATGGATAAATGTATTTATGAACTTGAGAGGGCTAGAATTTGTTAAGTCGTAGAATGGACTAACTCTATATCATGATAGAACACAACTTTAGAAATAAATATTGAATAGAAAGAAATTTGATGAAAGTCCATTTAGCTCATTTCTATATTATCTAGCTAATTTCGATAAAAATTAATTTTTAATTGCTAAATTTAAATTTTCTTTTTTAAAATTATTTTAAATAAAGAAACTAAATTTAATTGTTGAATCACAGTATTCATCAAAATGCGTATTTCTTCATAATATAATTTGTACATTGAATCAAAAGAAAAAGAAAACGGGTGGGAGAATCCAATTTAGAAAAGCTAAGATTTATTAAAATTCATACCGGTCAACTTTACCTCTTTTTTAAAATTTAATGTGTATTTTGACCTACTTTTAATTTTAACTTACCCTATATTTTTTTCATAATTTTAACTGGTTACATTTTAAAAAATAAGTAGATAAGACAAAAAAATAACAAGGATTTTGACAAGTACTAAATATGCCTATTCATACCTATTTTGTCAGCAAATATTTAATTAGCTAATTTAGTTAAATTTACTTTAATTTAATTTTGTTAAGATAAATTAGCTGGTTTGTCCGAGAAATTAAGGGGGGAGACTTAAGATCTTCTACACATAAGTGCATGTGGGTACGAACTCCATAGCCAGCAGGCATGAAGGAAATAACCCAAAAATATCTTGTAGCATGTTTTGAAAGATTTTTTAGCATGTTTTGAAAGTTTTTTTTTTTTTTTTTTTTTTTTTTTTTTTTTTTTGAAAATCAATTCCAACAAGTTACTTTGCTAAATATAAGGGCGTGCAAGTAAGTAGCCTCCTTCCTATTGTTAACCATGTAATTATATTGAAGTTAAAGATGATATATATTGACTGCTAAAAGTAGATGGAGTTAAATGGTTTAAAAATATATACCTAGTTCTGCCTCCTTTCTATTGTTAACCATGTAATTATATTGAAGTTAAAGATGGGCGTGCAAGTAAGTAGCCTCCTTCCTGTTGTTAACCATATAATTATATTGATGTTAAAGATGATATATATTGAATGCTAAGGGTAGATGGAGTTAAATGGTTTAAAAATATATATCTAGTTCCGCCTCCTTCCTGTTGTTAACCATGTAATTATATTGAGGTTAAAAGATGATATATATTGAAGGCTAAGAGTAGATGGAGTTAAATGGCTTTAAAATATATACCAAGTTCCTAGATCCCAACTAAATAAGTTAACAGCCCCCGTTAAAGCATCCCTCCAAATTTGGATTTTGGTCTTGAATTTAGCTGGATGGGTGATGAATGTTTCTCCAAAACTTCTAGTTTGTTTTCGCCTTATAGAAAATTGGATAAACTATTTAGTCTTTGGATTTCTTACATTCAAACATTTTCACCAATTCATTCAGACACCAGCAAAAAGATGCATAATTTTCATAGAATATAACAATAGAAATCAAAACTCCCTCTATATGTCGAAAAAGAGAGTTAGAAATTTGCTCACCCCTGTTGAGCTTGTCGTCGGTGAAGACGTCGACTCCTTTTTGCCGCAAGGCCATGTCATGATGACGGGTGAAATTGATTCGAGTATCCTCTCCTCTAAAAAAAAAAAATCATAACCCCACTTGAAATTTGGAAACAAAGTCGATAATTCTTCGAGAGTCATGGAAGAACCCATAAAAGAACAGAGAAACACTTGGATTTAGAGAGTTTTGATTAAAAGTAAAATGAAATTTGAGGGATAAAAGTTGAAGACATAATATTTGTGTGGGTGAAATTTCTTGACAGCTCCCCTGGCTTTGCCTTTTGAATTTATTTGATGCATTATTACAAATTTGGACTTAATATGTGAGAAAAAGAGAAGCATCAATTGGTTTAATTTCTATTACTTTTTTTCCTCAATTCAATTCAAGATATAAAGATGTGTAAATGTAATTTTTTGACAATTTCATTAGGTTTTTTCTTTGAAATTTGTTCGAGGTATCCCTACCATCATCATTGTAATTAACACAATCTTACATTAAATTATATCTAATTGACCTATCTCCATTATCCTACTTATTCTTGTAATTTTTTTTATCTATATTACTTTATACATAATTCAATTCGAGCCAAACTCAATTCATTTAAATATAAATGTCAACTGTTTTATAAATTCACAAATAAAGTATAATCCATTCCACTTGACTTTTTTTAATGTTCTTGTGAGCATGCCAGAAAACTTTATAGCCTTACAAATGATAAACTCAAACCATATAAAATTAATTAGTTAAAATTATTAATAAATTATTTTTATTGATTAACTCGATGTTATTCTACTCCTACAAGTGTTTATAAATATAATTAATTCATGAAAATCGATGGTTCACAAATTACTTATAATTACAAATTTATTGGAATACATGGGTAACTAAATTAATCATATGCCTTTAAAGCATACAATTTATTCTCTAATAAATTTTTTTTTATGATTTCCTATTCGAAAGAAGGTCGTAGGGATGAACTAAGAACATCGACAAAGAGACCGCGAACTCTTTAAAAAACCAAATTAAGGGTGAGTCATCATTTCAATTCTAGTATAAAAAAATATCAATAAAATATTATAAAAGTTGTCTTAGTACTTCTGTCATTAAAATTTGTCAAATCCATATGTGATGAAGTAACTTGAGATCCCATATTGGTTGGAGAAGAGAAGAAAGCATTCTTGATAAGGGTGTTGAAACATGTAACGATTCAAATTTTTCCTTATTTTTAAGATTTTATTTTTATTTCAAAAAATGATAGGATATCATGTTGTAGCATTTATTCTCGTCAGAAAATATGCATGATTTTCGACGAGACAATTATTGCCTTAATGGAAAATGTCTCTTGACCGTTTTATATCTCTATGCCCAACCTTTCACATCCCTTGGAAACGATTTTCTCTCCAAACTTACTTTTTGTGTCCGAGTGTGTCTGAGAGAGCGGAAAACCGAGAGCATTCGAAAGGAAATCGTGTGGGTTGGTTCACTAGGTATTTTGGGGGTTTCGCGAAACGTTAGAGTGATATTTCAAAGGAAGAACCGAGTGGAAGTAAGGTATCGACGTGGGGATCATTGCGTCGAAGAAGGTTGACAATCGAAAATTGGTGTTGAGGACGTTGCGGGACCATCGGCGCGTCGTCGGAATCGAGGAGGATGAAATTAGGGTTTCATCGCCTGTTGGGTAAGGACGGCGAGGTTTTTGGAATCGGGTAGGGTTCCTTCACGTTCAGCCTTCGGTTTCAGCCCAAAGCTCAGACGTAGAATTAGGCCGCGTTTCATTGGCGGCCCAATACCGCAGATGCACGCCCAACAGCTCCGGCGGCTCCACACGCGTACACAGTACGGCTCAGCTCGCACGTGCACGAAATCGGCTTGGCTCCATCAAATTTTCTCGGCTTGTCGGTGGTGGCTCGGTGGCTCGACTTATCGGCTCAGTATACCCATAATATATCGATCTCTAGGTTTTCGGCCATTCTGAAGCCATTTATACCCTTGTTTTTGCATTATGAGATCAGTATGGTTGTTAATAGTCAAAACAGATTATATTAGGGGTTTTCCTTGATAATTAACATGAGGTTTAGCTCGAATTCCCATTATGAAAGGTTTCTAAATATATGATGTGGTTCTTATAGGACGTAGTGCCGTTGGAATTTGCTTGTTGTGAGTAACTTTGGCCAAGGCCATCGATGTAAGTGACTCTGTTGGAGTTAGCTTATTATGTGTTGTATGATGGTGTGTGCCTTGTGGCCCTTGCATGCACCATATTTTATGTGATATGACTATGTGATGAATTATTTACGGGTGATGTTATGAAAAGTTATGGTTGATATGTTCGTATTATATGCCATCAAAGTGATGAATGTTGTCATACACGTAGCATGATTAAGTTATGTTATGGAATGCTTATGGAATTGGAACGTATTTTCATATTACCTAATATGCCATGTAATATAAGTTATGGGACCTCATGTATATTTGTATGTCATTTGCATCGGAATACTCCCCCTTTATGTCATGAAAGAATGAAATTCGATATTTATGTTCGCCATAATATCATGCGGGCCTTTTCTGTTCTATGGTGTCCGACAACATGTAATACGTTGTGCCCAACCAAGCCAAGCCTAGGGGGTACGTATACGAGCCCGCCTGGTGGGTCCATGTGTGCGTACATGGGCCGTGTGGTGTGTGGAGAAGTACTACACATCCAACTCTACCCAAAAAAGAAAAGTACCCAAAGCTATGTAATGTTTACGAAAGTTAGGTCCCACTCATATGTGAACAACTAGGCTTCATTGTTTCTTCAAATCAATCAATAAAACCACAACAAAGTTCTCAAACACCAAACAGACACCAAAAAAAAAAATTAATAAAAGAAAAAAGAAACAACACCTTTGACGAACAACAAGCACCGGCATTAAAACATCTATACATACCCGAGAGGAATACGGATTGAAACATATTTTTGAACATTTTAAGATAATCAGCTACACTCCGCAAGCTGCATTGAAATCAGAACCATCTTAGTACTAAAATGAAAAGCAGCGTATCCTATATAAAATATTTTCTTTCTTTTTCATCAGAAAATTCCATTAATATAAACAAGCAATAGAGAAATAGCATAAAATCGGCAGTAAAACCCTAGATGATAAACCTCGAATTTGCCGTATCCAATCGCCGAATAACATAAACTAAAACATCAACGCTGTATCTACCGTATAAGATACAGGAAAAAGATTGCATGCCTGTTTGATTATCCAGAAATTTAGTCGCGGTGAGAAGAAACTGCTGGAAAGAAGACAAAAGCCGAAAAGCTTGGTCGTGGCTTGAATGGGCTTTCGTATTTTCCCGATACGTTTAGGCACCTTGTGGACCATGGATTAGACCTTACTAAAAGCCCAATGTCGGAGCCCCATATTGTGGTTTAGTACAAAATTACCCAAACTATTTTTTAATATCTATATCTATATATATATATAATATCTTCTAGGTTCTTAGTTTATTGTCCTACCATAGAATTAGAAATTGATTCTAATGGACATTATTTGAGCTTATCCATATGGTTTTGGATGCCTTTTTTGGTTGGTATGTAGTTGTTTTTATAATGAATCTCTTGGTGGTGTGAGTAAGTTGTTCAGTTAGAGGATTATTGAAGGATGCAAGGTGATGCACATCAAAGGATAAAATCTTATTATGATTCAAAGGGCAAGATAATCAACCTCATACGAATGGTCTAAAATGAGTAAAAATGTTAGAAAATGTGAAAGCAGACTACAATGAATTGTCCGGACCTTCATAACTAATGTCATCACTTGTCCGGACCATCATAACTGATGTCATCACTTGTCTAGTAGACACTTGCGACAAAAATTTGATTTTTTTAAAATACCAAAAAAGTGACTTCATTTTCGAGAATTTTTGTGGATTTAGAGAATTTTTATGGTTCAGAACCGACTATTTTCAAAAAATTATCCATCCATAGTGCACCTCGACCATCATTATTGTACCTTTAGTTTAAGAGGAAGATTGTGCACAACTTTACTCAAGGAAAGGAAGGATGAAAACCTCTAAATTAACCCATTTAAGCTTCATGTGATTGATGGATGTGATCGCCCCGTTAAACATATGTGTTACACACCAAAATTTTGAGGCGTCGAAAGACCGGAAGTGACTCAACTTACTATGCAATGTATGAAAATGAAAGAACACGTTACAAAATTCAATTATAAAATTTACTCGCGAGTTTAAAACTTTACGAGTAAAAAGAATGAATAAAAGGGAATCAGGATACATGGTGTATGATAAATGCAAACTATGCATAAGTAATCTAGAAAAACGGTCCAGGTCGACATTTTCTCTGTGACTTTCGAGCTCTGAAGCACCCCAACGCAACAATCTGTAACTTTAAGGACCTAAAGCAAAGTCTAGAAAGGGGTTAGTATAAATATACCCAGTAAGCAACCTATTTGCAGGCTCTTATTGCATCCAAGATAGGAGAGAACCACCAGTTATGCTCTAGATCCTAGAGTCTCAGTACATAGTTCGAGGTAGAAGAACCCAACCTTCGTAGCAGTTTTCAGCATCTGAGGATGAGGTGCTACCTCATATAACTCTGTACCAAGCTGAGAGACATCATGGTGAGCACTAGCCTACTCGTCGTCTACGGGAAAGTTAGTTGGCGAATCCGTCCCATAGGCCATGAAGTCACCTAAGGATTGGGGGTGCTACCCCTCGTACAAGCTAGCTCGAACAGGTCACCCGCATGGTCAACATCATCCCATAGGACGGACCCGCCATGCAGGCAACCTTGACCTACCAGCGTGATCAATATCCTACCATAAGATGGTTCCACCATGCATAGTAGTCAGTCTACAACTAAGTAACATGACCTTATAAAGCGTAACGCCTAGCTCGACAATACCGCACAAGAGTAGAAAGGGAAGTGGAAGGTCCTCGAACACTATACCATGCATAGTAGTCAGTCTCTTTTGTTCATCCTAGGGTTCTGAGGTGGTTCTCACGATATCATGGGTGGTTGGGTGGTTTAGATAGGGGCTCTGGCTTCCAAATTCTTTCAAACATGACTTGTGGAGTCGTAGCGGTCTGGGGTTCAAGGGTCTCACTGTCCAGTCGTCCCTCACGGTACTATTGAACTCAACATTTTGTGGGTGCCTTATCTAAACCTAACCCAGTCTCTATAAAAATACACCTTAGATTTAACTCAAACACTACTGTTTATCATTCATAGAATAAGTTCACACAATCAATTATCAGGAGATTATGTACGTTTAACTAGGCATGTAGTCACACAAGGTCAACGGGGCAATAACATCCATCATGCATCCAGAGCGCATATACACAAATACCCCATCCACCAACATAACATGATTAAATATAAGCAATAGTATAATATTTTAGATCAATATGGATGATGGTGAATGCTGGAAAGGCCATGGAAGTCAAGATAGGTCCTGATAGGACAATAGCACGCATTGAATTTCATTTAGTAGTTGATAAGTATTTTTAATGCGATTTATTTTATGTTCAAAGACTATACCACCTTTATTTTTGTTTTAAATTAAATACATAAGTTATTATTTTAAAAGTATTTATTTTGAGTTTCCGCATAGGTAGTAGTGATGTCACTAATTTAAGGTAAGAAATTTAGGGAGTTACGGTTGATATCAAAGCCCTAGATAATATTTTATTTATATTAACATTATTAATCTATGAATAAGAAATACTTCATTAATTTTTAAAAGGACTTATTCATTAATTTTTAAAAGGACTTATTAAGTTGGTCAACAAAATATTAATATTTCAAGTAAAGGTAAAATAGAGAAAGCGATTAATATTATGTATGGTAAAAAAACTCATAATTGTTCTTGTGTGATTCAAGAACTCATAATTGTTCTTAGGATGCAAATGAGCAATTCTTGTAAAATAACTCTACCATAATTTCGACTCCAAATGTCGATTTGGAGCGGATTCTGACTTTCTCTCTCTAACTCTCTTTCTCAATGACTCATATTTTCTCTCTTTTCCTCTTATTTCATTCATTCTTTCTTTTTCTTCATTCTAAACATTTTGATAAAAGCTAATCGAGACCACTAATTATGAATATATGGTAGAAATGACAAATTTACCCCTCGATGTTGACTATGACCAATTTTCTAATTTTTAAAATATTTTTTTTTATATTTTTCTTGAATTTCAGTGACTTTTGTAAGATTTTTTCTCCTCTGCCCATCTTAAAATTTAATTTCTAAGAGGCTCGATAAAATTTTGAAAGTTGGACTTGAAAAGAAAAAATTAGATTTTTAATTTCAGGTCGCCCTAGGGTGTTACAACGTGTGACTTGATCTTTGTTAGACTGCCCTGCAGAGTGATGTAATAGCCCAATAAATAAACAAATAAAAATTACTATTTCGTTTAAAAAAAAAAAAAAAAAAAAAAAAAATTCTAACCCACTTCTCTCCCCTAACTGTCATCCATTTCCCCAATAATCTCTCCCCAACCCATAGCACAATATCACATTCCTGAAAAAAAACAAATAAACAGAAAAATGTCAGATTTGAGAAAAAGCAAAATCACTCTTCAACCGAAGCAGATACGCAGTATTATTTGGAGAGATTTTGATCTGTTATTACTGTAAAATCCTAACTCAGATTACCTTTTTCCTTTTTCCTTCATAGTTATGGTTATAATAAATTAATTTAGGATCAAATCCTCTTCCCTTTCTGCGATATTTTACAGAGATCCTGTAATAATCAGATCTTATCTTCCCATATCAAGTTAATTAGATTTTTGTTAGCATTTTTAAGTTATAGGAAATATCGAGTTAATTAGATTTTTGTTAGCCTTCTAAGTTATAGGAAATAAGGTTAGAATCAATAAAATTTTAGTTGGCAGATCTATAAATGTGTAAGATTGTAGCCCAACAATAAATTAATATTGGCCAATAATATATGTTTATAGAATTAAAATAAATATAGAGGGAAAAAATTGATGAACAGGATGATAAAGAAGTAGACAGGAAAGAAACTTCATAAATGAATACAGAGGGGAAGAGGGAAAGATCGGTTGAATACAATGATAAAATTGTAAATAGGCAAAAAACTCCATCAAATGTTGCCAGTAACAATATCTTCCCTGAAACAGTAAGAATAGAAAATAAATACTTAATGAAAATAGAATTATATATATATCCAAGACTCTACTCATATAAAGTCTCTAATGCTCACATGAAGTCTAACACCTAGATCGTTATAAAATTTAGAGAATTGAAATTTAAATTGATGTCGTGGTTCATATAGGTTGATTTGGATACAAGGACAAAATCGAACTTTCTTAAAGATAAATGGGTGACACCAGCCTAAGCTAATCAAGTAAGTGGCCTTACTATCGGCATGGTTATATTTGATGTTGACACGTGCCTGTGGTTTTGCACGTATCATATATACTGATATGTGTGAATTATCTATTAATCGGTATGCTTATATTATGTTTATCTTATGTTATAATATGTGAATTGTATGATAATAATTATGGTACGATGTGTTCAAGGATAGGTTTGAGATAGGATATGAGAAGGATGCACAAAATGAAATGTAACGATAGGAATAAGAGATGTTTATGAAACGTTAGGGTTAGGTTACATACCAGAGGGCTATGGATAGGAGAGATTGATGAAAGGATATGGTTAGGATATGGGTAGAAAAGGATAGGTTTGTGATAGATTGATAGAACGATAGCGTTAGGATACGTTCCTGTGATGTTATGGCTAAGGTACATTCACGGAACGATATGACTGTGATAGGTATAAAAACGTTAAGGCTATGATAAGTTAGGAAACGATATGACCACGAAGTGCTTACACTATGACATGTTTATGATATGATATATTGTGATGTGATATGTTATGTTTAGATTGTTTTATGTGACCATTGAGGTAATTGTTGTATGAATTGCATATTACGAAATGACATGTTAAAAGCATGGAGCGTTTTGTTATGCTTTCTAAATTGTATGTATACAGTATGTTATGAATGACATGATATCACGATAAATGAAATGAAATGAAACCCCGATATGAATGATGAACGATATGTGAAATGATATGAGAAAGGATATGATACGAATGAAAGATGATAGCGGGGTTATATTCATTAATGATAAAAGTAGAAACATGGGGACCTCATGCATTATGTGTGTTCATGCATTTGGGGGATACCCCTATTCCATCATGAGGGTACGGACGCGTACATCCAATGGCAGGACAACGATCGTTTATGCTTTGCATAGCGCTGCCGTGACGGTTACTAGTTCTAACGGGTCCCGGCATAGGGGCTCCCAGAGTATGCCCACCGGGTAATGAAAGTGGCCCAGCGGTGTGCGAACTAGCTTGTGAGCCCATACTCGCACGTATGGGTTGTGTGTAGAGTATATGGTACACGTCCAAAGTTTACCCGTTAGGACAGCACCGTAGGGAAAACGAAACGAAACGAAAGATAGGTCCCATCATTTTATTGCATGTGATTGTTGCATTTAACCCCAATAGTGGGGTCACTTACTGAGTATTTCTTTAAATACTCAAGCCATGTGCTACTACATTTTTGTCAGGTTAAGGCAAGACATTCCTGTACGGCTGACGACGGCATCGCAACTCGAGACCATGGCACATGCATAGGATAGTGGTATTTATTTTCTTAGACTTATGCTAGAATAGGATGTTTTTAAATTAAATGTTTATTTATTTTATTTACTCTTTTGTTGTGTCGTTTTAAAGATGTTTTTGAAACACGTAAGTCCATGGCTGTGTTTTAAGATAAATGTTATGTTTTATGGAATTTAAATGAAGTCTTCCGCATTCAATGTTTATGGTACGTATACAGTAGCGACCTTAAATTAAGTAGAAAATTTCGGGTTGTTACAGTGGACCCATCCAATGAGAGGGTATTAAACATGCTCGTAGTTAGTAGTTAGTAGTTACCCTGCACGAGTGATTTGTCTTGTGGTAGGGTGTTGATCATGTAGTTAGTCCACGAAGTTGCCACGTACTAGGGGTAGTGCTCTCGACCTTTGGCGACTAAATTGCTTGTAGGATGCGTTCGCCAGCTACCTCCTATGGATGAAAAATAAGCTAGCACACACATTACGGTCTCCACCTTATAGAGAAAGTTCATTGAGGTAGCATATCAACATCTTAAATCTGTTACTGTTGCCTAGGCTCGACTAACTACCCAAGACTGTGCACAATAAGAACAATACACCTTGAGACTGGAGTTAACTCTGCAGTCTTCTGCTAGTTCAAGGCTATGATGAGAACCTACATGTGCGTTGCATACAGGGTAGATTTATATACTCACCCATTTTCCCTTTTTTTTAAGGGCTCGAAGGTTATTGGCGGAGGTAGAAGAGCGTTTGACAGTTGTGCGATCATAGTGGGAATCGTTCCAGAGCATCACCTCATCTTTGTATTTGAGTCTTTAGTGTTTTTTTTTTTAAATGTGGGGAAATAGGAAGAAGGATTGTGGAGAAAAAACAGAATAATAATTAATATTTAATGAACCGGTATATACGCACACATAAATAGATTGATTGGCCATCCACAAATTGTAGTTTTTTTTCGTGTTGATAAATGAATTACCACCAAGTCATCTCGCCTCAGGCACACGTCTTGAATGTCTTGAATGCCTTGAAAACATTGGAAAGGACACATCCAGTCATAATGAGAGTTGAAAACTAGTTTATCCCTACTTGTGATTATAAATATTCTTAGCATAAATTTACAGGATATAAGGTGTTTGGCTCGTTGGTTGTGTTTGTATATCCCAAAACAATTTTTGTCTTTATAAATTTTTTTAATAGTACCGTCTTATAATTAGATATCATTTTTTATTTAACTTTATCGGATACATTTCCATACAAAACAAGAAAAGAAAAAAAAGAAAACAACAATCTTTGTGTTATACCAAGCAAAATGCAGGTGTATTTTTCATTTGTTCCTCAAGGATAATTCCACTAAAAGGGGAATAAAGCTTCTCTATCTTTTATAGATCCACTTGTGAATTAATTCATTTCTCAAGTAAATTCCATCATCTTTAGCCGTCCAAATACAAGTTCCTTCAGTTCCATTTCTGCACCTATCATGGAGCCATGAGTGTTTTGATTCAGGCCAAAAGCTTTCAAAAGAGACATATGCATCTGGCGTCTCCAATTTGCACCAAAAGAGGGGTGTTCCCCAAAAGTTAACCTTGAAGTTCCATTGGTAATCATCTCCATGATTAAGCAAATGATGATACCCCAAATCATTGTCTTTAGACTGACAATGCACAAGCAACCCAAATTTGCTTAGCCCGTTAACCCCATGAACGTAATATCTAGAAGGTTGTGGTGGTGGTAACGCGACTCTTGAAACCTGAGCCCCAACTAAAGACACTGTGAAAAGAAAAAATACGACAATATTCTTTATCATTTCTTAACCAACCTTTAGTTTAACTACCAATTTGTGTTGGACATGTGAATAAATATACATACTTAGATAGTATATGTAACAAACTAGGGAAATGCATGATATGATTGTAAAAAAAATAATCTTTTAACAAATTTTGGTTATGCAACACAATTGGTTAATTTTCACATACTTGAGTAGAGATTTATTAGCTTTTCAATAAAAAAAAAAAATCTCGAATAGATAAGATGCAACTACCCTAAATTTTCACATACTTAGAGTCACTACTAACGTCTCATGCTCATTTATAATGCGGAAATATAACTCTTACATGAACATCATTTATAACATAAACTTAAAAAAGCGCTTAAAACAACTTGTTTTCTGAAAAACACAGTCATGGTTTTACGTGTTTAAATACGAAATACCGAAATTTAGAGAACTTAAAAGCAATCCAAAATAATTTAAAACGATGAAATTCATAACAATCTATTCTAACCTAAAACTAGAAATTTAAATATGAATCTACCCTATGCACATGCCACAGTCTCTGTTCGCGATGCCGCCGTCCTCCATACAAGTGCGCCTTGCCTTTACCTGAAAAATGATGTGGCACACGGCCTGATTGTTTCGAAGAATACTCAGTGAGTGGTCCCACTATAGGGGGGCCATGCGAATGCAAACACATGCAATCATGATTTAGGGACCTATCTCTAACATCATAGGGATGACCTCCAGTCTCGGACAAATTGGATGTGTAGTACTTCCCTACACACGATTCACACGTGCGAGTGTGAATCCTCAGGGCGCTCGCACACCCCCTGGACCCTCTGGTCAAGCTAATCTGTAGCGACGTCTGGAGGTCAGCGGAATCCCATAGTGTCAAGCGCCTCATGTACACCCTCATCTTTGCGCATTCGCACTCATCATCATACTGTGCGCGTCCGCACTCATCATCTCTAAGGGAAGTAGCCCTATGCTTATGAACATACCATATGCATGAGGTCCATCTAAATACATCATAAGGTCTCTTCTGGCACAACCCTCTAGTCTCATCTCTTTATTACTTAAGGTAACACTTACTCGTGGATATTTAAATTAATATCATTTTCCTGCTCTTAGGGTTGTGTCCTATGTCGATCTAACGACATGATGCAATATGACACTCATCATCATATAGCATGCTCAATATGGAAAACATCATCATATTAAGGTAAACGTCACACAATTATCATACTCATCATATTACCATAAAGTGCATCAAGCATATCAAGTACGTTATTTATCGAAATATATATACTATGCACATCATCAAGTATCATAACTCACACACCATCATAACTATACTAGTATACGTCATCATACGATACAACTCATACATCATCACATACTAACATACGACATCGTAGGACACTGTTCATACATCATTATAACTCATACATCATCACATACTAACATACGGCATCACACGACATAGTTCATACATCATCATAACTCATACAATTTTTAGCCTACCCTATAGTAAGGCCACTTACTTGGTTGACCTTAGTCGAAGTACTCACTGATTTAATTAACGTAAGCTCCCGTTCCTCGAGAGCTGCTCCAAAGGTTGTCAGGGTTCGCTTCCTATCGCACCGTTCGTCACCTTTCATTAGTATTTTACATTTTTAATTAATAATCCAACTAACAATGTAAAATATGGCTCTAAAACAACCTAAGTAAAAATCGAATTTCATATTTTCATTGTTTCTAAATTTTGTTGGGTAGTAAAACTTAAATTAAAAATATGTCAATATTATTTCATGCTGCTTGAATCATTCCATCAGAATATTGTTTGTTATAATATTATATTTACTAGGTACCAATAATAATAATTTCTCATATTTTCAATTTTCATTTCTTATGTTGTGCCACTTTCTTTCCTAAAGATGACCATGCAATTAACAAAATACTTTAATGTCATTGTTATTTTTGTTTACAAACCATTTTCAATTCATTATGATTTTCTTTTCTTCCCCGAAAATGACTATGGAATTTACAGAATGCAATTTACATAGAAGTCATTTTCAATAGATTCTGATTTTCTTTTTCTTCAAAATGACTATGCAATTAACCAAACCCATTTTCAATCGATTCTAATTTTTCATTTCTTTCCTAAAAATGTCTGTGCAATTTACAGAATAACAAAGAACAGTTAAAATTTGACCACTAACCTTTTCAAATATGTCTCTCTTTCAATCATGTTCGTAACCGTGAAGAGTTCGTTGAGTATTTTAGGGGAAGAGCAATGTGAGAGTTTGGCGGAGAGACGGGATTAGTTGTTATTATTATTTTTCTATTTATTTATTTTATAAATTTTCCAATCGTTACATAAGATTTGATTCATATTAACGTTATGAGCCTAGGAATTCCTATATAATTCCTCCATTGCTTCTGAGCTCTACAGTACCCTCTCGTCACGATCAACAACTTCACGGACCTAAAGAAGAAGATGTAGAAAGGAATGAGTATGAATATATCCATTAAGCAACCTACTTGTAGGCTCTCATCGCATCGTTAACCTAGTTGGGAACCAATTGTTTACTTTTGGTTCTAGAGTTTTAACACTCTTGATACAAAGACATTGCAAGAAAACTTAGCCTTTGCAATGGTACAAGGTGGGGGACAACATGATGAGTACGCCTGCTCGTCATCCATGGGGGATTTAGCTGGTGAACTTGTCCCACAAGCCATGAAGTCGCCTAAGGGGGGGGGGGGGCGACTCCCCGGTACATGCCACCTAAACTATTTACTCACATGATCAACGCCCTCCAATAGGACGGATCCTGCGTGCAGAGTAACCACTACCTAGTCTCGTGATTAATGTCCTAAAACACAAGTGTCACACCTAGCTCGACAATATCGCATCAGAGTACGAAGGGAAGTGGAAGATCCTCGGACACCATACCGACTGGTATCCGCCTAGGAACCTATCTTTATCTTTAAGAGATACCGAGGTGGTCTACTAGGTTTCAAGGGTTGTTTGGCGGTTTTGATAGGGACTCACGTCTCCAGTTTCATTAATCCAAATCCTTAAGTTTGTTGTTGTCAGTAATCGCCCTTCGTGATTCCACTGTGCTCATACCTCTAAAGGTGTTCAACTCGATCCTGACCCACCAATCTACGTGCTTACCCTAGACTTAACTTGATCCTGCTGCTTATTCTCAAAAGGGAGGATCATACAATCATTCACTAGGAGTCACACATGCTCAATGAGGCAATAACATTCATCCAACAACCAGAGCACTGATAAATGAACATCCCATCCACCACCATAGCATGATTATGTACTAGCATTGGGAAGAGGCGATAACATTCATCCAGCAACCATAGCACTGATAAATGAACATCCCATCCACCATCATAGCATGATTATGTACTAGCATTAGGAAAGTATATCAAGACAGCATATAAGGTAAAACAAGAAATTTCAACGACTAGCACGTTTGTTTTCACATTTAGTAAGTTTCCTAGGCAGTTGTTAATCAAGACTAGCTACCTAGGATTAATTTTACTAGCATGCCTTCATAACCAAGCGAATCCTACAAGTATTGCTTCATAGATTTTCATGTTGTTACTTACAGGTTTTTCATGTGCCTTCTCGAGTAGAATTACGGGACGAAAAAGTCCCCAAAAATTAAGGAATGCTCCTAGAGATACCTTTTGGTAAAAATAGGGTAAGTATTGAAATTGGAAAAAAAAAAAAAAAAGGGAATCCAAGGTCAAAAGACAAAAGAAAATCCATACACGCGCTCATGTTCTATACGTGCTCGTACCACACGTTTTTTAAACGACAAAGAAGTTATCTACGCGCGTTTATCACATGCCAAGCGGAGCTGCAATCGCGGGTCGTGGGTTAGTAGGTCGGGTCAGGTTTTGATCGCACAAATAGAACTTTAGATCTTTTGTTTGTGTCACAGAAGGTAGACTGGGTTGTTGTGCGGTTTAGCGAGTCAAGTCGTGTCTTCCAACTCGTCCTCGTGGAATGATTGACCTGTTGTTCCTGCCACGTTGTAATACATTTCACCTTTTTGCTGATACGCTTCTCTCTCGTCGCAAGCTGTTGTGTATCTTCGGTCGATTGTTCCTAGGTTCAATTTTTTCTAGATTTCGTAAAGCGACGCTTTTCAATCTATTTTATTGGATTGCTTTTTTATCTTCCAATCCTTAACTAGAAATGACTCGATTTCTTCACCGAAAATAAAGATCTTGAATCAACAAATTCAATGCGATTTTTTTTGTAATTTTGAAGAACATAGACTTTAATAATTGAGTTCAAATTTGGAAAAAAAATATAATTTCTTATCGAAATTATAAATCTCTCGAATCTTACTTCGAAACAAATCATGTTATAGTTTCAACACAAAACTTGTAAGAATCCTTTCCTAGAACATCGTAGTTGAATATTAGGACCTAAAATCACCGAAAAGCATATCATGGAGTGCAATTCCAAAAAAAATAGACCTGTGGGCTAACCTTATGTTTTTGCTCGTTTTTTTTGCTAAAATCGAACGATCCTACAACCTAAACCGACACTCCTTTATCCACTTACTAGGCCTAGAGATAAATCTTTGGCCAAATTTTTCATTCAAGCGTCCGATCGGCGTCCTCTATACTTTCTTCTTCCTCCTTCCACAAAAATCGAAATTCTCCCTTCCTCTCTCTTCTTTGTTTTCTATACAGGTTAGCCCAGACCCCCAAATTATAATGTGGGGAAAAATTACCTTTTTGTCCCCGTTAACTTTGATCTAAATTTGATAAATGTTAATTTTTCTTTTTAAGGGTTCCTCGAGGCTTCTCAAACATTTTTTTCCTTCTACACCGATTTGAGATTCACCCACTATGTCCATAATAAAATCCATAAATTTTCCAAATTTAAGGTATTAAAGTAAGAGTTATGTATCTGCTGCAGCTCGGGTGTTACCATTCAAATCCGTCAAGAATGAATGAAGTGTAGGTAAGCATTTCATGTTTTTTAATTTTTTTTCTTGAAATTAAGTTCTAAATTTTTAGAATGTTCATATTGAAGGATTTTTCCACAAGATTCACGAAGGAAGCTAGAATTCATTAGGATCAAAAGACAGTGTTTCGGCGAACCTAAAGAAATGGTAAATTTCATAAGTTTTAAATTTTGGACGAACTTCGCATTTTATTATTTCTTGTTGTGGCTGAAATAAATTTGGAAAAATACCTGTGTATCCCTAAGAAGTTACAAAATTCAGAAGAAATTAGATGGGTAATAAAAACCTCATCGTTTTTCTAGAATATTGAATGTTGGCAAGGGAGCAGGCCCGCGTCAAACGACGGTGGCGGCAGTGCGTCTGAAGCTGAGTAGGACAAGCGGCAAATGCTGAGTGGAGAGACTCGTTCGGCTACTAATTGTGACATGCATGCACGTTGACCTGATCCCTAAACCTACATTCGATCAAAGACTTTATATGACGAGAAGATCAACGTACTTAGTTACTTATTAAACCATTATCATCAGTGACAAACTTTAGTTCGAGGGATAATTCTTGCGATTATTTATCTATGGTCTTTTGATAGATGC
The DNA here is from genome assembly GCA_033971965.1 of Cucurbita ficifolia. NCBI lineage: Eukaryota > Viridiplantae > Streptophyta > Magnoliopsida > Cucurbitales > Cucurbitaceae > Cucurbita > Cucurbita ficifolia. Next base: position 6,227,240 of record CM066966.1, read on the forward strand.
TTCAGTTCCTTACCCGTAAATTTCAACCTCACTTGTACAAAGGTGAAAAATAGAACTACCATCATTAAGATGATAATTATATTAATGTCATATCCGCTAAATTATGTTTGGATCGACACCTTTAAAGTGAATTAATAACGAAGAATGTTTGAATGAGTGATCACATAATCCTTTTATGAAGTCCTTTTAAATGAATGTTTCCACATAAATAAGGGAATATCAGATAGTTCGGTCAGACGTCACAAACATGGTTAAAATACACTTGTTATGACTATTGATAGATAAAAATATCTTATAGTCTGGTATAGATATTAAAAAGTAGTAGTGTCGAAAGAAAATTTCATCACTACGAAATATGTAAATATGGAATTAAAGTATTCGTATGGAAAAAAATTATGAGCCAACACCATAAAAGTTGAAAACAATGTATACATAGTCTGGTTTATGAATGACGTAAGTAGCTTTACTATTAGCATGGTTGGAAGAGTTGTCTTATGAATGATGACACGTGTTCAGTGATTCTGCACGTGTCATATGTTTGATATGCTTGTTATGTTTTATGATATGATATCCTATATTGTGATGATTGATATGGTTTGTAATATAATGTGTCGAGATATGGCAACTAACATTAGGATATGAATGGATGTCATATTATATTTTGATTAATTATGATATGATATTAAATATCATGACATTATGTGACATGATTATGTTAGGACATGATATGTATGACATGCGATGAAATGTTTGAGACAAAGAGATTTACGATGTACAACCCCTTAAATATGTTTTAAAGGTTATTCTATGAATGAAATGAAATTGAAAAAGAGGGCTGTTTTGCATGATTTGTTTACCATGAAAAATGTTGGGACTTGATGCATAAATGTTCACGTGCATCAAAATATTCCTCTTATGATGAGTACAGACGCGTAGGTTATGAAAGAAAAATAATCATCATGTTTATCATGATACTACAATGGTTGCTATTCATTTCGAGTGTCTGGTGTCACAATCGCACTCTTAGTGGCAGCAGACTTGCGATTGTGCGGCACTCACTTTCCAACGACAAGTGAGCTAAGCCAATATGTTCTTGCGTCGCCTACGGCCAAGCGACGTATGCTCGAGCCTCTGGCCTCGATTTAAGAAGAAGGTTTTAGAAAACGAGGGCAGAGAGAGATTTTTAGAAAGAGAGATTTTTGAAAGAGACGTTATATAAGCAAGCAAGAGAGTAACAACAACGGCTCACAGTATATAACCTTGGGTAGGGAGAAGTTGACAACTAGTCATATCCCCCTATAGTACATTCTGAGGCATTTCATGTCTAGCAGGCCTAGACATGATTTTTCCGAAACGTCATACTCCCTAGAAATACAAAAGTAAAATGCTAGAATATGGAAAGACATAAAGGGCTTGGCTTGTCATGGGCATGCGGCCATGGGCAACACGCCTTGGACAAGCATGACCATGACATCCTCCCCCACCTAATTGGTTGACGTCTCTGTCAACCGGCTATTTTCATACCTGGCAATGTGGGTGGCGGCGGAGTTCAGATCTTCGGCGCGCTCCCAGCTGGTTTCTTCTGTAGGAAGGTTTTTCCATTTGACAAGGAATTCACGAATCGTCCTTACTGGTCTTCCTATTTTCCTAACCCTGTCGGTTAGGATCTCCTCGATCTCTTTGGTTTCTCTTTGTTTCAGATCGATGCTCGGTCTAGTAACTACGTTTCGCTTGTCGTCGTCCGGGTCAGGGTGATAGGGTTTCAAGTTGCTCACATGAATTACTGGGTGGATTTTCATCCATGTGGGTAGCGCAACTCTGTAGGAAGTAGCCCCAATCTTTTTAAGGACTTCAACCGGGCCGTCATATTTTCGAACTAGTCTTTGGTCCTTGCGGCTGCGGAACCTGATTTGTTCTGGTCTCAACTTGATGAGGACTTGGTCTCCTGCTCGGAATTGAAGTGGGCGACGCTTCCTGTCTGCCCACTTTTTCATATGTCTAGAAGCTTTCTCTAGATATGCCCGGGCAATATCTGTCATCTACTTTCATTCGTTGGTGAAGTTTTGAGCTTGGGGGTTCTTTCCTGCGTAAGGATGATCAATAATGTGGGGTAAGGCCGGTTGTCGTCCACTTACAATTTCGAAGGGGCTCTTCCCCGTAGACGAACTCGTTTGACAGTTGAAGCAGAATTGGGCGACATCCAGTAATTGTATCCAGTTCTTTTGACGTGCGTCGATGAAGTGACGTAAGTATTCTTCGAGCAAGCAATTGAACTGTTTTGTTTGTCCATCGGTTTGAGGGTGATAGCTTGAGGAGATGTTTAAAGTCGTTCCCAAGAAGGCGAACAACTCAGTCCAGAATGTGCCGATGAATCTGCCATCTCTATCGCTGATGATGCTCGACGGAATGCCCCATAACTTCACAATGTGTTTGAAAAATAGTTGGGCTATTAGTTCGGCCGAGCATAATTTGGGGGTGGGAACGAACGTCGCATATTTTGAGAATCGGTCTATGATAACCAAGATGGCATCGTATTCCTCGACTTTTGGGAGGTGTGTTATGAAGTCCAAGGACACACTTTCCCAAGGTCTGGTTGGAACGGGTAGAGGTTCCAGGAGTCCCGAGACTTTTGCTTTCTCAACTTTGTCCTGTTGACAGATGAGGCACGTCTTGGTGTATTGCATGATGTCGTCTCGCATATTTGGCCAGAAGTTCCCCTTTTTTATCAAGGCGTATGTTCGTTGCCACCCAGGGTGTCCGGCCCATAAAGTGTCGTGACATTCCTGAATGAGCTTCTTTCTCAGTTCTCCAGTTCTTGGAACGTATAACCAATTCCCCTTTGTCATCAGAAGGTCTCCCTCAATCCAAAACTGTCGTGTCTTTCCAGCTTTGGCTAGTTCAACGACAGCCTTAGCCGATGGGTCTTTATGCAGGTGTTCTTTGATGATGTCGCGCATCGATCCATCGACCTTACTGGAATGAATGTGGGCTAACATGCACAGGGCCGCATGTTCGCCCTTCCGACTCAGCGCGTCGGCTGCTTGGTTACTCTTCCCTGCTTTGTGTTCGAATTTGAAGTCGAATTCAGCCAACGACTCCTGCCACCTAGCTTGTTTTGCCGTCAATTTTGGTTGATCGAAAAAGTGGCAGATGGCGCTGTTATCCGTCTTCACTACGAATTGTGATTCCAAGAGATACTATCTCCAGACCCGTAGGCAATGGACCACTGCTAGCATTTCTTTTTCGGAGACAGTGTATCTCCTTTCTGCATCGTTGAGCTTTCGACTTTCGTAGGCGATGGGGTGACCCTCTTGAATAAGGATCCCGCCTAGGGCAAAGTCGGAAGCATCCGTCTCAATTTCAAATGGCTTAGTGACATCCACAAACCCGAGGACAGGGCCCCTCGTCATGGTTGCCTTCAGGTCTTCAAAGGCCATTTTACATTCACTTGACCACGACCAAGGGTGGTCTTTCTTTAGGAGTTCTGTTAATGGGGCAGCTCGTCGTGAAAACCCTTCGACGAACCGCCTGTAGTAGTTTACCAATCCTAGAAAGGATCGCACATCGGACACGGAAGTGGGTACTTTCCACTCTTGGATAGCTTTTATCTTATCGCTATCCATACCAATCTGGCCACAGCTGATGACATGTCCGAGGAAGTTGATGCATGTTTGTGCGAAGGCACACTTTTCTTTCTTGACATACAACTGGTTGTGCCGCAGCTTATCGAACACCAGCTTCAAGTGCACCTTGTGTTCCTCCAGGGTTGTGCTGTATACAACTATGTCGTCGAGGTATACTAGGACGAACTGGTCCAAGTATTCGTGGAAAACCTGGTTCATCAATGTGCAAAACGTAGCTGGGGCGTTTGTCAAACCAAAGGGCATTACCAGGAACTCAAAGGCCCCATATCTTGTTACGCACGTCGTCTTGGACTCATCTTCTTCGGCGATACGTACTTGGTAGTATCCTGATCGTAAGTCCAACTTCGTGAAGTATTTGGCTCCGTGAAGTTGGTCAAACAAGTCGGATATTATCGGCAGGGGGTATTTATTGCGTACTGTCACCTTGTTTAAGGCTCTATAGTCTATGCATAGACGCAACGACCCATCCTTCTTCTTCTGAAATAGTACGGGGGCTCCGTAAGGTGCCTTTGCCGGGCGGACAAATCCTGCCGCTAACAACTCATCTAGTTGTTTCCTCAACTCGGCTAGTTCGGGGGGAGCCATCCGATACGCATTTTTCGCTGGGGGTTTAACCCCGGGGAGGAGTTCAATTTCGTGATCAATGCCTCGACGGGGTGGTAACGTCTGCGGTAAGCTCTCTGGCATTATGTCGGCATAACTGTCCAGTACATCCTTGATTTCGTTTGGAATAGCTTCCTCAGTGGTCGTTTCTTCAGTCAGGGGTATAGCCATAAATGTAGGTTCCTCTCGTGCGAGTCCCCTCTTCAATTGCATGGCCGAGATCATTCTGAGACTACCTGGTTGCTTAATGCTTGCAGGTATTACTGTGGGATTGTGGCCGGCGATCACAAAGCATTTTGCTAGTGGCATTGGGATAACTATGTATTCTAAGAGGAAGTCCATCCCAAGTACTACGTCAAAGTCGTCCATGCGAACTACGACAAGATCCATCTCTCCCGTGCAGGCCCCTAACTTGAGGGGGACTCTTTTGGAGACTCCCACGATAGGCAAAGCCTCGGAATTGACAGCTTTCATTTTTCCGGGGTCCTTTTCTATGGTGAGTCCCAATCTTTGTGCTTCTTGGTCAGCGATGAAGTTGTGGGTTGCACCTGAGTCGATTAGGGTGCTCCTGCTTGGTCGGGAGTTAATCGTCGCATCTACAAACATGAGCCCTTTCTCTATTATGTCTTTTGGGTCGACTTTTCGTTGGAGGGCTGACAAGAATTTCAGAGCGCCCATTCGGGGGTTGTCCTGATCTTCCTTCCTTTCTGACGTAGTCTCGACCCCCGCGTCGTTGCTCTCTTGGATGGACACTTGGAGTGCACTAAGAGAGGCTCGATGAGGGCAGTAAGACAGTTTGTGGGGGCCTTTACACAGCAGGCATTGTAAAGGTGCCGTCGGGTAACTCTTTTGAGGGTAGGGTTCTCGAGATGTTCCCGCTTGGTTGTTTTGAGGGGATCTATCTATCCACCCACTTGGTCTGTCGTTACTTCCATTTGACCTATTGGGGCCTTCACTCCGATGGCCTGGCAGTCTATATGTCCTACCCCCAGTGTTTGGGGTCGGCGTTGTTTTTCTTTGGAAACTCGATTCATTCCCAAAGTCTAGAAGTCTCTCGGCACTGGCGATTGCGGTAGCTAGGTCCTGAACCTTTTTCTCGTGTATCTTTGTTTTGGCCCACGGTTGTAACCCATTTATGAAGAAAAACACTTTATCTTTCTCTGACGTGCCCCTGATATCCAGCATCAGGGTCGAGAACTGTCTGACATAGTCCCTTATGCTTCCAGTTTGCTTTAGGGCTATCAGTTTTTCCATTGCTATGTGCTCTACATTTTCGGGGAAGAACTGGTCCCTCAACTCTCTCTTGAGGTCTTCCCACGAGTTGATGGTGCTCATTATCGATGTCTTGCACCTTCGTACGCCACCAAAGTTTCGCATCGTCGATGAGATACGTTGAGGCCACAGTCACTTTTACGTCGTCGGTACAAGCCGTGGTGGCTTTGAAGTACTGTTCGACATCAAAGATGAAGTTCTCCAACTCTTTGGCGTCTCAATTCCCTTTGAAGGGTCTGGGGTCTGGGAACTTCAGTTTGTTGGATCCTGAATGAGTTTGTCCCGTCGCGACGCTGTCTACGAGTTTCATGGTCACCCCAATTCGGGTGTTTATGTCGGCCATCTTTTCATGGATGGTGTCGACCGTCGTTCTGAACTCGTCTGCTAATCCATTAAACAAACTCATCATAGTATTTTGTAGCACCTCGTACTCTTCGCCACGTCCCTCCTTGTGTGCGACAGAGCTATCAGGGCTACCGGTAGGTCTCGAGCTGCTTATAGGAGCAGCTCTTTCTTCGAGCGAGGACACTCTAAATATCAGTTCTGTGATTAGCAACCCATCCAGGCGGTTGCCCATTGCGTCGATTTCGACGACTTTCTCACTCAATTCTGTCATCCGTGCTTCCAGGAAGCGTACGGTGTCAGGGACTTCTTTGAGGAACAGCATTTCCTCCTCTATTAGGGTCAGCCGGTCGGCTTGTGATTTCGGTGTCGACTTTGTCGTCGACATGCTTTCGATCTTTTTTTCTATTTCGTGGAGCTAACAAAGCTCTGATACCACTTGTCACAATCGCACTCTTAGTGGCAGCGGACTTGCGATTGTGCGGCACTCACTTTCCAACGACAAGTGAGCTAAGCCAATATGTTCTTGCGTCGCCTACGACCAAGCGACGTATGCTCGAGCCTCTGGCCTCGGTTTAAGAAGAAGGTTTTAGAAAACGAGGGCAGAGAGAGATTTTTAGAAAGAGAGATTTTTGAAAGAGACGTTATATAAGCAAGCAAGAGAGTAACAACAACGGCTCACAGTATATAACCTTGGGTAGGGAGAAGTTGACAACTAGTCATATCCCCCTATAGTACATTCTGAGACATTTCATGTCTAGCAGGCCTAGACATGATTTTTCCGAAACGTCATACTCCCTAGAAATACAAAAGTAAAGTGCTAGAATATGGAAAGACATAAAGGGCTTGGCTTGTCATGGGCATGCGGCCATGGGCAACAGGCCTTGGACAAGCATGACCATGACATCTGGCAACAACACCAGAGACGCTAGCAGGCCCAACACAAGGCCTAGGGGTGTCCCATTTATGTTGCATGTCGTATCAACCTGCGTAGGGTAGTTGCATTTTTATTTTGTAGATCTTAGGTTAGTCTAGGACATTGTTTTTAATTGTTTTCTTGTTGGTTTCTCTTAAGACTTTTAAACAAATGTACAAGTCCATGACATCGTTTTATGAAATTCTTTTAAAGGAATGTCTTCACATTAAAATGTTACGTCATGTATATGGTAACAATCAATCTCCCTTTACTGTGTTCCATAAACATGCACCCTAGTCCCTTCTTAGAGGCATCACTATATATCACATATCCCTTTGAGATCTCTTGCACGGTAAGCACTGTGGATGACATGAACCTCTATTTTAGGTCTTGAAAATTTGTTTCACATGCATCGCTCCATACAAATGGAACACCCTTCTTCGTCAACTATGTGAGTAGTGAGGTTATTCTAGGGAAGTCATGCACAAACCAAATGGGTAAGCAAACCAAAGAATTTATCTTTTTCAAATTTAAATTTATGAAAGCCTCTGACTAATGAATTTTTTGAGATATTTGAAATCAAGTACATACTAGTCTGTCCTAATCTTCTATGCCATAACCAAGAGTTATCATGCCAAGCCGAAAGATATTTATCATTTGTAGAACAATTATTTAATTCAATAATGTACACATTATCATCTTTGTTACTAACAAATAACACTTTTCTCTCACTAACATTTTCAATTATACAATTATTTTTATCAAATATAACTCTAAAACCTTTATCACATAATTGACTAATGCTAAGTAAGTCCGGCTTTAAACCATCAACTAAAAGTATATTTTCAATTACAGTACAAGAGTCATTACCTATAGTACCCTTACCAATTATTTTACCCTTCTTGTTGTTGCCAAAAGTTACTAAGCCACCGTACCCTTACCAATTATTTTACCCTTCTTGTTGTTGCCAAAAGTTACTAAGTCACCATCATTCTTGGAAAGACTCGCAAACTTGGATTGGTTTCCCGTCATGTGTCTTGAACAACCACTACCACTTATTTTTCTTGGAGGCTTTCAAATAAACCTAAGAATAAAGATATTCAAAATTGACCTTTTGGTACCCATACTTGTTCGGGTCCTAAAAAGTTAGTCTTCAAGAATTTAAGAATCATGTTTGCATTCATATTAAAGACATTGTATTTGGATAAGTAACAAGAATAATGTTTATGTCCAAATTTACCACATGAGAAACAAACAACATCATGCAATAATTTATTTATTGGACTAAGTTTATATATTTTATTTTCAATAGAAAAATTATTTCTTAAAATATTATTAAATTCTATATTCTGAAAAAAAAATTCTTGAAAATTTTTCAATTTGAAGCACTTAGGCCTAATAAACCTTTAACACCATAATAATGACATATAGACACAAATCTAGATTTATCATACTATATACAAATTTACATCTGTTAGACTTAGACATAATAGGGAATGCTTTAACAAATATTGTTTTAGAATTTGGGGTGGAACATTCATCAATATAGCCTAATTCTTTTTTATCATCATAAAGCTTACCGGATTCAATTATTTTATCTAATTTTTTAGCACTTATAATTAAGTTTTAATAGACTCTTTAACCGTACCAAGTTCTTGCATAGTATTTAATTCATTTTCTTTGAGTAATTTAATTAACTTATCTTTTTCACAATAATTATGTTCAAGAAATTTAATTTTATCAATTAATGCATTTTTCTCATCACAATCAAATACATGTCTTCACAAGCTATATCAAATTTTACAATATTATGATCATTCAAGTAAGAAATTTCATTTAATAAAGACTTATTTTAAATTATTGAAGTCTTGTATTTTTTTTTAAGCATAACATACTTTGAACTAAATTTTTCCAAATCAAGTTGTATTTCTTCAAAGACTTTAAATAATTCATCATAAGAAGGAGATTCAAGAATTACCTCATCTTCATCATCATCTTTATCACTACGAGCCATGAAGCAAAAATTTGCTTTTTCATCACTTATAAATTCATTTGCATCCACGAGCTAACATGCTAATTTTTGTTTCTTTAACTTGATTTGTTACATCATGAGTTTTCCAAATTTCATAGGTTGAACAACACATAGATACTCTATTAAATTTATCATTACTTAGTGTACAATAAAAACAATTTATAGCACTAGCGTTAAAATAACATTTAACACGTAGGTTTCCCATAAGCTCTAACATAAAGTTTAGGGTTGTCATAAGCTCTAAACATAAAGTTTAGGGTTGTCATAAGCTCTAAACATAAAGTTTAGGTTTAGGTTTGTCATAAGCTCTAAACATAATGTCTAGGTTTGTCATAAGCTCTAAACATAATGTCTAGGTTTGTCATAAGCTCTAAACATAACGTTTAGGTTTGTCAAAAGCTCTAAACATAACGTTTAGGTTTGTCAAAAGCTCTAAACATAACGTTTAGGTTTGTCAAAAGCTCTAAAAATAAAGTTTAGATTTGTCATCCGCTCTAAAAATAAAGTTTAGGTTTGTCATCAACTCTAAAAATAAAGTTTAGGTTTGTCATAAGCTCTACAAATAAAGTTTATATAAAAAATCTAAAAATAAAGTTCATAAAAAAATCTATAAGAGCTCGGTTTGTCATCAGTTCTACAAATAAAGTTTATACAAAAAATCTAAAAAAAAAGTTCATATAAAAAATCTATAAGAGCTCTAATACCAATTGTTGAATCAATATGGCAACCCTAGAAGGGTGAATAGGGTTTTAGCAATAAAATTATTTAAATGTGATTAAATTTTCTAATTATGTATTTCTTTTAAATAAATAGTATACGATAATTAATACAATCAAATAGTTCAAGAAATAACGATGAACAATTATAAAAAAAAAGCTTAGAACATGCAATAAATCTTAATAGCACTTTCGAAATTAAATAGGAAAGAGTTAGAAAATTTAACACCTAGGTTTTATAGTGGTTTGGTCAAACTCGACATACTTCACTCTCCAAACGTCTCTTGGGAATTTGAATAAACCTTTCTCAACTCTCTCCTCGGATCAGAGCCCAACTGCTACACCTCTCTTTTTACGAGTTCAAGAGCAAACTCAATCATTTCCACGACTCAGGATCAAACCAGTAAAAGTGTCTAAATTTTTTAAGAACACACCATGACTCTCTAAAAGAGTAGATTTACAATTTGATCACTTACATTATTTCCTCACAATACAACAATTATTTCCTCACAATACAATAAACATCTCTCAAGAATAAGATGCAGAGAGCAACCATGGAGGTTTTAGAAAAATTTAGACGGAAGAAATAATAGAAGTTGTGTGTTGTGTGTTGTCTTCTTAAAAATTAGGTGGAAAAAATAGGAATTGATACTTCCCACTAAAGATTGAACTGAAAGTGGACCACTAAAATAATTTTTTATTTTTTTAATCTATCGTGAAAAAAGGTGGACCACATGTTTATATATATATATTTTAAATAAATATTAAAACATTTCAAATTCATTGTAGGAATCGACGAGGACTAGGGTGGAATAATTACGATCATGTTATATGGTCGATTTAGCCAAGAAATTTGTGAACTAAACTTAATATCGGAGGTCTAGGTTGAATGGTCCAATAGACTATTTTCGCTAGATGATGATTCATTGGGTCTCTCGTTACGTGATTTTCGAGGCTTCAAATCTCAAATAGTGACAAAAATGACAAATAGAAAGGAAAAGAAAATAAAAGTAAAATTAAATTAAACATTAAAATAATGCAATTTAAAATCAAACAACACCACAACTAAAACAAATTGAAAAGCAATACATGCATGTATTGTCAAGGTTTGTTACAAATGGAGAAAGGGTTCGCGATACTGTTCCATATAAAATATAAAAGACCCAAAGTACACAGACCGAACCGATACTCATAAACGACCCTCAAGTGACAATGCTACTCTCAAACACTCCCCCTCCTCGAGCGACAGTTAGAGAAGACCTGAAAAAGAAATCTAAAATGCGGTGAGTAAAAAAGCACTCATAACCAGTCAACCCACTTGTAGGCTCTCATCACATCCAATTATCCATTTCCTAGTAGGTTGCCACAGGCTTTTCTCTAGGCTCTACGAAGTTCGGGTTTAACTCTATAGTTATCTAACCTTCTAGGAAGGCTTCCAATGGTGTCGTGGTGTAGTTGGTTATCAGGTCAGTCTAACACACTGAAGGTCTTTAATTCAAGTTTGGGCGACACCATATTTGAATTTTTTATTTTTATTTTGTTTCATTTTACAATCTTGATTCATTCTAGACCTGTACAAGAAAGTTTAAGAGCTTGATGAACTCGATAATCGTGCCCTCGAACACACCTCAGCATGTAATTAATTACTTGGACTTTTATTGAAGAAATACTTGTAGGAATCGACGAGGACTGGGGTGGAATAATTACGATCATGCTATATGCTCGATTTAGCCAAGAAATTTGTGAACTAAACTTAGTATCGGAGGTCTAGGTTGACTGGTCCAATAGACTATTTTCGCTAGATGAAGATTCATTGGGTCTCTCGTTACGTGATTTTCGAGGCTTCAAATCTCAAACCGTGACGAAAATGACAAATAGAAAGTAAAATAAAATAAAAGTAAAATTAAATTAAACATTAAAATAATGCAATTTAAAATCAAGCAATACATGCATGTATTGTCAAGGTTTGTTACAAATGGAGAAAGGGTTCGCGATACTGTTCCAAATAAAATATAAAAGACCCAAAGTACACCGACCGAACTGACACTCATAAATGACCCTCAAGTGACAATGAAGCTCTCAAACGCTCCCCCACCTCGAGCGACAGTTAGCGAAGACTTGAAAAAGAAATCTAAAATGCGGTAAGTAAAAAAGCACTCGGTAAGCAGCCAGCCTACTTGTAGAATCTCATCGCATCCAATTATCCAATTCCTAGTAGGTTTCTACAGGCTTTTCTCTAGGCTCTAGGAAGTTCGGGAATAACTCTATAGTTATTTGACCTTCTAAGAAGGCTTCCAATGGTGTCGTGGTGTAGTTGGTTTTCAAGTCAATCTAACACAGTGAAGGTCTTCAATTCAAGTTTGGGCGACACCATATTTGAATTTTTTATTTTTATTTTGTTTCATTTTACAATCTTGATTCATTTTAGACCTGTACATGAAAGTTTAAAAGCTTGATGAACTCGAGAATCGTGCCCTCGAACACACTTGAGCATGTAATTAATTACTTTCACTTTTATTGAAGAAATACTTGTAGGAATCGACAAGGACTAGGGTGAAATAATTACGATCATGTTATATGCTCAATTTAACCAAGAAATTTGAATGGTCCAATAGACTGTTTTCGCTAAACGACGATTCATTGGGTCTCTCGTTACGTGATTTTCGAGGCTTCAAATCTCAAACCGTGACGAAAATGACAAATAGAAAGGAAAATAAAATAAAAGTAAAATTAAATTAAACATTAAAATAATGCAATTTAAAATCAAACAACACCATAGCTAAAACAAATGGAAAAGCAATACAGGCATGTGTTGTTAAGGTTTGATACAAACGGAGAAAGGGTTCGCGATACTGTTTCAAACAAAATATAAAAGACCCAAAGTACACAGACCGGACCGACACTCATAAAAGACCTTCAAGTGACAATGTAGCTCTCAAACGCTCCCCCACCTTGAACGACAGTTAGCGAAGACTTGAAAAAGAAATCTAAAATGCGGTAAGTAAAAAGCACTCGGTAAGCAGCCAGCCTACTTGTAGAATCTCATCGCATCCAATTATCCAATTCCTAGTAGGTTTCCACGGGCTTTTCTCTAGGCTCTAGGAAGTTCGGGATTAACTCTATAGTTATTTGACCTTCTAGGAAGGCTTCCAATGGTGTCGTGGTGTACTTGGTTATCAGGTCAGTCTAACACAGTGAAGGTCTTCAATTCAAGTTTGGGTGACACCATATTTGAATTTTTTATTTTTATGTTGTTTCATTTTACAACTTGATTCATTTTAGACCTGTACATGAAAGTTTATGAGCTTGATGAACTCGAGAATCGTGCCCTCGAACACATCTCAGCATGTAATTAATTACTTGGACTTTTATTGAAGAAATACTTGTAGGAATCGACGAGGACTGGGGTGGAATAATTACGATCATGTTATATGCTCGATTTAGCCAAGAAATTTGTGAACTAAACTTAGTACCGGAGGTCTAGGTTGAATGTTCCAATAGACTTTTTCGCTAAACGACGATTCATTGGGTCTCTCGTTACGTGATTTTCGAGGCTTCAAATCTCAAACCGTGACGAAAATGACAAATAGAAAGGAAAATAAAATAAAAGTAAAATTAAATTAAACATTAAAATAATGCAATTTAAAATCAAACAACACCATAGCTAAAACAAATGGAAAAGCAATACATGCATGTGTTGTTAAGGTTTGATTCGAATGGAGAAAGGGTTCGCGATACTGTTTCAAACAAAATATAAAAGACCCAAAGTACACAGACAAGACCGACACTCATAAAAGACCCTCAAGTGACAATGCAGCTCTCAAATGCTCCCCCACCTCGTGCGACAGTTAGCGAAGACTTGAAAAAGAAATCTAAAATGCAGTAAATAAAAAAGAACTCGGTAAGCAAGCAGCCTACTTGTAGAATCTCATCGCATCCAATTATCCAATTCCTAGTAGATTTTCACGGGCTTTTCTCTAGGCTCTAGGAAGTTCGGGATTAACTCTATAGTTATTTGACCTTCTAGGAAGGCTTCCAATGGTGTTGTGGTGTAGTTGGTTATCAAGTCAGTCTAACATAGCGAAAGTCTTCAATTCAAGTTTGGGCGACACCATATTTGAATTTTTTATTTTTATTTTGTTTCATTTTACAATCTTTATTCATTTTAGACCTTTACATGAAAGTTTAAGAGCTTGATGAACTCGAGAATCGTGCCCTCGAACACACCTGAGCATGTAATTAATTACTTGCACTTTTATTGAAGAAATACTTTAGGAATCGACGAGGACTGAGGTGGAATGACTAAGAGCATGTTATATGCTCGATTTAGCCAAGAAATTTGTGAACTAAACTTAGTATCAGAGGTTTGGGTTGATTTGTCCAAAAAACTGTTTTCGCTAGACGAAGAGTCATTGGGTCGCTCGTTACAAGATTTTCGAGGCTTCAAATCTCAAACGGTGACGAAAATGAAAAATAGAAAATAAAATAAAATAAAAGTAAAATTAAATTAAACATTATAATGATACAATTTAAAATAAAAGAAAACCATGGCTAAAACAAATTGAAAAGTAATACAGGCATGTGTTGTTAATGTTTGTTACAAATGGAGAAAGGGTTCGCGAAACTTTTTCAAACAAAATATAAAAGACCCAAAGTACACAGACCGGACTCACACTCATAAACGACCCTCAAGTGACAATGCTGCTCTCAAATGCTCCCCCACCTCGAGCGACAGTTAGCGAAGACCTGAAAAAGAAATCTAAAATGCGGTGAGTAAAAAACCACTCGGCAAGCAGCCAGCCTTCTTGTAGGCTCTCATTGCATCCAATTATTCAATTCCTAGTAGGTTTTCCCGAGCTTTTCTCTAGGCTTTAGGAAGTTCAGGCTTAACTCTATAGTTATGTGACCTTCTAGGAAGGCTTTCAATGGTGTTGTGGTGCAGTTGGTTATCATGTTAGTCTAACACACTGAAGGTCTCCAGTTTAAGTCTAGGCAACGCCATATTTGAATTAGGGTTCACGAAACAGTTTCAAAAAAAATATAAAACACTCAAAGTACACAGACCGGACTGACACTCATAAACGACCCTCAAGTGACAATGCAGCTTTCAAACGCTCCCCCACCTCGAGCGACAGTTAGCGAAGACCTGAAAAAGAAATTCTCCCACCTCGAGCGACAGTTAGCGAAGACCTGAAAAAGAAATCTAAAATACGGTGAGTAAAAAAATACTCGGTAAGCAGCGAGCCCTCTCATTGCATCCAATTATCCAATTTCTAGTAGGTTTCCACAGGCTTTTCTCTAGGCTTTAGGAAGTTCGGGTTTAACTATATAGTTATCTCACCATCTAGGAAGGTTTCCAATGGTGTGGTTGTGTAGTTGGTTATCACGTCAGTCTAACACACTAAAAGTCTCCTGTTTAAGTCTGGGCGACGCCATATTTGAATTTTTTATTTATATTTTGTTTCATTTTACAATCTTGATTCATTTTAGATGTGTACAAGAAAGTTTAAGAGCTTGATGAACTCGAGAATCGTGCCCTCGAACACACCTGAGCATGTAATTAATTACTTTGACTTTTATTGAAGAAATACTTGTAGGAATCGATGAGGACTGGGGTGGAATGACTACGAGCATGTTATATGCTCGATTTAGCCAAGAAATTTGTGAACTAAACTTAGTATCAGAGGTCTAGGTTGATTGGTCCAACAAACTGTTTTAGCCAAGAAATTTGTGAACTTAACTTATTATTAGAGGTCTAGGTTGATTGGAACAACAGACTGTGTTCGCTAGACGAAGAGTTATTGGGTCTCTCGTTACGTGATTTTCGAGGCTTTAAATCTCAAACCGTGAGAAAATGACAAAAAGAAAGGAAAGTAAAATAAAATAAAAATAAAAATAAACATTAAAATTATTCAATTTAAAATCAAACAACACCACAGCTAAAACAAATTAAAAAGCAATATAGGCATGTGATGTTAAGGTTTGTTACAAACGGAGAAAGGGTTCGCGATACTGTTTCAAATAAAATATAAAAGACCCAAAGCACACAGACCGAACCGACACTCATAAACGACCCTCAAGTGACAGTGCAGCTCTCAAACGCTCCCCCACCTCGAGCGACAGTTAGCGAAGACCTGAAAAAGAAATCTAAAATGCGGTGAGTAAAAAAGCACTAGGTAAGCATCCAGCCTACTTGTAGGCTCTCATCACATCCAATTTTCCAATTCCTAGTAGGTTTCTACGAGCTTTTCTTTAGGCTCTAGGAAGTTCGGCTTAATTCTATAGTTATCTGACCTTCTAGGAAGGCTTCCAATGGTGTTGTGGTGTAGTTGGTTATCACGGTTAGTCTAACACATTGAAGATTTTTATTTTTATTTTGTTTCATTTTACTATCTTTATTTATTTTAGACCTGTATTTTTTTTTTTATTTTGTTTCATTTTACAATCTTTATTCATTTTAGACCTGTAGAAGAAAGTTTAAGAGCTTGATGTGCTCGAGAATCGTGTCCTCGAACACACCTGAGCATGTAATTAATTGCTTGAACTTTTATTGAAGAAATACTTGTAGGAATCGACGAGGACTGGGGTGGAATGATTACAAGCATGTTATATGCTAGGAATCGACGAAGAATGGGGTGGAATGATTACGAGCATGTTATATGCTCGATTTAGTCAAGAAATTTGTGAACTAAACTTAGTATCAGAGGTCTAGGTTAATTGGTCCAACCGACTGTTTTCGCTAGACGAAGAGTCATTGGGTCTCTCGTTACGTGATTTTCGAGGCTTTAAATCTCAAACCGTGAGAAAATGACAAAAAGAAAGAAAAATAAAATAAAATAAAAATAAAAATAAACATTAAAATTATGCAATTTAAAATCAAACAACATTACAACTAAAACAAATTAAAAAGCAATATAGGCATGTGTTGTTAAGGTTTGTTACAAACGGAGAAAGGGTTCGCGATACTGTTTCAAATAAAATATAAAAGACCGAAAGTACACAAACCGGACCGACACTCATAAACGACCTCCAAGTGACAATGCAGCTCTCAAACGCTCCCCCACCTTGAGCGACAGTTAGCGAATTTCTGAAAAAGAAATCTAAAATGCGGTGAGTAAAAAAGCACTCGGTAAGCAGCCAGCCTACTTGTAGGCTCTCATCGCATCCAATTTTCCAATTCCTAGTAGGTTTCCATGGGTTTTTCTCTAGGCTCTAGGAAGTTCGAGATTAACTCTATAGTTATCTGACCTTCTGGTTAGGCTTTCAATGGTGTCGTGGTGTAGTTGGTTACCACGTCAGTCTAATACACTGAAGGTCTTCAGTTTAAGTTTGTGCGATGCCATATTTGAATTCTTTATATTTATTTTGTTTCATTTTACAATCTTGATTCATTTTAGACCCGTACATGAAAGTTTAAGAGCTTGATGTGCCCGAGAATCGTGCCCTCGAACACACCTAAGCATGTAATTAATTGCTTTGACTTTTATTGAAGAAATACTTGTAGGAATCGACGAAGAATGGGGTGGAATGATTACGAGAAAGTTATATGCTCGATTTAGCCAAAAAATTTGTGAACTAAACTTAGTATCAGAGGTCTAGGTTAATTGGTCCAACAGACTGTTTTCGCTAGACGAAGAGTCATTGGGTCTCTCGATATGTGATTTTCGAGGCTTTAAATCTCAAACCGTGAGAAAATGACAAAAAGAAAGGAAAATAAAATAAAATAAAAATAAAAATAAACATTAAAATTATGCAATTTAAAATCAAACGGTTAAGGATGTACTAAATTATAGTTTACCATGTATATTATATTTGATATTTTATTATAAGGCAAATATCTATGATAGGTATTTGCCTTCCTATCATAGGTATTTTTTCATTTATTGTTATTTTCATATCCTTGTAATTTATTTGATTATAAATGGAGAACTTTCACACACCATTTAGGTGTGGTGGATTAAGCAAACATTCTCACAAACAACACCACAGCTAAAACAAATTAAAAAGCAATATAGGCATGTGTTGTTAAGGTGTGTTACAAACGGAGATAGGGTTCGCGATACTGTTTCAAATAAAATATAAAAGACCCAAAGTACACAGACCGGACCGACACTCATAAACGACCCTCAAGTGACAATGCAGCTCTCAAACGCTCCCCCACCTCGAGCGATAGTTAGTGAAGACCTGAAAAAGAAATCTAAAATGCGGTGAGTAAAAAAGAACTCGGTAAGCAGCCAGCCTACTTGTAGGCTCTCATCGCATCCAATTCTCCAATTCCTAGTAGGTTTCCACGGATTTTTCTCTAGGCTCTAGGAAGTTCGGGCTTAACTCTATAGTTATCTGACCTTCTGGTTAGGCTTTCAATGGTGTCGTGGTGTAGTTTGTTACCACGTCAGTTTAATACACCGAAGGTCTTCAGTTCAATTTTGTGCGATGCCATATTTGAATTCACTGAGCATGAAATTAATTGCTTGGATTTTTATTGAAGAAATACTTGTAGGAATCGACGAAGACTGTGGTGGAATGATTACGAAGATTAAAAAAATTATGAAGTCATTATGAAGTCCTTTTGTAGGCATATAATTTATAGTAAAATAGGATTAGGATTGAAACTTAGACAAAAATTTGACTATCAGGCATTAAACACCAAAAATTAAGGTTTCTCACGCGAGCCCTCCACGGATAGGATGCACGCGCGGTCAATGCAAGCAGCACGCTGACACAGATGCCCTAAGAGTACTAGTACATTTAAACTTACCCTTTGACTTTTGTTGGTGCGACATGTGGCGTGTAGGGGTTGGCGGTAGACGTCGAGTTGGACAGCTGGTCGTCGGATCACTTCACAACATGCGCGTCGATTTTGGGTCAACAGTTTTGGTAGCAAGCGAGTGACGCATTTCCCCTCTCGCTTGCCGTCGTGTGTTCACAATCGATTGCCTACAACATTTTCATTTTCCAAATTGCGGTAAGTTTCGCATATCAATGTATTTATTTACTAAAGTCGGACGCTTCTAGATTTTGACTTCCGACGCAATTTTTGACCAAGTTTCAACACGAAATTTTCAAGAATCCACACCTAATATAATTTTGTTGAGTATTAAGAACCAAATCAACAAAAAAAAAAACCTCAAATCTCGGGTGGAATCCCGAAACAAAAGAACCATGGACTTACCTCGTATTTTTCCCAGTTTCTGGATAGAATCGAACAACCCAGACCGCTCCTCCTTAATTCTCTGAGTAGTTCATGAGAGAAATCTTTGGCCAATCAGTGCTCCATGTGCGAGATTTAACGTTTTCCTCTCTTCTAATTCTTCTTCTTAAAACCCTAATTCTTTCTCCATTTTCCCATTTCCTTTTTTATTTTTCCTTGCATGTCTATCCAGGCCCACTCTGTGTGTGGGGGGGGGGCAAGATTGCATTTTTTCCCGTTGACTTTGACCTAAATTTTCTATTTAATTAATGTTTTTTCTTAACTCTTTGAGGTGTCTCAAACATTTTTTCCTTCTACATGAGTTTGAAAATCATCCGTTTGGTGATCCGTGGGATGTGCTACACTTCTCTCGAGCGTTGCTCGAGAACTCTGACTCTTCATCAGAATTCTCGGGCTCCGACGACGATTGGTTGAATTTTTAATTTTATTTTATAAACGGTTTGTTATAGAAAACCATAAATTTTTGAACGGTATCAAATAAGCTTTGACCAAGTGCAAAGAGCTTATTCTCATATAGTCTTTGAAAATGTAAACTAAGGATTTTATTTTGGTTTCTCATTCTTTCATTTTGATCTTAGTTCTCTGGTTAAAATATTTTCTTAGATAATAAAATTAAAGGTAGTTTTCAAACTAGTTTGAATGAGCGTAAAGAAAACATGAGAATATCTTATTCTCATGTATATCTTCTCTTACATATGTATTTTAGACACATAAATATAAATTCAATATTTGTTGGTCACGTATTGAACACTTAACTTCGAATTAATTTTGAGAGTAAAATACACCCATTAAACTAATTTTAAATATATTGATTTTGAATTTCTTTCTAATATAAGTTAATAAAAAAATTAATATATATATATACACACATATATACATATGAACTATGTTGGCTGCACTCAAGTATAGACTGTTTAACACACACGCTTGTAAATGAAACGAAGTCCACCATTCTTGTTATTCTCTTCCACTGAAAACCTTCCAACTCTTTGCACTTCTTCTTTATTGACATCCTTAATTGGAACTAAATTTGAAGGCAATTCTTCTCTACAACTCATTTTGGAACACATTTGATAGATAGTTTCAACAAACTTACTTTGCTTATGAATATTTTGGAGTTCGATATTTATAGTTGTGGCTGAACACTACTCAAATTGATGTACCCGAATCTTACAACAAAAACTAATTGAACATATAGCTTCGAATCAAATTCTTTAATTGAGATGATGGTTGCATTGTTTTATTCAAACAACCGAGACTAGTGTATTACTAGTACAAATTTTTTGTAGGTATATTTTTCAGTTTTAGTAATAAATTACATATTAATAGTTGAATACAATTAAAACTAATTAAATTTGTCTTCTTATTTTTTAAAGAAAAAAAAATAATACCTACGAATGAATTACTAATATATTATATGTTGTTTAATCCAATTAAATATGGTCTAATATTTTAGTAAACTAAAAAAAAAAAAAAAAGATTGATTTAGACATGTAAAGATATAATTAAAATTTTAAATTAAATATATTTTTTATTTGAAAAAAGAAATATATTACACCACCCTTTCCAAAATTTGAACGTAAACATTTTTAGATAGAATTAATTGTTGGTGTTATAGATTGTCACAAGAAAATTTGGAAGAACAAAAATGTATTTAATGCGCCCAACTTTTTAAGAAAATTTAAATTTTTTTATGGCTATGGATAAATTTATCATTATATATTACTTATAATTTAATTTCAATATTATGCATATAATTATTGAAATTATCGTACTTTTTATTTTAAAAATTTTAATTGTAATCTCTATAATTTAAATTAGGTAATATTGGAACATTTTCTTTCTATTTCTGCTAATTATGTCATTCTAATTGAACTATACTCACTTTTTGTCACAATCTAAAATTTGAGACTCAATCAAGGGCGAGAATAACAAACTATGCAATGAAAGTAAGTAAAAAGAGATAAGTGAGAAGAAATTATTATTTATTATTATTATTATTATTATTTTTTGCAATTAAGAAGAAGAATGTCAATAAAAAAACAATTGATCAAGTAGTGTCACGACCGATTTTCGAGGCTTCGAAAAATCGAATCGTGACTAAAAAGACGAAAGCGAAAACAAATAAAATTAAAAAGAAAATAAAATAGAAGATAAAAATTCGATAAAATATAAAATAAGAAAAGGAAGTCAAGGAAACCAAAGTTAAATATAAAATCAAAGTCAAATGTTACAAATGGGAAATACTAGTATAAAAGAAAATACAAAAGACTCAAAATATGAAAATGGACTAACGCGGTGGAACGACACCCCTATCTGACAGTGTAGATCTCGAACACCTCCCTGCCTCGACTGGTACATGAAAAAAAAGGGAAAAAGGGGTGAGTATAAAAATATACTCAGTAAGCAACCTACTTGTAGGCTCTTTTCGCATCCTTATCTTAGTAGGTATCCACGGTCTTATCTCTGCTTTCTAGTGAGTGCGAATCACGCTACAACTCTCTTTTCCGTATCTTAGGAGGCTTGCCCAACTTATGCAGTGGAACGCTTAGTGTCCTGAGGTGAGGCGCGACCTCACAAGTAAATCTGAGGGGATTGTATGGCTGGATCTGAATACATAACTCTCTCTGAACATCATCCGTGGAGGTTAGCTGACAACCCTCACACGGGACAATACATCCACTAAATTTTGGGGTTGCGACCCCCTGTGTGCCGGTTGTCACAATCTGCAATACGATTGTACCCCGAGTAATTCATGGAGAACGATGACTAAGTTAAGTGGGGGAGAATGTCACAACTATACTGTGAAGAGAGTAGGTTGTGATCCTCACGTTATGACAAGCAGAGCGGTGACCCTCAAGAGACGCCCATCCGGCCACATGCGCGCCAATATAGAAGAGTGCTATGATGCGATCGAGGAGGACGATGCATCATCCAACACACCACCACACAAAGTGGACATTGAAGACAAGTTGAGACATAGGCAAGACAGAGACATCAGAATAGACATGAAGGGCAAAGATAGGCTTGTTGAAGGGCCGGGTAGGGCCCCCGGGCCTTAACCTCAAAAGTCGGGATTCCGAAAGGAATTTGGGCATGCGGTTCGAGAGTTAAGTCCATCCATATGAAATATGAATGCTCGTCAAGTTTTGTGTCAATCGGACAACGGACGGACAATGCACGACACCGTATGACCGTTCACCAAAATCATTTCTACGCCTGAAAGATTGAAAATGGCTCAAAGTGTACTATAGGGGGTACCATGGTGTTAGCTCTCCACCACCCCTGGGCCCTGTGGCCGAAGTGAGCTACCCTATGGCACATACGTGTGTCATAGTGTGGGTGAGCGTGCCGAGACGAGTGTCTCGGGCGACTTCCTTCGAAATGGGTTTTTGAAGGACAGCATCGGACGGCACGGGTTTTGCCGGTATTGTGCTCTAGCCCGCGAGGTTGCTATATACACCCTTTATCCGGTACAGTATTCGTAAACGATGCGGCATGGGCACGGGAGGGCCTATGCCTCGATAGAACCTGGATGGATGGATTTTTAGGAAGTCCTGATGAGATGAAAGACACACGGGCCCATTCTCCATGGCATGACCGAGCGAGTTATGATGGACGACGACATCTCGAGTCTTGGGATGGCATCAAGACATATGGATCTTGTCGATGGGGATCGAGATGACAAGACAAGACGAGATGCGATGGGGATCGAGATGACAAGACGAGAGGCAAGGTCGAGTCGAATGACTTGGTAGAGGCAAGTCGAACGTGTCACAGACGATTGAACATACACGCACAGGCGGCATGTGTGGTTGAACAAGCTTGAATTCCACACAATTGCTATTCGATTGGCGAAGACAAACCTCGCCTAAGGTCCGATGAAGCCACAAAGCCGGGACAAAAAATATATATGGGGCTTAATTCTCCTTAAGGCTAGTCGTGAGCATGTTAAGATCACGATGCCGCACGGTTAGAAATGTAGGATCGTGACAGTTGGTATCAGAGCCACACTTTATGCGTCTAGTCGGGCAAGACAGTCAAGAGTAATGAACCCAAGAGTTGATTGAAAACCTTGCAAGTGTGTCAGGAGTGCTAGAGTGGGCAGGACAGTTGCTGGTCAGAATTAGAATCAGTTGGGGGTTGAAGCAAAGACTACCCGAAGTTCATTAGTGTCGTGTGTCGACACTTCATTATGGGGAGATCTACCCGTCAAACAAGACCAAGCTCAATTGCCAAGTGCTTGTAGTTTGGAAGTTGGCAAGACAAATGAAACAAAAAGTGCACCACGACGGTGCCTTCAAAAGAACCATTCACATAAAAGGAGTAGCATTAGTGGTTACAAGTAGAGAAGCCGAGAGATGAGAAAAGACAAACGTCAGCCAAGTGCGAAAGTTGAGTACAACGTAAGTCCTTATGGGGGGGGGGGGGGGGCGATCTTGCTGCAAAGAGGCAGCCGAGTTTGAGTGGGCGAGAGCCAAATCAATAAGTCTCTCACCCTGTAAAGGTTCTCTAACATGCGAGCACACGTGTATTCCGTGAGCCATCACCTTGTGCCAAGGTGGATGACTCCACAAGAGTTAACGAGACCAGTATCCGCTCGAGAAGTGAGCACCAAGATGGAAGTAGACATAGAGAAGTGAAGCTGCGAGAAAGACCAAAGCAGTGTCAATGCAGCAATAGCCACATGAAGGTGGCAAAGTACAAAGAGTTGATCGAAAGGTAGCGCCAACAACCGAAGAGACTGTGTCAAAAAGTTTTTGACATTGCTCAATAGAAGGAGTGGTCGCGACGAGAGAGTGTTGCGGCAGGGCTTGCGAGCCCCACCCCGAGGGGTGCACCAGTTTGTGTGAATTCGAGGATACACACATTGAGGCCAAGTTTACCACAACGGGGCAAAGTGCCCTTTGAAGTCCATAGTCGTCTGGTGAGTGTCTGCAGAGAGAGTCAGCCTCACCCACAGGTATGGCAAACACTGAATAGCCACGTCTACGTTGCGAGTCTCGGTGGCCGAGTCAAAGATGGGCCAACAACAGAAATAGGTCCGAGGGGGGATAGCCGTAGATAGTAGTGCCAAGCCAAAGTTGAGGAAAGTTCACCCAACAACTGACCAAGTCAACAGTCAGAACGTGGTACCATATGACAAAAGAGAAGTCAGAAGCATATACTGGAACTTGTCCCCAAACTGACGGAAGACGTCAGCAAGATGAGCATTATGACAAAAGATAGTCAGGTGCTCAATAATTTTATACTTTCCTGGAACACAACTAATTCCAGCGAGTCGAGTCGGCAACAGTCAGAGAGTTTTGATCGTCATCGGGATGATGTCGAGATTGAGTGGGGGAGAATTTTACAATCAGTGGGGCGAACGCGCCTCAAGAAAGTCATCGAGGACGATGACCAAATTAAGTGAGGGAGAATGTCACAATCTGCAATACGATTGTGCCCCGAGTAAGTCATCGAAGATGATGACTAAGTTAAGTGGGGGAGAATGTCACAACCATACTATGAAGAGAGTAGGTTGTGACCCTCACGTCATGACAAGCAAAGCGACGACCCTCAAGAGACGCCTATCCGACAACATGCGGGCCAATATAGAATAGTGTCATGATGTGATCGAGGAGGACGATGCATCATCCAACACACCATCACACAAAGTGGGCATTGAAGACAAGTTGAGACATAAGCAAGACAGAGACATCATAATAGACATGAAGGGCAAAGATAGGCTTGTTGAAGGGCCCGGTAGGGCCCCGGACCTTAACCTCAAAAGTCGGGATTCCGTAAGGAATTCGGGCATGCAGTTCAAGAGTTAAGTCCGTCCATATGAAATATGAATGCTCGCCAAGTTTAGTTTCAATCGGACACCAGACGGACAATGCACGACACCGTATGACCGTTCACCAAAATCATGTCTACGCCTGAAAGATTGAAAATGGCTCAAAATGTACTATAGGGGTACCATGGTGTTAGCTCTCCACCACCCCTGTGCACTGTTGCCTAAGTGAGCTACCCTGTGGCACATACGTGTGTCACAGTGTGGACGAGCGTACCGAGACGAGTGTCTCGGGCGACTTTCTTTGAAATGGGTTTTTGAAGGACAGTACTGGACGGCACGGGTGTGCCGGTATTGCACCCTAGCCTGCATGTTGGAGGTTGCTACATACACCCTTTATCCGGTACGGTATTCGTAAACGACTCGGCATGGGCATGGGAGGGCCTATGCCTCGATAGAACCTGGATGGATGGATGTTCAGGAAGTCCCAATGAGATGAAAGACACGTGGGCCCATTCTTGATGGCATGACCGAGCGAGTTATGATGACCGATGACATCTCGAGACTCGGCATGACATCAAGACATATGGACCCTATCGATGGGGATCGAGATGACAAGACGAGATGCGACGTTGCATTGAGAGACCTTGGCCCGAGCAGAGGCAAGGTCGAGCCGAATGACTTGGCCTAGTGTAGAGGCAAGTTGGACGTGTTGTAGACGATTGAACATGCACGCGCAGGCGGCCTTTGTGGTTGAACAAGCTTGGATTCCGCACAAGCGATTTCGATTGGCGAAAACAAACCTCGCCTAAGGTTCGACGAAGCCACAAAGCAAGGGCGAAAAATATATATGGGGCTTAATTCCCCTTAAGGCTAGTCGTGAGCATGTTAAGATCATGACGCCGCACGGTTAGAAATGTAAGACCGTGACACCGGTCATCTATTAAGTCATCCTACGTGGCTCCACGTCCCCTGTCACGGACGAATTTCTACAGCCCAGGGGTCCTATTCAAAAGACCCCTTAGCTATCACCACTAGGTCGGGGCACCTGTCACACTTCCCTGTTCGGATCTGCCTGGCTCAACGATCTTAGAACCGGAGCTCTGTCTCGACGGTACGATATCGAAGCAAAGAGGAAAGTGGAGGTTCTGGTGACACTATCCATACTGCTCAACTCTAGCGAGCTACCTACAGTTACCGTGGTGTCCTACTGTCCTGCCTAGGGCGGACTCTTGGTGGCTTAGAGCTGGATTCATTCATCTCTAGGATTCTCGTGCAAGGTCTCACAAACTTGTCGTGGTTTGGCATTCTGGGTTCTGGATCCGCTGGTAATCGTTCTGCGGGTCTAAATGCACGGTATTCTAGAGGTATCCCAATCTAGAGTTCTGTCTAGCCTACATAGTCTCAAGCGCCCTAGTCTAGGCTCGTAGTTTCTTCCTATTCATCAAGAAAGATTACACAATCAATCATGCACAAGAGTTAACACGCAGCAGTTCATGCAATATTAATAAACATGCTCAACAGAAAGATAACGTCCATCTTCACCCAGAGCGCAAATTTCACAAGTTTCTCATCCTTCTCATGCATACATACATTATCAGAATCTCAATCTAAGCAGATTACATAATCAATCATATCAAGAAGCCATAGATTTCCTTATTTATTTTATTTTCACGGTTTCCATACTAATATGCTAGGTTCGGCTAGCTAAGTTTATGGGTATGATAGCATGCATGCTTATTCAAAGCAGTTCCTACAAATACTGCTCGTGGTAATCCAAATGGCTACTTACATGGTTGACGCGTACCTTCCCAAGCTCGAGTTCCTTGATGGAGAGGGTTTAAAAAATTCTAGAATTTCTTTGACAAGTCCTATTTAAAATAATAATAGGGTCAGTATCGAAATCGGGACGAAAAACAAGCAAACGGAGGTCGAACGGAGGGAAAAAGGTCACTCACGCGCCTACACGCGCGACTCATGCACTCAGAAGGGTCACCATGCTTTGTTTCCACGCGCGCGTACCCACGCACTATTTCCACGCGCACAATCTTGCGCAGTCGCGAGTCGAGATGATCGGGTCGGGGTGGACGGTTCAGTTTACGTGTTCTCGGGTCACGTGCGGAGCGTCGATTCAGACTCGGGCCGACCCGAATTTGCGTGCCTGATGCGTGTCGCCTAGCATGCGGGACAAGCTTCTCTAGCTGAAACCTACCACGTGTCGATCAGCATGGCGACGTCGTTCTCTCTCACCTCCTGCGTTTCTCCAAATTTTCTAGAAACGTGAGTTTTTTTACGTTTTCGATTCATTTTCTTCCGATTTTTATATCTTCCAATCCGTAATCCGAATCGACGAGTTTTTTTCACGAATATTGTAGATATCATATTCTATTTCTACAATATATTTTTCTTATATTTTTCTAGTAATCACAACTCTTATTATTCGAGTTCGAACTTGGAGAAAAATACGAGTTCTTGCCGAAAATCGCATTTTCTTGAAACTCCGATTCGAACGCAAATCTTGGCTACTTTTACTCCGAAACTTGAGAAGATCACACTGCTGAAGGTAAAAGTCCAAGAATAACTAAAAAATGCCACTGGTACACAAAAATCTTGATAAACATCTAGATCTAGACATTCGCGGACTAACCGTGAGTTCTTGGACGTTTTTGATGATATAGGAAGGTGCGATTCATGAGAGCACCTTGCGACTACTGAAGGTCTAGGTCGAGGATTCTCAGATCTCTGGCGTCGATTTTTTATCAGATCTTCTCCTCCAACCTCAAAACCCTATTCTCCTTTCTCTCTTCTCTTTTTTTTTTTTTTTTCTTTTTCTGGTTATGACCCAACGAAAGACCCCTCAAGTAAGAGTAGGGGCAAAATCCATTTTGCCCCTATGTTGACCGTTTTTGATGATATATGATTGTTTTGAATACTCTATTGGGACTCTGACTTTGTATATATATGATTATATCATGTTGATTGGCAGGATGGATGAGACTGGTTGCCTATTTTATTATTCCATAGAAGCATGTTTAGGAGGTTGGAAACCCTACAAGTTTGAAAATGAGTTTTTATTTTTTTTATTTTTTTATCGTTTTTTGGTTATTAAATAATTTAGATCTAAAAGTCTTGATCTTCACCCAAGTTATTAGATCGAATTTCTAGAGTTACATAGCAGAGAGCTTGTTGGGTGCCACTAGGAAAGCTTCTCACTAGCACTTATTAACAAACTCGTATGAAACCTATTAGGGAGACTCAAAGTTTAAAGAGAGTTATGACTCCTCCGTACATGTTAGATCCACCATAGAGTCCGCTCGTGAATGATGAGAGCACCCAAGTTATACATAGATACCATAATGACTTAATGACTAAGTACAATTATAACCCTAAGAAAACCCTAACTAGTGACTTACATCCGCCAAATAGGAGTGAGATGGTTAAATAGACTTACTAGTCTTAGAGGACTAGAATTTGGTAAAAGAGTAGAATCAGTCAACTCTATTCACCAAAATGTGTATTTCTTTATAAAATAATTCCTACATTTAATCTTTTAAAGAGAAAATACAAAAGAAAAAGAAAAATATTTGTGGGAGAATCCAATTCAGAAAAGCTAATCCGTGGAATCGCCAAAAAAGCTTCTACACTTGAAATGCTCCGCCAAACGTGGAAATCTCAAGTGCACTATGCTCTTCAATGGAAGACATGCATCCATGTTTCCTATCTTGATTTTCCCCCCTCAACTCCCCAGCTATTTCACGACACACCTGATTCACAGTGTTCAAAAAATCTCTCACTATCACAAAAAGTCGTAATGGATTTTCTCTATCCCCTGTTTCATAGTACTTGTTCGTCTTCTTCAATTCCTTCAATACCCTTCTTTGTTCTCTTCTTGCTATCTCAACTTCTTCCGTTGCGGATTTCACAAATTTCAACATCTTCCTCTTGTATTCACCACCTTCCATTGACAGAAGGTTTTGTATGTCTGAGATTTTGATTAACAAGTTAGGGCAAGTGATAATGAAGGCTTCGTAGTCGATTTTCTCCAGTTCCTGAAATCAGGACTTATTTTCCAAAATCTGTATCCCTGCCAGAAGCCCTGGTAGAGCCAGAATACGACGATCCAAAGATCAGCGAGGTCGTCAAAAAAGCTTATCCAACGGGATTTTTCTATATCCCGGAAGATCTTCATAAGACCAGAAGGTTTTATGAATTCATTTTAGTTGACACCAAGTCTGTCGAAATTACTCATATTCCGAGTCGCGATGATCCCTCAAAAATCGCGTACTCAAAATTAAAAATCTTCAAAGTAATGAATCCGACGTACTGGAATCAAGATCCGTACACGGAGAAAACCTTTTCAAAACCTTTTGTTTCTCATTCTTTCTCATATAGAGATTATCAGATGGCATGGTTCAATGTCATTTGGTATCAAAATTACGAGCACTCGTGGTTCATCCAATTTTGCCCGAATGCTCACAAAATCAATTACCCATTTTGGTTTATCAAATGGTGGAATATCTTTGGATCCGCCAAAGACATATTTCCCGTTCCTATACAGGAATCGTTTCATTACTTCGTCCAAAATATCTTCAAAACTCTATTTCCATTGGCTATGCGCTTTAGCCTATATTTTCAAATTCCTTGGATTCTAACTTGGAATTTCCAAATTAAGGAATCTGAAGATAAGTAAAACAGGTCTTCTAAATAATCAAAATCAAATGGTGGGAAAAATACACTTACACCCACGCAGATCTCAAAGTAGTTCAGGTCTGGCTATCTGAAAATGGCCACCTTCAAGATTTATCAAAAAAGAAAACCACAGAGTTTCTTAACTCAAAGTCTAGGTTGCTTGCCGCATTAGCCCAAACAACTTCAGAAGCCGATTTTCAAAAGCTTCTCCAAGAGGCCGCTTCAGTCGGTTCTACATCTTCTCCTTCTATAATAGAGGAAGAAGATACAATATATGATCTCAACGATCCATTTTTGGATTCTCAACCACCATGTTAAAAATCGACATTTACAAATGACTGAATAGTCGTTAAACTACTTGTAAAAATAAAAAAAATAAAAAATAAAAATTCGTGGATATGTCTTCTGACATATTCCTTATCTTATTAGTCCATAAATGTATTAATGATGGAATTTGCTTCGTAAATTCCTTCCTTCTAGTAAAGGACTTAGGACAAGAATTAATCCTAGGTACTCCTCTCATTACTCAATTATACCTTTTAAAATAACTTAAAAGGGTTAGAATCAAAAGCCTTAGGAAAGAAGATAAAATTTAATTTCCTTTCCCCCATAAGGATAAGTGAGATAAATAATCTTCAAAAGAATACCATTATTCAGTCGGTTCTACATCTTCTCCTTCTATAATAGAGGAAGAAGATACAATATATGATCTCAACGATCCATTTTTGAATTCTCAACCACCTGGTTAAAAATCGACATTTACAAATGACTGAATAGTCGTTAAACTACTTGTAAAAAAAATACAAATAAAAAAAATTCGTGGATATGTCTTCTGGCATATTCCTTATCTTATCTCTCTTCTTTTCCAAAATTTGTCTTCCTGACAAATTTGCTTTCTTTTCCTTTTTCCATATCTTTAATGGCTTTTGTAAATTATTTTTTCTTTCTTTGAACTTCTTATGTCATGCTACTATTTCCTTGTAATTTCCTTGTAATTTCCTTGTAATTACCACTTTATATTTCACATTGATGTAAATGACTGTATTTTAAGCTAGGATGACAGAGTTCATGTAAATTAATAGAGCTCACGTCATTAAGCGTCCCGATGGTATCAGAGCCTCGATTTTGAGGGGGAAGAGGAGTTAGTCAATCTTTAAGCTTGAATGTCAAAATTCAAGAAGAGGATGAGAAATTCAGAGAAATTTGGAGTATGTGATAGCTGAGCGGCTAGCCCTTGTGTTCCAGGTGGTAAGACGCGGGAAGCACAGTAAGTCCGTTGGCAAGCTTGGGTGCTCAGTCATACGAAAGATTTTAAAGAAGATTTTATCAACAACCTGACACCTATACTTGAGACAAACGAAGATTGACAACTTGTCAGCCACTCACCAAAGGCTCCCATGTGAATTATCAGTTTTTGTCTTTGTAAAATATTAGTCTGCCTTAGGTCTTTTCCTACTTTTAGAAAAACAGATCTCGCAGGGGTCCTGTCCTGCTAGATTTAATCTTATCTGTTAGTTTACGTTTTTCAAATTTAATTTCAAATCCGAAGTCTATAAAAAGACTTCATCAATGTAAAGAGAGGCATCGATCGACCGATAGCACTCTCTTGAAAATCAATTGAGAAATTCAAAAAACGAATTATCTATCTATCTATCTTTTGTCTCCCATATTTTCATCTTATGAACGAATTTCTGAGAAAACTCAGAAAATCAAATCATTTCAAATGTTCTACTGAAGAAGAAGAAAGTTCAAATGAACATGGAAGAGAAGAAAATCTCACCATCTCAAATACTGTCAATCAAGAATACCAGATTGCCAGAATTGAAGATCAACTCCAAAATTGGACTATTCCAAAGGTAGATCCTAAAACTATCTACCAAATTTCAACCTTCAATTTTACTCAAAGGTCATGCATCAAATTTTCAGAGAAAAATATCCCAATTCATAGCAATAGGGAATCTCTGAATCTTTTCTCAAAGTCTCTTATACTCCAACATCGTGAAGAGTTTAACTACCTTCACGTCGGTCTTGTTCAAGTCGCTGTAAAACCATTGTTTAGACTTGGATTAGATATTCCAGTCCTTATCTCCCTATGAGATAAAAGACATGAAGACTTCTCAAATTCTTTACTAGAAATGGTTCAATCTAATTTAGAGAATGAACCAGTCTATTTCAATTGTTATCCAAATTTTACTTTGTCACTCAACGACCCACACATATTATCAGCCCTTATGCTGGACTTACCGTTAAAAAATTTGAACATCAAGGCTGAAACTCATTCTTCAGTCGTCATATTCAGGGTTTATTATAAGCTCATGAATACAAATATTTCTCCCAGAGCATTAAGATTCTCTCCAAAAGGATCAACCATGCTCATAGAAGCAAACATTGGAAAGTCTTCAGTGACTGTTCCGAAAACCCTTTCTTGGGATCAAATAACCAGAAATACTCTCTGGAAAATAGAAGATGCAAATCTTCCAAAAAGAAGAGAATCTCAAAACCCAGTTCAAATCATCGAACATGACGATGGAAGCGTTGAAATAAAATTCAGCGAGGAACCTTCGTCAGATTCGAAAGTAAAAGAATTCCTGAACTCTCGACCAAGCACTTCAAGAGTTTCAAGATCAATGTATGACCCCTTAAAAGTAAAGGAGGTCAATTAAGATCAAAGAAGGGCATCGATCCACTACGAGGATGGCTCAAAATCTCCAACCCATACTGATATGGATACTCAATCTGTCTACGAAAGTCACTAAATGTCATCAGAGCTGATTTCCAGATAGACAAGGAGTTTCTAAAAGCAGATTTTATGTCGGCTACCAACTCTTCAAAAAGAAATGTCTTCTTTCAAACCTACAAAGAAGCTGAGCGAAATGAATTAAGGGCTCCGTGGTATTCTCATATGGAAACCATAGAAGAAAATATACCATTCTTCGAATGGTTTGAAGAAAATATTTTGCAAATATGCACCTTGACTCAGAAAAGTTGGAAGACTACCAGAAGAGGCGAGGTATATTCAAAACATCCTCCGTTGGAAGAAGTCGAATTTGACAACTACTACGGAGAGAAGGTCAAAGCCAGTCCTTTCAAAAATATTCCAGAAGGACTTGAAAAGGGTAATCCGACTCTAAAGGATATCAAGAATATCCAACATCAAAACAATTATTCAAATAAGATTTTATCCACGATAGCTACTCAACTTGAGAGTATCGAGGGAAAAATCTCGAAGAAATCTGGTACTCAATAGGAACAGAGTCAATCCCAATACTCAGACCAGGAAACCTCGACATATTTACGAAGAGGGTTTCAAAAGAGGAGGCTGCAATGGCCAAAATAGAAGAAAAATTGGATAGGATTCTAAATCCTGGAATAACACCTCAAGATTCATCTGTCAATGCCGTTAACCATTACGACGAGATCCAGGAATCCGAAGATGAGATTGTAAATGAGATAGAAGAACCTCTATACAATCGAATTGAAAGGATCTCTAGAAGAAATCAAAATAATACCAGTAATCAGAAAAACTGGTATCCTCAACCGTCTTTTCTGGATATTCAATTTGAAGAAAAGACGCTACAAACTCAAGCTCATTACGACGGTCTAGTAATCTATGAATGGAATATCGATGGATTGTCTGACTATCTGATAATGAATGTTGTCAATGAGATGATGATGGCCGCAAGCGCGTATAAATTACAGGGCCATAAATCCGACCATCAAATAGCTCAAGTCCTAGTAACCGGATTCACCGGACAACTCAAAGACTGGTGGGACAAATATCTTGACGAATCAACTCGCCAACAGATATTAAACCACTATGTTATTAGGCCAACTACTCAAATCATTAAAGAAGAAGGTCCATCATCCAGGACCAAGGTGCAACACGAAAGGATAGAGGATGCTGTCAACACCCTCATCTATACACTTATAGAATTCTTCGTAGGCGACCCCCTGAAGTACCAGGAGAGATCCGCCGAAATACTCATGAACCTAAAATGCCCAACCTTAGGCGATTTTAGGTGGTACAAAGATATGTACTTCAGCACGGTTCTCATTAGAACAGACAGTTCGTTGGAATTCTGGAAGGAGAATTTTGTCAATGGACTACCAAAACACTTCTCAAGGATGATCAAAGACGGTCTTAAGGCAAAATATAATGGAACAATTCTATTGCAAACTTTGTCATATGGATCCATAGCATCTTTCATCATAGAAGAAGGACTCAGGCTTTGCAATGAGTCAAAGATTCAAAACAAGCTCAATTCTTCAATATCAAACAGAAAAGAGCTTGGAAGATTTTGCGATCAATATGGATGCAAGGGGATAGAAGCTCCCTCGACCTCCAGAAGAAAGAAGGTCAAGACGTATCCAAAATCATATAGCTCATACAGGCCTAGAGAAAAATATCGGAGTAGACCCGTGCAATCTCAAAAGCCAACGTATTCAAAGAAAAGATATACCCCTACAAGATCCCAAAGAAGCAAGAAAAAGTAAACTTGCTTTAAATGTCGGGAGGAAGGACACTATGCCAATAAGTGTCCGATCAGAGGAAAGATCAATGAGTTGGATATTGATCAAGAGCTGAAGAATCAGCTACTACGACTAGTTCTAACAGACTCGGAACAATCCAGCGAGGGAGAAATCTTCGAACTACAAGAAGAATCCGATTCATATTCTAATACAGAATACGAATCAGAACAGGAGGGAAAAAGGACGTGCGAAGGATGCATAAATGTCCTTACAAAAGATCAAGAGATTCTACTTGAAGTGGTAGAGAAAATTCAAGATCAAGAAATTCAGCAAAAAATTGCTCAAAGACAAGATGCAATGATGGTCTCTAAACCACCAGAAAGGGAAGAAAAAAATCCCTACAGACTCCAATCAGTTCTCCAAAGGTTCGAAAAACATAGAGAACTAACTACCCAAGACCTTCAAAGAGAGATTAATAATCTCAAACAAGAAGTACAAGCATTAAGATCTGAAACAAGGTCAGAATCTTATATGCTCCGCCAAGAAATTCTCAAACTTCACGAAAGGCTACCCGAGCAAAAAGAAACGGTGCAACCAAACCTAGACGAAGATGATTTTCAAAATTCCTTCGTTGGAGCCATCACCACTTCTCAATACCAAAAATGGTACGCTCTTGTTACCCTGAAAATTTATGATTTCAAAATAACGTTAAAGGCTCTCATAGATACAGGAGCCGATCAAAATTGCATCCAAGAAGGTCTAATACCTACAAAGTATTTTGAAAAAACTACTGAAGGCCTTAGAGGTGCAAACAACAACAGACTCAAAATTAAGTATAAATTATCAAAAGTCCATGTTTGTAATGATGGAATTTGCTTCGTAAATTCCTTCCTTCTAGTAAAGGACTTAGGACAAGAATTAATCCTAGGTACTCCTTTCATTACTTAATTATACCCTTTCAAAATAACGGGGTTAGAATCAAAAGCCTTAGGAAAGAAGATAAAATTTAATTTCCTTTCCCCATAAGGATAAGTGAGATAAATAATCTTCAAAAGAATACCATTATGCAGTCCATAAATGTATTAAATTACAAAGAAAAGCAAATCTCTTTTATGAAGGAAGAGATTTCATTCAAAAGAATAGAAGAACAACTTCAACGTAAGGTTGTTCAGTCTAAAATCAAAACTTTACAAGACCAAATAGAGAGGGAAATCTGTTCTACTATCCCTAATGCCTTTTGGAATAGGAAGCAACACATAGTTAATCTTCCTTATATCAAAAACTTCGAGGAAAAAAATATTCCCACAAAGGCCCAACCTATTCAAATAAATAAAGAATTACTAACATTCTATAAAGCAGAAATTAATGATCTTTTGCAGAAGGGTCTTATTAGGCCATCCAAGAGTCCCTGGTCATGCGCGGCTTTTTACTCAACCACCAAGCAGAGAAGGAACGTGGAGTCCCGCGACTGGTAATAAACTACAAACCCTTAAATAAGGTTTTGGAATGGTTTAGATATCCAATTCCAAATAAATCAGATTTGATGCAAAGAATTTCAAATGCAAAAGTATTTTCAAAATTTGATATGAAGTCAGGATTTTGGCAAATTCAGATTTCAGAAAAAGACAAGTACAAAACGGCTTTCAACGTCCCTTTCGGACAATACGAATGGAACGTTATGCCATTTGGGCTAAAAAACGCTCCATCCGAATTTCAAAAAATTATGAATGATATTTTCAATCCTTTTCAAGACTTTTCAATTGTTTATATTGATGATGTTCTGATTTTTTCTCAAAACATCGATCAACATTTGAAGCATCTTCAAACCTTTTTGACAATCATCAAAAGAAATGGTTTAGTTGTGTCCAAACAAAAAATTAAACTTTTTCAAACAAAAATCCGTTTTCTTGGATTTGAAATTCATTTGGGTCTAATTAAACCCATTCAAAGATCCATTGAGTTTGCCTCAAATTTTCCGGATCAAATCACGGATAAAACCCAACTCCAAAGATTTTTGGGATGTCTCAATTATGTGTCTGATTTCCTTCAAAATATCAGACCTATTTGCAAACTACTTTTTGAGAGGCTCAAAAAGAATCCAAAGCCCTGGACTGAAGAACACACCAAAACAGTCCAAAAAATCAAATCTCTTGTCAAATCAATTCCGTGTTTATCGCTGATAAACCCGAGGGCTAGTCTAATAGTGGAGACCGACGCATCCGATATAGAATATGGAGGAATCCTGAAATAGTCCCTTGACAAGAAAGAGTCCATTGTCCGTTTTCACTCGGGCATATGGAATTCTACTCAAAAAAATTACTCAACAGTAAAGAAAGAAATACTTTCAATAGTACTTTGTGTACAGAAATTTCAAAGTGATTTAATTAACAAAAACTTTGTTATCAAAACGGATTCTAGAGCATCCAAATTTGTTTTAGAAAAGGACGTAAAGAATCTCGTATCAAAACAAATTTTTGCTAGATGGCAAGCGATATTATCTTGTTTCGACTTTCAAATTTTGCCTATAAAAGGGATCGAAAACCCCTTGGCAGATTACCTATCAAGAGAGTTCCTACTCTCAAGGAAACACTCTCTCTAACTACTCTTCTTCATCCCTGAGATGACCGGAAAGAAAACGGCGGAAAAAGGGAAGAAGCCCATTGCTTCTTCACACACCCCTACTCCAATGACATCCGACAGTTATGCGATGGACGCTGGCTTCACACTGGTGACCAGGTCTAAAGCAAAACTGGCTCAAAGACAAGCGGAGGTTATTACTCCGACGAGGCCTTCTGCCTCTTCAACACGGCCATCTGCCGTTACTCCATCGAGACCTACTGTCTCTTCCATTTCAAAAGGACCTTCTGTCCCCACAACCTACTCGGATGCAGTTTTTCCCGTTCGATTTTCTCCAGTTCCTGAAATCAGGACTTATTTTCAAAAATCTGTATCCCTGCCAAAAGCCCTGGTAGAGCCAGAATACGACGATCCAAAGATCAGCGAGGTCGTCAAAAAAGCTTATCCAATGGGATTTTTCTATATCCCGGAAGACCTTCATAAGTCCAGAAGATTTTATGAATTCATTTTAGTCGACACCAAGTCTGTCGAAATTACTCATATTCCGAGTCGCGATGATCCCTCAAAAATCGCGTACTCAAAATTAAAAATCTTCAAATAATGAATCCGACGTACTGGAATCAAGATCCGTACACGGAGAAAACCTTTTCAAAACCCTTTGTTCCTCATTCTTTCTCATATAGAGATTATCAGATGGCATGGTTCAATGTCATTTGGTATCAAAATTACGAGCACTCGTGGTTCATCCAATTTTGCCAGAATGCTCACAAAATCAATTACCCATTTTGGTTTATCAAATGGTGGAATATCTTTGGATCCGCCAAAGACATATTTCCCGTTCCTATACAGGAATCGTTTCATTACTTCGTCCAAAATATCTTCAAAACTCCATTTCCATTGGCTATGCGCTTTAGCCTATATTTTCAAATTCCTAGGATTCTAACTTGGAATTTCCAAATTAAGGAATCTGAAGATCAAGTAAAACAGGTCTTCTAAATAATCAAAATCAAATGGTGGGAAAAATACACTTACACCCACGCAGATCTCAAAGTAGTTAAGGTCTGGCTATGTGAAAATGGCCACCTTCAAGATTTATCAAAAAAGAAAACCACCGAGTTTCTTAACTCAAAGTCTAGGCTGCTTGCCGCATTAGCCTAGACAATTTCAGAAGCCGATTTTCAAAAACTTCTCCAAGAGGCCGCTTCAGTCGGTTCTACATCTTCTCCTTCTATAATAGAGGAAGAAGATACAATATATGATCTCAACGATCCATTTTTGGATTCTCAACGATCCATTTTTAGATTTTCAACCACCTTGTCAAAAATCGACATTTACAAATGACTGAATAGTCGAATAGTCGTTAAACTACTCGTAAAATTCGTGGATATGTCTTCTGACATATTCCTTATCTTATCTCTCTTCTTTTCCAAAATTTGTCTTCCTGACAAATTTGCTTTCTTTTCCTTTTTTCCATATCTTTAATGGCTTTTGTAAATTATTTCTTCTTTCTTTTAACTTCTTATGTCATGCTACTATTTCCTTGTAATTTCCTTGTAATTTCCTTGTAATTACCACTTTATATTTTACATGGATGTAAATGACTGTATTTTAAGTTAGGATGGCAGAGTTGATGTAAATTAATAGAGCTCACGTCATTAAGGTTGTTAATGATGTTCTTGACCAAACTAATGGTAACTAAATAGTATAGGAATAAGAGTTATTCTGGTATAATATTTGGTTGAGATTGTCTCAGTTTAGTGAAGGAACACTTGACCTACCCTACGGCAGCACTTGTTCTAAATCACTAAAGTATCATAGCATTAGAAATAATTTATAGGGTTCATTTTATAAAATTGTTTGTTTTCTATTCTGAAATTGAATGGATACCTGATGGTTTGTAATTAAATAATATTTTATATATTTCAAATATTAGGTTCAAATTCTCTCCTTTGTATAATTTTCATTACTAATAAGTCAGATTGAGAAAATTTTAATACTTGGAAAAAATAATTTAGCACCATGATGGTAGTATAATTTTTTTTTATTGTCTTTATTGAGGAATGTTCTCAAGACCTATTGTCAATGTGAATCGTATTATCCGAAGAGCACATGATTGGTGAATCAAAGATGATGAGAAAGCTTTGTTCATGTTTTTTAGTTTACATGTTGGATGTCATGCCTAAAAGATAAGAAAATGACAAAAACATATGAGATGTTTAAGTCGATAGAAGCTAAATTTAGATACTTATTTAGATGATCTCGAAATTAAGTATTACAAAATTCAAAAAAAATCTTATGATTGAAGTTATGATAGAAAATAGATCCTAATTAGCCGGAACAATCATAGTTAGAGAAATTTTCGAAATTATTCTATGGAAAGAAAAATCTAAATGGAAGTAAATTTGATTTACTCGATTTTTGTGGAGACTAAGTGACACCACCTAGATAGTTGATATAAGATCTACTATCAAGATTTGTTCTTCATTATATTTATATGTATTTCTTGAAAAATACTTCATGAGGTAGAATAGATTCTACTGGTTGACACTAGGAAATCAATCTCAGTTAGTATAGTGGGAGACATTAAGATGTCGTTAAGTAAAAATTGTCATTAAATGTTGAACATGGTGTTTTTAATAACCATGAGAGAAATTCAATTTCTCAAACTTTATTACTAAGTAGTTCATATAGTATGGATTACTTTGAACTATTAAAGTTTATATTTTCAAAATTGTTTGAAAATAGGTTCGGCTCATATGAAGTACAATTAGTATATGTTAAAACGTTAATACTTACTATACTACGAAATATTGAGATATTTATGATTAGAGAATAAAAAATAAAAAGACATTGTTTTCTCCTAAAGGATGATACTTGTCTTTGGTAATTAATTGGATTAACATCAAATTGAATACAATGAAAAAACTAGTAAAAAGTAATTCTCTAAACATTGGAGTTAATTACATTACATGTTTATGGATTTTGCTTTTTATGCAAGATAATCATTGGGCTTTTATTGAATAAGGCTACAAGACCAAAGAGAATTTTGGGTTCATGCATTCTGACCCAAGTGGTTTGCTGAATGCAAAATCCAAAGAATATTGTTAATATTTTATCAATTTGATTGATGATTGTTCAATATGTAAGTATCTCTACCAAATGAAAAATGAGACTAAAGTTGAAATTCATTTTGGTAAATCTATCAAGACATTATGATCAGATTATAATGATTAGTACGAGAACATTATGTACTAAAATTAGTTGATAGAAAGTAGAATTGATTTCCTAACTCTAAGCATATTACAATTTTGTAAAATAGTTATATAAGAGGAGAAAACAAAGACTATATTAGATATAGTCACATATTAAAAAATATATATATATATATATATATACCATTACCAAACTCTTGTTAGGATATGCAATAGGGATTGCATAGTTTACAACACTTCAATAATTAGAATTAAGCATATATGCTGAGATAAATTCAAAGAGGTTGAATATGTTCAAAATTATGCCTAAATGTAGGCTACTCCTAAAAGAAACAAAATAGTCTTTTATTTAATTTTAAATAGAAAAACATATTTGTATGACAAATATAATTTTCTAAAGGAGTTCAAATAAAAGGACATACACCTCTAATAAGGTGAGATAGTGTTAATTAAATAGTTTCAAGTGAAGCCGCTAATAGTTAACAAAAGTTGTTAACAATTTAATTTCGCTTGAGAGTCAAGTGGATCCTAATCATTAATTGGATAAGCCTCATTGTAGTGGGAGAATTATGAGATGATTCAATCCTACTAAAATTCAAATTGTCATAATAGATGACCAATTTGAAGGCTTATTACCTTCAAAATAATTATGAGGGATGATGACGAAGGATGAATAAGTTAAAGTCATATAATCTAGGGATTTGTAGATGTTTTTGATGAGGTTAAACTCATAGGATATGAATGGATCTACAAAAGG
The DNA here is from genome assembly GCA_033971965.1 of Cucurbita ficifolia. Classification (NCBI taxonomy): domain Eukaryota; kingdom Viridiplantae; phylum Streptophyta; class Magnoliopsida; order Cucurbitales; family Cucurbitaceae; genus Cucurbita; species Cucurbita ficifolia. The sequence goes on from CM066966.1 coordinate 6,267,457, forward strand.
AAAAATTATATATAAATAAGAAGATACAGATCTTCAAAATAGGACTCACGACAAAGAGTTAACTTAATGGGAGAAAGTAGCTAGAAGTAGATTTTCTCTCATGTTGTCATTCTAGAGTCTATTATGGTTCTCTAATTCATTTTTACCTATATGAGATATGTTAAATGAATATTTAGAATTCTTTTGTGAAAAGAAAAAATTTTGGAGGATGCATCTACACATATTATTATATGGATTTATTATTAAAGATAAAAAGCAAAAGGTTTGTTAGAGGAGTAAAATTCATTTTTGGAATGAATTTAAATTATAGATTTTTTAATAGAAGGTTTGATAACCCATAACTTTAAATAAATTGTAATAGTTTGTAAAAATAAGAAAATTATTGATTAGTGAATTTTCTCAAATTTTATGTTGATGACATATTACTCATTATGATGATGTAATATTTCAATCTAACATAAATAGATGACCTAACCAATTCCAAATAAATGATTTGGGATAATTCTGTATCTCCTCCAAATAAAGATTTAAGGATAAAAGTTAATATTGTCTCATGTATAATTATATTGACAAAATTGTTGTCAATATTTGATGCAAGACTTCAAACAATGATAATGATCATTGAAATATGAAGTCAAAGGAATAGATCCTAAGTAATCTCAAATGTTTAGAGTATGATTAATTATCTTTCCTGAGTGGACGACAATTAATGTGTATATGAGAATTAATGTTAAATATACCGTTAGTTAGATTATATTAGATAAACTAATGGTATGACCATTAAGTGAAAAATTAAAGTTTTCTCAGAGTATCGATGGATAATGAGAATTTTTTATTTTGTGTATGGAGTTAAAGATTTGATCTTTAACTGATACACTAGTTACATAAATTCAGAGAAATTTATGTTAAGATCAATTTTACCATAGATTGTGAAGTATTGTATACAAGCGGAATATTTTTTGCTTTTAAAGCAACAAAATGACTTGTATGACTATAATAATTTCTTAAACATTTGAAAGGTGTTTCAGATGTGATTTAGTTTATCACTTTCATTGTGATGATAGTGATACAAAGACTAATATTAAGGAAATTATAAAAGATCAATCTATAAAGAATGATATTGAGAGAGAAAGCATCGTGGTAGTGATCAAGATTACTTTTAATGATAATTATTTTGATTTATATAAAATGACTCTCTAGGCTAAAGTGTTTGAGGGTCATCTATAATGTCTAGGATTATGAACATGTCTCATCTTCTCCAGGGCAAGTGGGAGAACATGTTGGGTATAGAGTATGCCCTAGGACACATGTCTCACCAGCTTTAGTGTAAGTGGGAGATTGTTGGGAATGCCCTTAAAGTCTAGTAATTAATTATTTAGTTTTTAACAATAATTTTTATTATTTTATTTAAATTGTTATTCATGGTGTGAAAATCCAAAGTTATTAATGTAATCTTGAACAGTATGTGGTTGACATACAAGAGATGTTCAAGTAATAACCTAAAGAGTCTATAGTATATGGATAAGGTTTGGTGCCTTATCCTGGTAACACTATTGATACGACACACTTTGTAATCGTTACGAATTATTTGATCCAAATCGTTCATGTGGAGACATGTAAGTGGGGGTATCCTATACAATGAGTTTGTGTAAGACTAGACCAAGAAATATTTAATCTCTCTTTATAAATCCGTTAATTGAGAAGATTAATATTTCACATGATGATCATATTCGACTCGATCTTAATCCTAAGTGAGTTTTGAACTCCTGCCGGTCAGGGCTTGTCCTTTAATTTACATGGGTGAAAATGACTCTTTTAGCCAATTCAATATGCCTAATATTTTGGGGACTTGATCAAATAGGGAGTTTGGAACATAATATCATGAGATGGAATTCATTCTTTCCATATAAGGAAAGTAGATGAGTTGTTCTCAAGTACTGATTTCGAGACTTGAACAATGGGCCCCACCCTTTCATTGGCCCGAGAGGGACTTGGTTTATGATTGGATCATAGACAAATTGTTCATTAGAGAATCAGTGGTACTTAGGGTGAAAGATGTAATTACAGGGGTAAAACGAACTTTTAACCCAACTGTAATTATGAACAACTCGTGAAGGATCGACTTACTTGTAATTATTATATCAATGGACATAACCTGTCCTAGAGTGCATAAGAGTGCAACTCTAGGTCTATAGTGGAGTGACCTATAGTTAATGAATGAAAATTGATTAATTAAAGAGTTTAATTAATTAATTTTGTATCATTGGAGCTTATAATCGGTAGGTCCATAAGGTCCCCTTGCTAGTTCATAGTAACGCTAAAATGTTCAATTTATTTGAAAGAAAATTTGAAGTGTTCAAATTGATATTTAATATATTAAATATATAGGAGAAAATAAATTTAATTTGAAATGTCAAATTAATATTTAATATATTAAATATGTTAAATATAAAGGATAAAAATATATTAATTTAAAGGGTTCAAATTAATATTTAATATATTAGATATATTAAAAAATATATATATTTATTTTATTTAATACAATTAAATATTAAATCAATTAATGTATTTTGATACATTAAGTAAATTAGTTAAATATATATTAGGATTTCTTATAATATCTAAATATGATTGGTATAAGGTATAATATGTTAATATATTAAATATGCAAATATATTATTTGGCAAATATTCTGAGAGAGTCCCTATAAATAGGACTTTTGGGTTGAGCCAGAGAGACATCAATCTCTCCCACTTTCTCTGGAGATGGAGAATGAAATTACATCTCCAGAGAATTCTCGAAACTCTTTTTTCAATTTTTTTGGGATTTTCTTTCAAGAGACTCTCACAAGCCTTGACCTTGTGTTCGAGTCATAGCAAGGAAGATCTTGTGGAATGTTGAAGAACTTCTGCATGGTTGGAATACTCCGAGGAGTCTTGCAAGCTAGGGTTACTACAAAGGTAGAGTTCTTACTCTCGTATTTATTGCTTTGTTTTAATTCTTAATAAAAATCAAAACGGTTCCCAATGCTCCCGCTACGTGGATGAAGAGTTCATTCCCTTCATTCAGCTGAGCGTAACAAAGGAGGAGCGAGGCGAGGATTCGTGGGATGGTTAAGCGACGGCTCCGTCATCTCCGTCGTTCCGTCGTCGAGGACCATCATGTTTATGATATCAAATATATTTCTTCTTTATTTAGTAAATAATATATATATATATATATATATATATATATCATGTTTTTAATAGAAATTATATTAAAAAAGGAAAATTACACATTAAAAAGGCCATTAAATAATATATATCTCTATGTGATAATGTAGCAGTAATATCAAGTTCAAAAATCATATCTTCAAATAAAGCACATTAAAATTCACAAACACATTATTCAAGAAAAAATTACTTATAAAGATATCTTATAAGACTTGCGTGTGCAACTCGTTAACCTTCGACTCTACTCGTGAACCTTCGACCCTAACAAAAAACGCAACCTGAACTCAATCCAGTGACTCCATGACAAACTCAGATCTACAAAAACCCTCCATGCGTGAAATTGCACGTGAAAAACCTTTCCCGACGTGTGTAAGCGCATGTGAGTCTGATTTTGTCCCGTTCGACCTCCATTTGCAAGTTTTCATCTTGATTTTGATATAACATAATTACTTGTCTAACGTGTGTAAGCGCATGTAAGTCTCATTTTGTCTCGTTCGACCTCCGTTTGTCAGTTTTTCGTCTTGATTTTGATATAACATAATTATGTTTGCCTAAAGTCTCATGAATTAGGATCCATGAATTCTTGAGCTCCAAACATGTGGAATAGCTAGCTCAAGAAGGCATGCGTCATTCAAGTAAGTAACCACTGAGACTTTAGGCAAGTAATACTTGTAGGGATCGCTAAGACATGTTAGCATGACCAAGATAGATCTAGGCTCTGAGCAGCGTGAACGCTACACAATCTTCAGACCCTCGATACCCTTTCCACTCCAATATCAGTACTATTGAGCTAGGCACATGCTAGTTAGGGTAGTTTGAGCTTCTATTTTGCTGAATGACCAAGAGACCACTATGTTGTTAACCTGTTCCTTAAAAGGGGAGTATGGGACAACATCAGATAGCCTAGTAGCTAGCTAGTGCAAAAGGATCGCATCCCCCAAACATAGGTGACTCTATGGTTCTAAGCAATAAACCAACCAACCTTCTTTCAATGATGTTCAGACTAGAAATCATCGTATTGTCTCATTATGAGGTCGTGCCTCAACCCAGGTATTTGATCACTCACTGCATTAGCAAAGCAAGTTGTCATGGTCAAAGAATAGAAAGTTGGTACAAATAAGTAAGAAAAGGTAGCATCTAGGCCGTTAGCCATTAGTATGGTGTCAACATTGCTTCAACTTCATTTTTCACTTTGGTACAAGTATCGTCGAGCCAGGCCTAGGTCAACTAGGATTGTATGAACGATAGTTCATTTTGATTATCTTGCATAATAGATCAGTCAAGAGAGGGGACGTAGGATTATACGGGTAATCTTAGTAGTTGACAAGCATAGGGGATCACTTCCCTAACCTTGGGTGACTAGATTGTCCTGTGGGTAGGGTTCGCCAACTAACCTCCCATGGATGATGAGAGCAGGCTAGCACTTACCATGCTATCCCAACTAGAAAGAGTTTTACGATGTGACGCCTCGACCAAGAATATCAGTTACATGGTGATTAGGCAGAGCAAGCTACCTAAGTCTAAAAAAAGTATAGTAGTTCACCCTAGAGATAAGATTTGTAGCCTAAAAGACCTGTGATGGAAGAAATTGGTGAACCACCCTCTCCGTACCAAGAGTGGATCCAAGAGCAGCTAAAGTACCTAGATGTTCAAACTTCCTAAAGCCTAGAGAACAGTTTTTGAATATCTACTAGGTTAATAGATAAGGATGCGACGAGAGACTAAAGTAGGTTTCTTATTGAGTGTATTTTTATACTCACTCATTTTTCCTTTCTTTTTCAGTTGTTCGCATGTTGTTGGTCGAGATGGAGAAGCATCCGAGAACTGTGCAGTCATAGAGTGGATTATTGTGAAGCGTCAATCTACTTTTAAATTTTGGAGTCTTTTGTATTTTGATTTATAATTGTACCCCAAACTCGTTTTCCCTTTGTAATATTTTAGACAATACAATCTTGCTTTAATTTTGCATATATTTTTGGTGTTGTTGACATTATTTGGATTTAAATTTAATCAAATTTTCATCTTTTATTTTATTTTACTTTTATTGTTCTTTCATCTTTTTAGTCATAGTCTAAGATTCAAAGCCTCAAAAATTTGGTCATGATATATGATACAAATGTTTGCATGATAAACACTTTGATAAACACTTTGATGAGATCATCAAGGTGGGAATATTCGATTGAGTATGTGTCTTTTTTTGCAAATTAAACAAATAGTTAAGGTAAGGACAATACTTGTAACTTAAAGTTCAGATTTTAAAACCTTTACAAAAATTCTGATGTTATTTTTTTCGGATTTAAGAAAACTTAATAGCTTAGGACACTAATTTTAAATCAAACAACAAAAGCTTAGATTAACCAAATGAAAATTTAAACAATAGTAACATACTTGACTAAAATAAATAAAAATGTTAGAAAATGTAGAAGCGGACTACAATGAATTGTTTGGACCATCATAAGTAATGTCATCACTTGATAGATTCGAACAACCCAGACCGCTCCTCCTTGATTCTATGAGTAGTTCTAGAGAGAAATATTTGGCCAATCGGTGCTCCATGTGCGAGATTTAACGTTTTCCTCTCTTCTAATTCTTCTTCTTAAAACCCTAATTCTTTCTCCTTTTCCCATTTTGTTTTTTTTTTCTTTTCCTTGCATGTCTATCCATGCCCACTCAAAGTAGTGTGTGGGGGCAGAATTACCTTTTTTTTTTCGGTTTACTTTGACCCAAATTTTCTATTTAACTAACGTTTTTTCTAGGTTCTTTGAGGTGTTCGGAACTATAACACTAAAAAATGAAGGAAATCCATCCATGTAAGACTCAAATGATCGAAGGAAGGAAATTAAGAGGATTAAGCAAAGACAAAGGTCTTAAGAAAATCATTTATATACCCTAAGAAATAATTTTAAGGACTTGAGGCCTTTGGAAAAGAATTGGAAAGGAAAAAAGTAAGCGAAAAAGACGAAAATGTCATTTTTCTAATTTTTTAAGGAACTTCCCCATTTTTAATTCCTTATCTAAAAGGAATTTTAAGATTCTCAAGAAGGGAAAAATGACCAAAAATGATGAAAAAATTTTAGAAAAATTATGGAGTTTTCAGGAAAAATAATAATAAAATATTTGGAAAGTGTCAAATTACCGAAATACCTCTGGAAGAGTGGATAACTATGAAAATGCCCCTCTGAACAAAATCAGAACCTCCATAGTGACCACCTGGATAAAATCCTTCAAATCTCAAACTCCAGCCGTGGGATTTCTCCCAAATTTGGAACAAATCTATAAAGTTCACGGATCATCAAATCCAACGGTCCGAATTCAAATTGGAAATAGGTAGCTCGCTGATCGAAGAGGATATTTTCGATGGATTATCCACAAAATTTAATCTCCAAATCACGACAATTCTGGAGGATTCAAAGTCAGCGGAAGCATTCCCTATAAATTCTGATGTTTGGGCAACGTTTTAAGACAAGAATCGAGTGATGAGGATTCCTAAAACTCGAGTTTGAAGCTCTTATGGGTTTTTCTTCCTCAGATTTCTTCTAAATTCGAGGCCTATGGTTAATCATTTTCCTTCCTACCAACTCTTACATATTCCATATGGGATTTCCAACAAGTTTCGTGAAGGAATCGGGTACTGAAAAGCTTTAGAATCGGCTGCCCAACAAAAGATTTCTAGATTTACTCCGACGAAAAATATGTTTTTCGGTGAACTTTGGAAGGTTATAACTTGAGCTACAGACCACGAAAAGGTATGATCTTGGTCTCTACTTCTTCCTTGAAACTTCATCTAAAGGTTTTGTGAAGAAATTGAGTCCATTAAAGATCTATATAGAGTTGTAAAAAGACAAAACTAAAACCAAAGGGGTCTAATAAGGAAAAAATTTGGACTTTTCCAGCTACCAAGGAAGAAGATGAAGTCCAAAGTTAAAGGTCAAACTTTGACCAAAAAAGTCAAAGATAGCCATATTATGACCTTCCCTTGGTTTTTTTCAATTTTAACCCCCTTCTAAATCGGTTCTCATGAAAACCTTTATGGTTCCAGAAATTAGACACAATAAGGAGCCCGTGAAAGGAAATTTGAAGTAATTTGGATACCAGAAGCTAAAGAACGGGGGTCTCGAACGTCGACGACGAGGTAAGTAGCCACCTTGGACTTTTTGTTAAGAAATACTGGTAGGAATCGCTTGAATTTCCATATGAACTCTAAAACAAGTATTAGTTAAGGATATATGAAAGAAAAACTCAAAGAACCATGAGTTAATTAATGCCTTGAACCGATCAAATTGCCTAAGATTTAGGTAACATTAACTTAACCCACTAGATATACTCTGCTGCCTATGAAATTTTAATGCGGAGCATATTATAGTATGTTGGGATTATATATGAAATTTGGTGGTCATTGGATGAGGATAATTAGGTAAACCAAGAAACGGTGCAAAATGACCAAAATACCCCTAAGGATATCTACCTACGGTTCATGATCTAGATGACCTCCAAATACTATAAAACTATGTATTATATCTTATTTTATGATGTTTGAGGATGTGGTGAAGTTTGAAAGCCATCGGAACACTGTAAGTAGCAAAACCAAGAATTGGGGATAAAATGATCAAAATGCTCCTAGGACTACTTATGAAAATTCAAGGTCTATACGTGCTCCAAATGATTTTCTACTTCTTATAAGCTCTATTATGAAGAACATGAAGATATTTTTGAGGTTTTAAGTTGATTGAAGCAAGTTTGGAACCTAAACCAAGTTAGGACCAAAGAAACACCTAAATGAAACACCATAAGAATCAAGGCTGTTCTAGAACCCTCTAAAGAACTCCCTAGGAATCTATGACCTTCTAGAACAAATCACATTCAGATGAGTTCATATGGTTAGAAATGCAAGTTACAACTTATGTCTCAATGCAAGTTACAACTTATGTCTCAAGGAATTACAAACCTTAGAAACTTACAAGATTGAGAACAAAGAACAATACCACACAAGTTCTACAACTACCCAAGTAAAAAGAATGTTAGGTACCACTCAGGGACGAGGGACCAAGGTCCTAAAACTCAGAAACTCCAGAATGCTAGGTAATACTCTAGTCATGTCCAAAGTGACCCATGACCTCCCACCAAGTGGTGCTTTTTGAGGCCCAAGAATTCCTCTTCTAGGTGGGATGCCGTGCACCATATTTTCTTTGCAGGATGTCATGTTTGGCCTCAAGTTTCCCTCACCTAGAAGAGATGCCCCGCACCAAGTTACGGGTACCCAAAAGATTTGCAGGATGTCATGTTCATGTATGCACTGACCACATGACCTTTATGGCCTATCATGGTGAGTAGTCTAGGGCCACGATGGAACAAGAAGAGAGTACGTTACCTTAGCCAAGAATCAAAAACTTCCTAAGACCTCCCATGGTACAGCATGCTCATGACTTAGACTATGCTGCTTGGAACACATGAAGCCTTGAGCATAGGTATTCATACTGTATTATAGGGCAAGCCCTTGATGCAAGATTAAATTACATCGCTTGGAACGTAAGAAGTCTTGGATGTAGGTTTTCAAACTATGCCGCTTGAAATGCATGAAGCCTTGGGCATATGCTAGCAGACCGTATCGAAGGGTAAGCCCTAAGATGCGGGTTAAGACTACGTCGCTTGGAACGCACGAAGTCTTGGATGTAGGTTAAGACTGTGTTGTTTGAAACGCATGAAGCATTGGACATAGGATTGTCAGGTGCATGACTAGTGCCATAAATCCTAGGGGGAGTGTCCTGGAGAACGAATCAAGAACAAAACAAGAACCAAGAAAGTACCAAGAACAAGAGAAAGATCAAGGTCTAGAACATGGACCAAGATCCTAGTTCTAAGGATAAGCAAGAGCCAAGAGCCATGGCACTAAGGCCCTTAAAGGATAACCAAGGTTTCTGAATCCAGGGACCAAGGTCCTCAGGATAGATCATGATAACACCCACAAGTCAAGAACAAGAACTAGAGGACCTAAGTACTTACAACAAGAAACAAGAATAAGAACAAAGAATGTGGTACCCTATCATATCAAGAACACGATTAAGAGCCTACAAGTAGGCTACTTACTAAGTCTTGTACTCATTCCTTATTCTCCATTTTTTTCAAGTAATAAGGAGCTGGTCGAGGTCGGGAGCGGGATCTGGAGATGGTGCCATGGACTAACCTCACCTGTCGTCCTCAACCCTTTTGTCTTAAAATGTTTTGTGCCCGTTCTTTATTTTTTGTTTTAACTAGTATGTTGTGTTTTAAATATTTATATATAAAATTTATTTTGATATAATGTAAATTTAATGTTTTAAATTCCTTTGTTTTATTTCGCAAAAAATTTACCTATCTTTTAGAGTCGTTGAGTCAGCCTGGTCCTTACAACCAGAGAATCATGAGTGTACGCAGACTTCGAACAAGCCAAGATAGCAGTAGTAACGGAAGGAGTTGTAGCTCATATGGTTAGACTCATGGTCCAACCCATACTTCAACATAGGATTATTGAAAGCCCCTAGAAAGACGATGACATTATTGTCACAACATCGTAGGTTTTAGGTTAGTTTAGGGTATTGTTATTTTAATATTTTTCGTGGTTTTATTTTAATTTACTTTGAATATTTTCTTTGCATTGTTTTAAGACCTTTCGGTAAACATATAAGTCCATGACATCATTTTATGAAGTCGTTTTAAAGGAATTTTTCCACATAAAGAAATTATGTTATGCATGTGGTAATGACTCTAAACTCCTAAAAAATTAGGTTCGTTACAAAATCACTTATTTGCATGATAGGATATTTATTCTTTACACCTTTTTCAGCTCGATAGTCTAGTGCATATACCTATACTTCTTCTTCACAAACAAAATTAGTGCCTCTAAAGTGAAACACCAAGGCATATTAATCTTTTATACAACAACTCTTGGAAATGTAACCTCGAACTCAACACTAAAATCAATTTTTCAAGATAGAGGTAGTAGTTGAAGTTTATTTGAAAACACATCTATAAACTTAATTACTATAGCTACCAAAGTCACCTAAGTTCTTGTACACCTTAGTACACCTAGAGTTTAGCATACTATCCATAAACCCCCAAACATTTTGGTTAATCAGCTTCCTCTTCTCAGCAATACTAACTGATTTATGGACGATCTTTATAGGATACAACTGCTTTCTCATCTTCATGTCAATTTACGTCCCTGTATTTTTGTGCGACAATGTATCGCCAATATCAAGTGCAAAAATCTTATCTTCAAATAAAGTCCATTAAAATTGACAACCACAAAGATATCTTATACTTTATATTACCAGAAGATCAACCATTAGGTTTAAACGGCTGACGGTTGTATTACCAATTTAAAAATTAAAAAAAATAAATTGTGAGTTTTTTTTTAATATTGATTTATAATTTTAATATTTTGGGCACTGTTCTGTCGCTTGATCTTTGCAATTAATGTAAGACTTAATAGTACGTCAGTAGAAAAAACCCTCTTTTTTTTTTTTTTTTTTTTTATAATTTTATAATTTTAAATAATAATTATTATTATTATTTTGAGAGAGGAAAAAAAAAATGGAAATTTGGAAACAACGTAGAGGACGATTACTTGTGCCCTATCACATCTTTTTGTTGCTATTATTTATTTATTTATTTTTGTCATTTTTGAATTAGATCGTGCTATTTTGAAATTCGATGAAGTTTTTTTGTAGCAGTCTAAGGGGTTGGTTTACTTTTGGGCATGCTTTGTTTGCTTTTCTTCTTCTTCGGACACATTTGATATGGTGCTACAACCTTGTTCAAAGATATCTTTGCTGAGATTTTCTCAAATTTAGACGCTCAAGTAGAATTTTGGGCATTCAAAAAACTTAGAGATTGAGTCTAATCTAATACAAGATAGCTCTTCTTTTTTTCCTTTATTTTTTTATTTGACATAGATGTCGACTTTTCATTTCTTTGACACTTATCTTGGTCTTTTTTTATCTGGACAAAAGATCCCAACTAAATCGGCATGAAAGCAATAATTGTAAACTGAAATCAAATTTATGGAACCGAAATCAAAAGATCCCACGTTTAGATATAAATTAAATAATTTGCATGTCTCCAAATAAGTATAAGATATAGACGTGAAACAATTTTACACTTTTTCTCTCATACATTTAACCGAAAGAATTGTCAACCACGTTGTGACGACAAACCTGTTAGAATAAAGCTCCCACTTTCATAATGTTTGCTTCGGTGACATAGAACAACAATCTCAATACTACCGTTTTTAGAGCATTTAGGAGTGGGTTTTCTCGCTTCTTCAAGCTATTAGTAATTTCACTTTCGAAAGGGAGTCTCCACGTAGCTCTATAGAGGAACTAGTTATTAGCTACAGGAGTGATCTTTCTCCACCCTTCAAGCCATAGGAATCACTCTTTCAACAGTTAGGCTTAATGACCTAAATAGAATTCGTAACTCTACAATGAAACTAGTCCTTGGTTACAGGTTTCCTTCAAACCATAGGTAATCACTCTTTTAGAAGGTAGTCTTAATGTGTTAAATAGAACTCGCAACTCAACAGCGAAACTAGTCATTGGTTACAAGTTTCCCTCAAGCCACATGTAATCACTCTTTCAAAAGATAGTCTTAATGTGCTAAATAGAACTAAGTTCTCTTAACCACCAAATCAAAAATTGATTTTTCATTTAATTCATAAAAAAAATAAAATAAAATTATCTGTTTCTAAAATTATTTAAGCTAAATAGGATGTGACGTGGAAGGTGCAAATTAGTACACGTGTCAATGACGGTGTCGTTAATACTATATTTAAAAAATACTCATACATCATTAACAATTTTAACTTTATAAAAATATTGTTACCATCAATATATGGACAAAAATCTTGATATATTATCTATAAACGTTTTAATTTTACTGTAAAAAGTTGATGAGTATTTTTTAAACGTCGTACTAATGATAAATGGATTTCTGATTTTTTTTCTTTTTTTTTTAAGTTTAAAAGTTTTTTTTTAATGTTTTTATAGATATTTTTGAAGTTTTAAAAAAATGTTAAAGGTATTGGTAAAAATTTTGTAACTATTTTGAAACATTTTTTTAAGTTAAAAGATATTTTTTAAACTATTTTAAAAGTTCAGTCGTATTTTTGAAACATAATATTAACTATTTTTATTCAAAATTAAGAGTAATAATATATATATATATATAATTTTTAAAAAATTTAAGGTATATTTTAAACTATTTTAAAAGGTATATTATTGAAACTTTTGAAAATTTAGGAGGAGTTTGGAGATATAGTGCAAAATTGATATTTAGGATTAGAAATGAAAATTATTACAAAATTGATATTTTTCAATTAAGATGAGAATTATTACAAAATTGATTTTTTTTTACGTGTGATGTATTATCGATATTCTAGTGTAATAATTATCGATATTCTAGTGTAATATGCCCACGTAAAAGTATAATAATGAAAAAAATAATTTTTAATAGATTTGATTATACGATTAAAATTAGGGATATCAATAAATTCGATGACACGAAAAACTCTGTGAGCCCAACTTAAATGTATAGTTTAGATTGTTATCAATTTATTTAGGTTGTGTTGGATTCCGTTCAAATAAACTAATTGATTGAATTATGTTCGAATTGATTATATTTTTTAGTTTTATTTTTAAATAACCCCTACATTATTAAAAAAAAATAATAGATATTTTTTTTATAGAAAATAATATTAAGTTTGGAGCGAGAGATCGAAAATGTGGAGCGAGAGAGAGCAGGCAAAATTATCAAAGTTGGTTGCTTTTTTTATTTACGAAGTACAACAATCATTTATTTTTTGTCAACTTGAGCAACCATGTTCGAACAAGAATGTTCCTGAAGATATAAAATTATGGTTAAAAATAATTTAAAAGAATTGATAGTTACGACTATCAATAATATGCACCTCCATGATTTAATACTTTTAAATTAGAAATGCTTGATTGAAAAATATGTATTGGTTGGTGAGAAATGTCATGCTTATGAGATCAGGGGTATCAATTCTTCCCGTCACACATAAAAAAATCCTAAAAAATTTAATCATTTTTATTTATTTATTTTTCTTTATATTTTTCGTTTGTTTTTGTTTTTTTTTTTTAACCATGTGCTTTGTTTTGGTGGTCATTAGGTTGAACTCACCAACTTTGATACATTGTATTTGGTCATAATGTCGTTAGTATGTTATTCATTTTACAAATATTTAAATTTAATAAAAATGTTATTTTTTTTATTAATTAACTTATATTAAAATAATTTTAAATAAACTTTTGTTTATATTTTCTATTTAAAATTAGGATGGTTTATGGACCAACTTGATAACTCAACCTAATTCAATCCATTTTAATTGACGATCCTTTATTGGTCAAGTAGGTTGTTGTATTTACGACATCAACCCATAATATCTTTGACTATCTTCATTTCTCTTCGCATTTCAATTCTTCTTTCTTCTTTGAGTTTGTACTATTCTTATGTTATAGGTCACCGAAGGCATTTATAGACATTTCATTCTAATGAATGAAGAAATCCCAAAAAAGGTCTAGTTATCAGATTATATCAAATTTAATGATTTCAATACTACCGGGAAAGAACTTTGACAACCTATGTTGTAATGACCAAAATTTTAAAATAAATAAACGTTTAAATTAAAAACATCCTATTCTAGCCTAAGATTAAGAAAATAAATGCGACTAGCCTATGCATGTGCCATGGTCTCGAGTTGCGAAACCGTTGTCAGCCGTACAGGAATGCGTTGCCTTAATCTGAAATAGAGATAGCACGTGGCTTGAGTATTTTAAGAAATACTGAGTAAGTGACCCCACTATTGGGGGTTAAATGCAAGAACATGCGAATGCAATGACGGGACCTATCATATCAGTCTATTTTTTCTACGACACTATTCTAATTGGGCAGCTTGGATGTGTACCATATACTCTACACACAGCCCATACGTGCGGATATGGGCTCACCAGATAGTTCGCACACCGCTGGACCTTTTTTCTTGTCGGACGAGCCTTCTCTGGTAGCTCTCCTTCTGCCGACACCCATTAGAATTAGTAACCGTCATAGCAGCATTGTGTAAAACATAATGATACTTCGCCTGCCTAGTGGATGTACGCGTCTGTACCCTCATGATGGAATAGGGGTATCCCCCAATGCATGAGCACACATAATGCATGAGATCCCAACATTTTTCCGTTTTCATTATCATTTAATACAACCCCGCTAGCTTTCTATACATATTGTATCATTTTTCATATCATTTCACATATCGTTCATCATTCATATCATATCGTTTCTCATTATTCAGTTCTCATATCATACATAGTTCTAACAGGATTATATTTCATGTCATTCATATCATGCTGTATACACACAATTTAGGAGACAGAACGTAACGTCTCATGCTTTTAACATAACATTTCATCATATACATATCATACCATAACATATTGCATCACAATGTATCATATCATAAACATGTCAATTTATCACATATCTCGTACCATAACATATTTCATATCATATACATATTTCATATCATATGACAAATATATATTTGTCATTCACATGTCATATCATAATCATATCATATTGTAAACACTTCGTGGTCATATCGTTCCCTAACTTATCATAGTCTCAACGTTCTTATACCTATCACAGTCATATCGCTACATGAATGGTGTCGTAGAAATCTGATCGGAGTCATTTCTGTTTTCTCAAATCTAATATTTTGCATTTCTGTTTTCTCAAATCTAATATTTTGAATTTCTGTTCCATTTTTCATGAATTGTGAGGTGGGTTGAAGAGAGATTATTGGGAACGGACACAGGTAGAGAAATGGAGAATAATTATTTTTATTTATTTATTTATTAATTTATCATTTTTTTTAATCTAATAATAATTTTTATTTATAATAATTTTTATTTATTTATTTTTTGGGCTATTACATCTGTTAGGTTCAATGTGGAAGAAATGAAAAAACACCCGGATGAAGGCCAGGCCATAATTTCATTTAACATATTCCACGGCGATAGACCCAAAAGTTTTTGTAAGAGAATTTCCATCTTCAACATCTATGTCGTTAATATCAACCATTTCTTCAAATTTTAATATTTCCTCGGTGGCAAATGATAGGATTCACGTTATAGCTTGGTTTGACGTTTTAAAATGTTGTACGGTTACTGCAACTTTAATATTGTGGTGTCCATCTTATTAAAGTAGTCTACAGATTTTGATCTACCGGAGGAATTGTCAAGCCGATGAGTAAGCTTACATCAACTTTCTTGGTTGGTTTCTTGTGTTATTAGGTTACTTTTATCTTCTTTCGAGTGAGATTATTGTTTGTTTTGATAAGGCTTGATTAGTTGTAATCTTGTAGAAAATTTTCAGCCCTTTACCTTTTAATCCCGAAACCTTTTTCTTTTATCATCATAAGCTTTATTTTAATTATTATCATTTAAGTTTAGTTTAAAAGCAACTCTTTGTGGAAAATACTTGTGGGCTTTTTATTATCAATCAAGAAGAAATGACAAAACACATATAATTATTGGACTTGACGCTCTTATATTAGTGATGATATTTTAACACTTCCATTCAGCACTAGTTCTCATTGGTTGCACCATCTTAAGCTGACACGTAAAGCACTCATATTTACCCGTATTCAGCCCTTTTGTAAACAAGTCTGCCACTTGAAAATTTAGAAACTTTTTATCTAGTAAAATTGTAATACACCTCCACATGCTTTGTTTTAGTATGAAACATTACATTTTCAAGTAGACAAACCGCAAATTGGTTGTCGCAATGAAGTGGTACCAGATAGTCAACTTTCTGGTGAAAATTCTCCAAAGAGTTTTAGTCACGTACTTTCTTGAGTTGCTCCAATTGCTACTCTATACTCTACTTCCGTAGTTGACAATGATTCTATTGGTTGTCTACTATTGGTTGTCTTTTGAATTCTAACTTTTAAAACTAAAGAGATAATTTTAATTTTTTCCAAACCAACCAAAATGTTAACTATAAATGTATTAGTTAAAACTTAAGTAGACCTTTTATGACTTAATCTCAAACGAAATGAGCATTGATTTTGATGTACTTTGTACGAGAGTGAGAAACACAAGATTAGCCGCATGCACCAAAATAAGAATGAATTATTCACTTCAAAAAAAATGATTATGACTTCTATACAATTTTGAATATAAATACGGGTATGTTAAGAAAACCTATCATTTAAAGTATATCGTAAAAGTTATGGCGAAACATCAAGAAATCAAGAATTATTGTATTATAGTGAACCAAATTTTTACTACAAGATCTTAGTGACTATGAGTCGAACAAAAAAACCATAATTTTTTAGAACTTTTGAAAAACAAATTTACAAAAATTTGGAAGGAAATTTTCTAGTTTGGAATATTTGTTAAATTCAAATTATATATTTAAATTATTTTAGGTGTACATCTAACTCATTTGAATCTCTATGTAACTGTGATATAAATAATCTATTCACTTGCAATAATATTTAATAAATATATATACATACATTTCTTCAATATATTTTTTTGTATTATATATATTAAATATCAACTTGATCGTTATAATGTTCTTACGAATTTGCAACAAAATTTTGTAGGCTTATAAATTATAAGGTCTGACGATACAAAATTAATAAATTATTTCTATTAATTAATTATTATCAATAATTTCTTCCAAATTTCTAAGTTTATTGACTTTGATACTTCTCTTAAATCAAGATGTGGATGGTGAAATTTCTAATAAAAAAAATTAAAAAGCAAAGCTAAGAAAACCGTCCAAAAATTTCACGTAACACATTTTATGAAATCCATATGTGATAAAATAACGAACCGAGACAATAGTTATTTTTCCTTTAGAAAACCTGAAAAGCCCTTTCAATTAGTCAAAAGCTAGTATCCAACGAATACCATTAAACTCTTTTTTTTTTTTTTTAAATATTCTTATTAATACACTTAAACCTTTGAAAAAAAAATTCTTACCGCTAATAATATGAACTTAAAATATTAATCTACACTCTATTGCCTCTTTCTTCCATTTCCTCGTTTTTACTTCTATCTATTATTAACCTAACATTTTCATATTTCATCATTTTTTTTTCTCCCTATTATTCAATTCTTTCTTAATCAATTTCTTCATCGAGATTTCTAAAATTTTCATTATTTGTTACATTATTTTTCACCTCTTCTTCAAATATTTAAGTAAAATAAGTATTTCTAAATATAAAATACAAGAAATTTTAACCATCAAATAATCCATCCTCAACCCATTTAAAAAAAAGAAAAAAAAATCAATTTAAAGTATAAAATTCTACGAACTCTTGCAAAATTTCTTACAAAATTAAAATCTCTCCTTTAAATATAATAAAATGGTGAATTGTTAAATACCGAAAGTATTTTTTTTTTTAAGGTTAAGAGTATATATGCAAATTTTACTAATGATAAAAAAAAAAAATTAAGATTAAGGTTATTAGACTTTTTTTTTTTAGTTTATAAAGTACACAATTTAGAACTATTTTCTATAATTCAATCAAAATAACATTGTAAAGTTTTGAATTTAAGATGTCTTAACATGTTCTATTAGTATGTTCTTGAGGCAATTATATGGATTAAATACTATTTTAGTTACTTGTGTTGATTTTGGTGTCTTTAATTAAAAATGTTTATTTTTGTCCTTCTAGTATCATTTTTTTCCTCAAAATATGGATCCAATAAGAAATATTCATTTTTTGGGGGCCTACAAGTAGTTGCTCAATCAATTAGTTATGAAATATAATGGGTAAGTCAATAGAATAGAAAAAGAGATTCGGTTTGTAGCTTAGCGTAGTCTATATTCTACAATTGATGCAACTTTGTACCAATGCCTCCCTACCTACTACTTATTAATTAATTTGGCTAAGCAATTTCATAGTTGAACTTTCTTTCTTTAACAAGCTAATCTAACTTCGTAACCTTAACTATCTTTCTTTTTGGCTTTAACATAGGCCTTCGCCGCTTCAAACGACTCCTCTTTTCTTTTTTAAATTATAAAGAACGAGTTTTCACTTAACTATTTGTATAGGATGAACAACGGAAGGATGAAAGACAAAGAAAGAGAGAGGTGGGTTTGATGATAGGAGAAAAGGAAGGGGCATGGTTGGTGTGTCACTTGGTGGGTGGGAGAATCCACAGGAAGGATAGGATGACTCACTGAATTCACTTAAGAAATTGCCGACATAAGTCGAATAACAGACTGTATGAAAAAAAGCATCTTCCATCGTAGACGGATTCAACTAAGTAAAAATGTATCATTTTAGTATAAATTAAAATGGAATCCTTTTCTTCTTAGAATCAATAAGTAAATTATTATAATGTTGTTTGTTTGTTTCTTTTTTTTAATCCCAAAGGGGATGAGATTAAAATATAGATGGATATAAATACTTTTGATAGTTTATTAAGACCCACTATTATCAACAATTTCACAGAAACTTCCAAGCTTTTTGACTTTAATGCTTCTGTTTGGTCACTATTGGTGGAGTCCAAATTTCTAATAATGTATCAAAGAACTTCAAAAGGCAAAGCCAAGAAACCGTTGAGAAATTCCACGAACAGTTATTGTGTCTTCTACTTGTATCATTAAAATTTCACCCAAACCAATTTCAATCAAAACGGTCTAAATTCAAGTGTTTCTCCACCATTTTCGAAATTGGGTTCTTCATTGCTATGGAGGAATTATCCACTTTGTTTCCAAATTTCGAGTACAGTTATGATGTGTTTTTGAGTTTTAGAGGAGAGGATACTCGATCCAATTTCACCAGTCATCTTGACATGGCCTTGAGGCAAAAGGGAGTCAATGTCTTCATTGATGACAAGCTCAACAGGGGTGAGAAAATTTCTGAATCCCTTTTCCGATCTATAGAGGGAGCTTTGATTTCTATTGTTATATTCTCTGAAAATTATGCATCTTCTTCTTGGTGTCTGGATGAATTGGTGAAAATAATGGAGTGTAAAAAATGCAAGGGCCAAATAGTTTGGCCAATTTTCTATAAGGTGGATCCATTGGATATACGAAAGCAAACCGGAAGTTTTGGAAAAGTATTAGTCACAGCAAAGTTCAAAAAAAAAATTCAAATTTGGAGGGAAGCTTTAACTAATGCTGCCAACTTGTCTGGATGGGATCTCAGAACTAGGTATATATTCCTAATCTTTAAAAGATTTGTTTTGTCTTAAGATATAATTTAACTTGTCTATTTCTTCGTAGAATGTTTTTCATCTTTAATTTCAGCATAATTACATGCTTAACAACAGGAAGGAAGCTGAGGTTATTCAAGACATTGTTAAAAAAGTGTTGTCTATATTAAATCGCACTTGCACGCCCTTATATATAGGAAAATATCCTGTTGAAATTGATTCTCAACTAGAAAATATGAGGTTGCACTCCCATTATTGGACACAACATGAGCCTAGTAATGGCGTTTACATGGTGGGGATATATGGGATTGGTGGCATAGGTAAGACCACTTTGGCTAAAGCTTTATACAACAAAATAGCTTACCAATTTGAAGCTTGTTGCTTTCTATCAAAAGTTAGGGAAGCTTCAAAGCAATTCAATGGTCTCGTTCAACTACAGGAACACCTACTTCATGATATCTTAAAGGAAGATTTGAAGGTTGGCAATCTTGACAGAGGAATCAACATCATAAGGAATAGACTTCGTTCAAAGAAAGTTCTTATAGCTCTTGATGATGTGGATAAGCTTGAGCAGCTAGAAGCATTGGTTGGTGGGCGTGATTGGTTTGGTCCTGGTACTAAAATCATTGTGACAACAACAGCCAAACGTTTACTTTCTATCCATGAGTTTGATCAAATGTATGGTATTCGAGGAATGAATCACGACGACGCCCTTAAACTTTTTAGTTGGTATGCTTTTAAGAAAAGTCATCCACCAACTGATTACTTAGACCTTTCCGAACGTGCTACAAGTTATTGTAAGGGTCATCCTTTGGCTCTGGTTGTTTTGGGTTCTTTTCTTTATAAAAGAAACACCCAAACAAAATGGAGAAGCATATTAGATGAATTTGAAAACTCCCTAAAAATAGGCATTAAAGATATTCTTCAGAAAAGTTTTGATGGGCTTGAAGAAAAAGAAAAGGAGATTTTCCTTGATATTTCTTGTTTTCTAGTGGGAGAAAAAATGGACTGCGTTAAGTCTACTTTAAATGCATGTCATCTCAATCCAGATTATGGACTTATAGTCCTTGATGATCTTTCACTTATTACGGTTGAAAATGATAAGGTGGAAATGCATGATTTAATACAACAAATGGGTCATACAATAATCAATAGTGAATCTTCTGAGCCGGGAAAAAGGAGTAGGTTGTGGTTGAAAGAAGATGTTCTGAAGGTGTTTATTGATGATTCAGTGAGTAACACTTATCCCAAAGTTTGTTTATTTTACTTGTTTCCAATGTTTGGTGATGACTAATGTTTGTCAAAGTAAGTTACAAGTAATATTAAATTGTTAAATTTACGAGTTTGCAGGGAACGGATGCCGTTAGAGCCATAAAATTAGACTTGCCTAATCCAAAAAGTTTGGATGTGGATCCACGAGCTTTTAAAAACATGAAAAATCTGGAATTGCTTATTGTTAGAAATGTAAGTTTTTTTACAAATCTTGAATATCTACCACATAACTTGAAGTGGATTACGTGGCATGGGTTTACTCAGCAATCTTTGCCGTCCTGCTTTATTACGAAAAATCTTGTCGGATTAAGTTTACCACATAGTCTCATCAGAAATTTTGAGAAAGGATTTACGGTAATTATCTTTCTACTTTTGTGATTGGAAGATTCTTTATCGATTTTCTTTTAAAAAAATTGATCGATTATATTGGATCACTATTTACTCTTTTTTTTGTTTATTTTCCATGTATTTTAGGATTGTAAAAGGTTGAAGCTCGTTGATCTTAGTTACTCTACTTCATTAGAGAAAATTCCTGACTTCTCTGCATTATCAAGCATGGAAGAATTGTATCTTAGCCACTGCACAAATTTAAGAACAATTCCGACATCAGTTGCTTCTCTTGGTAAGCTTATTACCTTAGACCTTAATCATTGCTCAAACCTTAAAAAGCTTCCAAGCTACTTCATGTTGAAGTCACTTAAAATTTTGAAGCTCTCTTATTGCAATAAACTTGAGGAACTTCCCGACTTCTCTGCAATATCAAGCCTTGAAAAATTGTATCTCAATAACTGCACAAATTTAAGAGTGATTCACGAGTCTATTGGATCTTTGGATAGTCTCGTTAAGTTGGACTTTAGAGGATGCACCAACCTTGAAAAGCTTCCAAGCTACCTCAGGTTAAAGACCCTTAAATATTTATATCTCTCTGGGTGCTGTAAGCTTGAAATGTTTCCAGAAATTGCTGAAAACATGAAATCTTTAGTACGGTTGGATTTGAGTTTTACAGCCATAAAGGAGCTTCCTTCGTCAATTAGGTACCTTACAGCGCTCTTTGATTTAGACCTTCATGGTTGTACAAACCTCATCTCCATTCCTAATACCATTTATTTGTTACACAATCTTCGGGAACTTTGTCTCGGTGGGTGTTCTAGATTTGAAATGCTACCCCTCACATGGGACTCAACCATCCATCCAACATGTTCTTCTTCAAATAATGGAAACTTTGTCGAGTTCAGAATTTCTTCATTTACTAGTTTCAAAAGAGAGCCTATGTTTTATGAACACCATTATTTGGTTCTTGAAAAATGCACCATATCAAATGCTGATTTTTTGAAAGCTTTATGTGAAGTCACCCCTTTGTTATCTTCTCTATTCTTGTCGGGTAATAAATTCTCATGTCTCCCTAAGTTTTTGTCGTTGAAGAATCTCCAAATAAGGAATGGCATGTTTCTTCAAGAAATTCCAAGCCTCCCTATGTGTATACAAGAATTGGATGTCATTGGTTGTGAATCTTTGACGAGAAGTCGAGACAACTTTGATGATATAATATTAAACAAGCAGGTTCATCTCTTCCCATTTTATTTTTCTTTATTCATATTGCATTTTTTTTAAAGATTTGTATGTATCATATTCCTCTTTCTTCCTGGCTCTCCACAGCGAAGAAGGACTCGAATGGGGTTGGTTAATCGACAACGCTTGCGGTTGTGTCGACCGGTTGATGTCATGTATTAAAAGCCTTGGATTTGAGAGTTCTGATGAGAGGTTGGTGAATGATGAAGTGATGACAATGGAGGATGGCAGCGGTGGCGGTGATGTGTTGTAAATTGTCATGGAGATAAATTGTCATAATTCTCATTTATTTTGGTTATTAAATCTCATTTAGTTTATAATTATTTTGATTAATATTCTTATTTATCTGGGTTATTAACTCTCATTTAGTTCATAACCATATTTATCCGTAGTCTCATTTATTTGGTTCAAGAATTAGTATTGTTATGTCTATATAAAGGTGGAGTCGTGTGGAGTCGTGTGGAGTCATTGTCATTTTGTATTTGCCTATAGTCAATTCAGATAAACTTTATTAAAGAATTTGTAGTGTGAGAGCGTAAGAGATACAGTTGTAAACACTTTGGTTATAGTGATTGGCTACCACCCGTGTATGTAGGGGAATTTATTGTCTCCGAACCACGTAAATCTTTGTGTTTCTTTGTTTAATTTTTGTTTGTGGGTGTGTGAGTACAATCGATCTTGCTTCCGCTTTCGCTACAACAATTGGGTATCATAACTTTTTTGGTTGTGGCATTTTTGCTACAACAAGTGGTATCAAAGCTTTGGGTACAACAATTGGTATCATAGCACTTTGATTGTGGCTTCGACTACAACAATTGGGTATCAGTTTTTGGGTTGTGGCAGTACGGCAGTGGAGGGTGGTGGGGAGGAAGTTTCAGCGGCCGTCGACGTCATGGAACCAACATGGTTGTCCCAATTTTTATCTTCAGGGGTGAAGAAAGATGGGAGGTTGGAGCTGACAAATATTAGGATCGAACGGACAGATTCTTCAAGCTTGTCGTGAAGATGGATGGTTAAGATTGCATCTCGAACAAGAAGAAAAAGACCATGTAACGACATGATTGAAGAGGTGGAAGAAGAAGTGGAGGGCTTAGTAAAGAAATGGAATCTTGCATTTTGAATAGCTTAGATAGTCTAAATCAAGCACTTGCTAAGTTTTCAAGAAGAAAAGTTTTAGGCTCTCCTAACAATAGGGCAACAAGATCGCACTAACTTGCAAATCGCTTTTGTGAAAAATATCCTTAAAAGAAGAATTTTTTTCTTACGGGATTTAATTTATTTGCTCTCATGTAAAAAAATCCATTTAGCAAACCTAAGTGTTAAAAACGATTTTTGCCGTGTGCTCTGCAAATAAAGTTTATATAAAAAATCTATAAGAGCAATATGCTCTGATACCAATTATTGGATAGACATGACAAATGACAATCTTAAAGGTGAATAGAGTTTTAATAATAATTATTTAAACGTGATTAATGTTTCTAATTATTAAGTTTTTTTTTTAAATAAACATGATTAATATAGTAAAATAATTCAAGAAATAACAATGAACAATTATAAAACAAACTTAGAACATGCAATAAATCTTAATAACAATTTCGAATTTAAATAAGAAAGAGTTAGAAAATATAACACCGTGATTTTAGAGTGGTTCGGTCAAACTCGACCTACTTCACTCTCCAAGCACCTCTTAGGATTCAAACATTTCTCGACTCTTTCCTCGGATCAAAGCGCAACCGCTACACCGCTCTTTTTACGAGTTCAAGAGCGAACTCAATCCTTTCCACGACTCAGGATCAAACCGGTACAAGTGTCTGAAATTTTATAGGAACACACCACAACTCTCTAAAAGAGTAGATGCACAATACAATAAACATCTCTCAACAACAATAAGATGAACCAGAAATAAAATTGGAAGCTTTGTACAGAGCAACAATGGAGGATTTCGAAAAATTTAGACTGAAATAATAGAAGTTGTGTGTTGTTCTGAAAAATATGGAGAAAAGATGAGTTTAAATAGTGAACAGATGACAATGTATGAAACATGTAGAGAGAGTGGAGACTTTGTTGTTCAATGTATGAAACATGTAGAGAAGTTATTATGAACGTGTAACCGTCCAAACCCACCGCTAGCGGGTATTGTCCGCTTTAGCCCGTTACTATCACCGTCAGCCTCAAGATTTTAAAACGCATCTACTAGAGAGAGGTATCCACAACCTTATAAGGAATGTTTTGTTACCCTTTTCAACCAATGTGGAATCTCATGGGACTCCAAGGTGGATTCTGAGATCTCGCATCGGTTGGAGAGGAAACGAAACATTCCTTCCAAGGGTGTGGAAATCTCTCCTTAGCATACTCGTTTTAAAAATCTTAAGAGAAAGCCCGAAAGATAGAGCCCAAATAAGACAATATCTGCTAAAGGTGGACTCGAGCCGTTACCGAACGAACTCAAAAAAAAAAACAAAGAGTAAGCAAACCCTTTAAAAACAAATTCAAGAAGATAAAAGGAAGTAAGGGTGAGTACGCATTTTCATGGTACCTAAAAAATATAAAGTAAAATAACTTTAAAAAATACTTCTGATATTTTATTAAACATTGTGTGGACCAAGCATATACTTTCACAACTTTTTTTTGACTTTGATGCTTCTCTTTCATCACATGATGGGTCTAAATTTGTAATAATACATCAAAAAATTTAAAAGGCAAAGCCAAGGAAGCCGGTAAGAAATTTTACCCACACATATATTATGTCTTCAACTTTTATCATTAAAATTTCATTTTACTTTCGATCAAAACTCTCTGCATTGAAGTGTTTCTTTGCTTTTTGATGGGTTCTTCCATTGCTCTTGCAGAATCATTAACTTTGCTTACAAATTTCAAGTAGAGTTATGATGTGTTTTTGAGTTTTTGAGAAGAGGATACTCGATCGAATTTCACCAGTCATCTTGACATGGCCTTGCGGCAAAATCAGTCAACGCCTTCATTGATGACAAGCTCAACATGGGTGAGCAAATTTTTGAATCCTTTTCCCGATCTATAGAAGGAGCTTTTATTTCTATTGTTATATTCTCGGAAAATTATGCATCTTCTTCTTGGTGTTTGGATGAATTGGTGAAAATAATGGAGTGTAAGAAATCCAAAGGTCAGATAGTTTGCCCAATTTTCTATAAGGTGGATCCATCAGATGTACGAAAACAAACCAAGAGTTTTGGAGAATGGCCACACATCAAGCTAAGTTCAAGACAAATTCAAATTTGGAGAGATGCTTTCCGTGCTGCGACTAAATTGTCTAGTTGGGATCTAGGAACTAGGTATATATTTTTAAGACATTTAACTTCATCTACTCTTAGCATTCAATATATATCATCTTTAATTTTATTATGATTACATGGTTAACAACAGGAAGGAGGTTGATCTTATTCAAGACCTTGTTAAAGAAGTATGGTCGATATTAAATCTTACTTCCACGCCCTTATTTGTAGCAAAGTATCCGGTTGGAATTGATTCTCAACTAAAAAAGAGTTGTATTAAAATGTCTTAAAACATGAAAGTCGTTGCATTTCGATTTTACTGGTATAAAGGAGCTACCTTCATCAATTGGAAACCTTACTGGGCTCGTGGTCTTAAGCCTTTACAGTTGCAGAATCTTTCCTAGTACAATTTATTTGTTACAGAATCTTTACAGACTTAGTCTTGGTGGGAGTTTTAGATTTGAAATGCTTCCCCACAAATGGGACTCATCAATCTAATCAATATGCTCTTCTTCAAATCATGGAAACTTACCTAAAAACCCTATGTTTTCCCGGTTCACTTTGGTTGATCTTTTGATCTTCAATATTGCAACATATCAAATGCAGATTTTTTGAAAATTTTATATGATGTCAACCCTTTCTTAAATAGCCTACTCTTGTCGGAAAATAAATTTTGTAGTCTACCGTCATGTCTTATTAAGTTCATGTCCTTGAGGAATCTCCAATTGAGAAATTGGAGTCCAAACCTTATGGATGCCACTGGTCATGAATTTTTTGTTAGAAGTCCAGACACTATATTGGATATAATATCAAGCAAGCATGTACATCTCTTCTCATTCCATTTCTCTTTGTTTATATTGAATTTTTCTCTCTTGTTAATATTTCCATGTATATTAATTCTTCTGTTAAAGGACATTACACTAGGTGACTTTCCTAAAGAGCTCATTCTAATGAACATTAAAATTCCAGAATGGTTCCCCACTATATCAAATTCAATAAAGCTTAGCTTTTGACATGATCACAATATAGAAAGAACTTTGACAACTTATGCTAAGTTTAGAGTAGATGGAGATTCATATGAAGAGGAAGCCTTAATTTCATGTAACATATTCATCGGATATAGACTCCAAAGTTCTTTTATGAGAAAACTCCCACCATCAACATCATAATATACATGGTTAGTAACAACTTCTTCTCCAATATTTAGTAGCTCCTTAGTTGCGAATGATTGGAATGATGTTATAGTCTGGTTTGAAGTTGTGAAACGTCGTGAGGTTAATGTAACTATAAGAAGCTGGGTGTCCATCTCACTGAGGTCCATGGGATATCCCAAAATGATGTTAAGGGGCCAGGGGTAATGTATACAGATTTTGATGACATAGAAGAATTGCCAAGCCGGTGAGTGAGCTTACATCCTTGCCAACTTGATTGATTGGTTTCTTGTGTTGTTTTGAGTAAACTATGCTTCTTTTCATATATATTATTTTGTTATGAATGAGGTTGACAATGGCATAAGG
Source organism: Cucurbita ficifolia (assembly GCA_033971965.1). Classification (NCBI taxonomy): domain Eukaryota; kingdom Viridiplantae; phylum Streptophyta; class Magnoliopsida; order Cucurbitales; family Cucurbitaceae; genus Cucurbita; species Cucurbita ficifolia. The sequence goes on from CM066966.1 coordinate 6,294,507, forward strand.
ATGTTATCAAATCCTTCGCTCAAGAAGTCTCCGCCAGATCATATTGCAATGCAATGCAATGTTGCATGTAGCGAGTAAACTATGCTTCTTTTCATATATATTATTTTGTTATGAATGATGTTGACAATGGCATAAGGATGTTATCAAATCCTTCGCTCAAGAAGTCTCCGCCAGATCATATTGCAATGCAATGCAATGTTGCATGTAGCGAACTTCCCAGTTGGAGTTGATTCTAAAATACAACAAGTTTTGAACTTTTCCTTACACGTAACAGCCGAGCGTGTTACAAGAATTCGTGGAATGAATGGCATGGTACAATTGTGACTTCGGGAGATACGGAGGGAGAAAGACTTTAAATAATTCTAGTGGAATTCTTCATTTGAATATCCGAGAATTAGCTTATGAGTTGAAGAGTTTTACCGTTGAAGATAGTAAAAGAGAAACGCTATCCTCCCAAAATTATCTCAAAACTTTTTAAGGTCCATATAGGTATGAATATCTAAATGGTTTCGCTTATACTAGTATAGGTAACTGAGATGTCCATGATGGGGAGAAATCTCTGTTCAAATAGGGAATGAGGGAAAGAGCGGAGATATTTTTCCATGTTAGCTAAACGGGGTCAGAGACGAGGATTATTCATTCATCCTTTTCTCTCCTCCATCAATGCTTCTCTTTTAATTGTTTTCAAGTTTTGGAAATTCTTCACGGCTTTACTCTTCTTCCCAACTTTCAGTTTTTAGTGTTCATCTAACTAGAAATGAGAAAGCAATGGATTTGGAACGGGAGTTCACACTTACTTTCATCTTCTACTTATGTCCATCGTGTGGGGTCCGACTTTACTTATTTGGGTTCTCGATACACATTCACCATCGAGGTTATTTCGATCAAATTAATGACTTACATGTAATGAAGCCCTTCCATAAGAGGAAACATTGTGTACAGTTTGTCTGTTCAACCATCACAGCATTTCGAAAGAAGATGCTCGATGTTCTATTGATCGAAGATCAATGAATTCATTCGTTTCGTAAAAATTTTCAAAATAGACAATAAAAAAAGAGATAGGACAAGCTAGATGAAAGTTACACATCTTAACAGTAATATACGGAAAATCAGTATCCAACTATGATTGGACTTGAGAAATCTTACACTAAGCCTAGCTTAAGGCTACAAAAACTATAGAACAGAAGATCCTATTACAACTATGCACTTTGGTGTTCTATGGTGTTCTATCATGGACCTCTGTAGTGAAATAGGACACCATAGCTTCTTAGAGTTACAATAACTTTACCATGTTTCACAACTTCAAATAAGACTATAACATAATTCCAATCATTCGCCATTAAGAAATTACAAAATGTTGGAGAAGAAGTTGTTACTAACCACGTATATTCTCATGTTGATGATGAGAATTTTCTCATAAAAAAATTTTGGAGTCTGTAGCCGATGAATATGTTACATGAAATTAAGACTTCCCCTTGATATGAATCTCCAACCACTCTAAACTTAGCATAGGTAGCCAAAGTTCTTTCTATATTGTGATCATGTAGAAAGCTAACCTTGAATTTGATATAGTTTGGTGGCTGAACAATTCTGGAATGTCTTTATTCATTAGAATAATCTCTCCAGGAAAGTTACCCTGTGTAATGTCTTATGACATAAGAATTAACATGCATGGAAATATTAACGAGAGAGAAAAATGCAATATGAACAAAGAGAAATGAAATGAGAAGAGATGAACCTACTTGCTTGATATTATATCCAAAACGTTGTCTGGACTTCTAACCAACGATTCACAACCAGTGGCATCCATTTTTTTTTTGCATATGCTGAGGAAGGTTTGGAATTTGTCAAGAAACTTGCAATTCCTCAATTGGAGATTCCACAAGTACATGAACTTATGGAGACATGAGGGTAGACTACAAAATTTGTTTCCCGACAAGATTGTACTATTTAAGAAATGGTTGACATCACATAAAATTTTCAAGAAATCTGCATTTTATATGTTGCAATATTGAAGATCCAACAAAGTCAACGGGAAAACATAGGATTTTGGATAAGTTTCCATGATTTGAAGAAGATCATAATGGATGGATGGATGAGTCCCATTTATGGGGAAGCATTTCAAATCTAGAACACCCACCAAGACGAAGTTCTTGAAGATTCTGTAACAAATAAATTGTACTAGAAACGGAGATGAGGTTTGTGCATCCATCAAGGTTTAATTCCACGAGTCCAGTAAGGTTTCCAATTGATGAAGGTAGTTCCTTTATGCCGGTATAATCCAAATGCAAGAATACTAATGATTTCATGTTTTCAGCAATTTTTGGAAACATTTCGAGCTTAGTACATTGTCTGAGGTTCAAGGTACAAGACTATCACAAGATCCAAAAGATTCATAATCACTTTGAAGTTTTCGAGATACAAACTCTTAAGATTTAATACAGTAGAAAAGTCAAGAATCTCTTCAAGCTTTTTGGAGGGAGCGAAATTCAAATATTTAAGAGAATTCAACTTAAGGTAGCTTAGAAGTCTTTCAAGATTAGAGTATTTTTCAAAGTTCAAGGTAACAAGTTTTTTTAGAGATCTATGAATCACTCTTAAATTTGTAACGTTATTGAGTGAGAATGTTTGCTTAATCCACCACACCTAAATGGTGATGTGAAAGTTATCTTATTTATAATCAAATAAATTACAAGGATATGGAAATAGTAATAAATGGAAATAACAATAAATGGAAAGATACCAATGTTAAGAGATATTTGCCTTATAATAAAATATCAAATATGATATTATAGGGTAAACTATAATTTATTACTAAATATTCTTAATATTGAGATACAACTTTTCAAAATTTGATACTGCACATAAGTTTTAAAGTTCCTCAAATTTTTTTTTTTTTTTTTTTTTTGAGTACTAAGCTTCAAAACTTTAAGAGACTTCGACATGAAGTATCTTGGAAGTTTTCAAAGGTTTGAATAATGATTGAGGTCTAAGATAACATGGTTTCCAAGAGAAACAACTAAGGTAGGAATTGTTCTTAAATTTGTGCAACTAATATACAATTCTTCCCGACTTGATGATGCAGAAGAGTCACAAATTTTCTCCAATAAATGGAAAAAAAAAACCAAAAAACCAAAAAAATAAATATTAGTCTAACATAAATTAGATAAAATACAATTATTTAAGTATATAAATGATCTACTCCTTAAAAAAAAATTCATCATATTAACCGTTATTTTTGTTTTTTACATAAATATATATATTTGTACTTTTTTTTTTTAAGCTACCGATCAAAGTTTTAAAAAAAATCTAAGAAAAAACTTCCAATCACACAAGGGAAAATATAATTACCTTCCATCATTTCTCCAAAATTCGGATGGACTATGTTGTAAATATAATATATCCAACTAGATTTTATCTTAAGTTATTGGGTAGATATTTAAGATTACTAGAAAATCTTGCCTTTCAAACAATAAGCAATCTTAAATTTTTCCTGCATTTGTTCGTGCAAACTCATAAATTTAGTTAAATACAAAATGACAATGATTCTATGTCTGAAAATAATATTAGATAAACATTTATATAGGTATAGTAACATTAATGTTCATACATGAATCAAGATGATTGATGTATCAAAATGAGAATATGAACCAAAATAGTTAAGAACTAAATGAGAGTTATGACGATACATCTCCCTGACAACTTACAACAATCTCCACCTTGTCAAACATCTCCAAGCAGATAATCGGTTTGGTTGCCATCAAGTCAACACTACTTCTTCCTTCCAACATTGGTCAGATCCAAACAATGCCTAAATATTTTACGAGCAATCATCTTTGTCAACGTATTAGTAGGATGATCAGCCGTTCCAATTTTCAATAAACGAATGTCCCCTTCATTAATAATTTCTCGAATAAAATGAAATCGGACATTAATATGCTTGATACGAGCATGATGGACTTGGTTCTTCGACAAATAAATAGAACTCTGTCTATTATGAAACGCATTTACGTATTTTTTTTAGCAATACCCAAATCAATAACTAAACCATGCATCCAAATAGCTTCTTTAAAAACTTCAGTAACGGCCATATACACTGCTTCGGTCATAGACAATGCAATAATAGACTGCAATATCATGCAAAGATTTCTTCGATCTCCATACCAAATGTTCTTTCCCAACTACTAAAAAATAACTAGTTGTGGTATATATATTTTTTCTTCCAAATCTCCATACAAGAAATTACCAAGTAGTACACGCTCAAAATTAAATTGAGCAATCAAAACCAAGATGGAAACCATCACAAATCTTGAAAAAATGATTTCCAAGAACAAATATCACCAACAACCGATAGAAAGATTTTTTCAATCTACATACCAAATGTTGGTGTACAACTGTTCCAAAACCAACTGGTTGCTTCATATATATTTCTTCTTTCAAATCTCCATACAATAAAACAGCTTTTACATCGAGTTGTGCAAACTCAAGATTAATTGAGTAACCAAAACCAACAAAATTCGAATAGATAGAGATAATCGAATTCTTGAAAATATGATTTCAAAGAATAAATAAGCAAGATTGCAATGAGAAACTTATCTTCGATAATTAATGGTGAGTGTGAGCACGTCTAGTGGTTGATGAGGTTAAGACTTTCACAATATCCCAAATGCCACAACCTGGCGCTCTGATACCACTTGTTCTATCGTAATGCCACAACCTTCAATGCTCTAATACCTCTTGTTGTACCCTTAAATCTCATAACCTAAAATGCTTTGATACCCAATTGTTGTAGCGGAAGCAGAAGCAAGATCGATCGCACTCACACACCCACAAACAGAAATTAAACAAAGAGACACAAAAATTTACATGGTTTGGAGAGAAGAAAATTTCCTACATCCACCGATGATAAATGCCACTTGACAAATGTAAGATGACAATGACTCCACATCTAAACCAAATGTCACTAGACAAACCTTTATATAGTCATAACAACATTAATGCTCATACATGAATTAAGACATTCATGTATCAAAATGAGAATATAAACCAAAATGATTAAGAACTAAATGAGAGTTAATAACAAAAATAAATGAGAATATTGACCTTATGAATTAGACGAGAGTTATGACAATACACCTTCATGAGAACTTACAACAAACTTTCCTTCCATAAAACTCAGTGTGAATATTTTGAAAGATGAAAATAATCACGCGAGGGATGATATTCTTTTCCAAAGAATCATGTCTACTAAAAAGCTTTACAACTTTGTGGGGTTTTAAGGGTTTTTCTAACATTTCCAAGTATTTCTGACGAGACCACTCTCTCATATAATGTCTATCTATACCCACCGTCAAAAAATGTAAGATATTTTTGGAAAGACAGTCTAATGCTTGTGATACTACATCCACCAGCAATACGTCCGCCACAAGATCCACGTTTATCCATTTCAATAAACCCACCACATGTTGAGATTTATGCCCTAATGCCTCGTAATTAATTATTTAGTTTTTAACAATAATTTTTATTATTTTATTTTTAATTTAATTGTTATCCATGGTATAAAAATCCAAGGTTATTAATGTAATCTTGAACCGTATGTGGTTGACATACAAGAGAATCGTGTTCAAGTAATAACCTAAAGAGTCTACGGTGTATGGATAAGGTTGGGTGCCTTATCCTGGTAACACTATTGATATGGCCCACTTTGTAATCGTTACAAATGATTTGATCCAAATCGTTCATGTGGTTACATGTAAGTGGGGGTATTCTATACAATGAGTTTGTATAAGACTGAACCAAGAAATATTTAATCTCTCTTTATAAATCCATTAATTTAGAAGATTAATATTTCACATGATGATCATATGCGACTCGATCTTAATCCTGAGTGAGTTATGAACTCCTGCCTGTGAGGACTTGTCTTTTAATTTACATGGGTGAGAATGGCTTTGTTAGCCGATTCAATATGCCTACCATTTTGGGGACTTGACCAAATAGTGAGTTGGGAACATAATATCATGAGATGAAATTCACTCCTTTTCATATAAGGAAAGTAGATGAGTTGTTCTCTTAAGTACTGATTTCGGGACTTGAACAATGGGGCCCCACCCTCTCATTGGCCCGAGAGGGACTTGGTTTATGATTGGATCATAAATAAATTGTTCATTAGAGAATCAGTGGTACGTAAGGTGAAAGATGTAATTACAGGGGTAAAACAGACTTTTGACCCAGCTATAATTATGAACAACTCGTGAAGGATCGACTCGCTTGTAATGATTATATCAATGTACATAACTTGTCCTATCGTGCATAAGAGTGCAACTCTAAATCTATAGTGGAGTGTCCTATAGTTAATGAACGAAAATTGATTAATTAAAGAGTTTAATTAATTAATTTTATATCATTGAAGCTTATAATCTGTAGGTCCACAAGGTCCCATTGCTAGCTCATAGTAACGTTAAACAGTTCAATTTATTTGAAAGAAAATTTGAAGTGTTCCAATTGATATTTAATATATTAAATATAAAGGAGAAAATAAATTTAATTTTAAATGTTAAATTAATATTTAATATATTAAATATATTAAATAAATAGAGAAAATACATTTACAAATTAATATTTAATATATTAGATATGTTAAATATAAATGGAGAAAAATATATTAATTTGAAGGGTTCAAATTAATATAGATATATTAAAAAGAAAAAATATATTTATTGTAACAGATATAATTAAATATTAAATCAATTAATTTATTTTGATATATTAAATAAAAATATATTTAAAATTTGAATGCGATTCAAATTAATTAAATATATATTAGGATATCTTATAATATCTAGATAGGATTTATATAAGGTATTATATCATAATATATTAAATATGCAAATATATTATTTGGCAAAGATTCACCAAGAGTCCCTATAAATAGGACCATCGGGTTGAGCCAAAGACACATCAAGCTCTCCCACTTCCTCTGGAGAATGAAATTACATCTCTAGAGAATTCTCGAAACTATTCTTCTTCAATCTCTTTGGGATTTTCTCTCAAGAGGCTCCTACAAGCCTTGACCTTATGTTTGAGTTATAGTAAGGAAGATCTTGTGGAATGTTGAAGAACTTCTGCATCAAGCTAGAGTTTCTACAAAGGTAGAGTTCCTACTTTCCCAATGCTTCCGCTACGTGGATGAAGAGTTCATTACCTTCACCACAATCATTTAAAGCATTTCTTCCAAAGGAATCATCCATTAATTTATCAAATATAGATTTGGCGAGTGTCGTCTCTACCATGCTTTCCATGCCACGTATCATTGTAACGCTATAACATGTTACGTGTAAGGTAAAGTTGGTAAGTTGTATTTTGGAATCAATTTCATCTCGGAAGTTCTCTGCATGCAACATTGCATTGCAATCTGATTTTGTGGAGACTTCTTGAACGAAGGTTTGGATAACATCCATATGCCATCATCAACATCATACCTAACAAAATAATATATATGAAAAGAAGCATAGTTTACTCAAAACAACACAAGAAACCAATAGCTCACTCACCAGCTTGGCAATTCCTTTGATTCATCAAAATTTGTATACATTACCCCGGGCCCCCTGACATCATTTTGTATCCCATGGACCTCATTGGAGAGATTGACACCATAGCTTCTTATAGTTACATTAACCTTATGACGTTTCACAACTTCAGACTATAACATCATTCCAATCTTTCGCTACTACAGAATTACTAAATGTTGGAGAAGAAGTTGTCACTAACCCGTATATTCTGATGTTAATGATGAGAATTTTCTCATAAAAGAACTTTGGAGTCTACCAAATTCCAATCATTTGCTACTACGAAATTACTAAATTAACGCTTCCCCTTGATATGAATCTCTATCTACTCTGATCATAGCATAGGTAGCTAAATTTCTTTCTATATTGTGATCATGTCGAAAGCTAACCTTTATTGACTTTGATATAGTCTGGTAGCTGAACCATTCTGAGATTTCTCTATTCATTATAATGAACTCTCTAGGAAAGTCACCCAGTGTAATGTCCTATGACATAAAAATTAACATGCATGGAAATATTAACGAGAAAAAATGCAATATGAACAAAGAAAAATGTAATGAGAAGAGATGAACCTGCTTGCTTGATATTATATCCAAAACGTTGTTTGGACTTTTAACCAACGATTCACAACCAATGACGTTCATTCTTTGTATACACTAAGGAAGGTCTAGAATTTGTTGAAGAAACTTGCAATTCCTCAATTGGAGATTCCACAAGGACATGAACTTATGGAGACATGAGGGTAGACTACATAATATGATTCCTGACAAGAGTAGACTATATAAGAAAGGGGCGGCATCACATCAAATTTCTAAAAAGTTTGCATTTGATATGTTGCAACATTAAAGATTCAACAAAGTCAACCGGGAAAACATAAGGTTTTTGGGCAAGTTTCCATAATTTGAAGAAGAGCATATTGGATGGATTGGTGAGTTCTATTTATGGGGAAGCATTTCAAATGTAGAACACCCACCAAGACGAAGTTCTTTAAGATTCTGAAACAAATAAATAGTGGTAGGAACATAGATGAGGTTCGTGCAACCGTAAAGGATTAAGACCTTGAGCCCAGTAAGGTTTCCAATCGATGAAGGTAGCTCTTTTATGTCGGTAGAATCTAAATACAACGACACTAATAATTTCACGTTTTCAGCAATTTTTGGAAACATTTTTAGCTTACAGCAGCAAAAGAGTTTGTTAAAGATCACGTGTTTGTTTAGATTGCTGTCAGTTAGTATCTGAATAAATCTGTTAGGAGTTGATTTAGTTTTGATTTGATTTAATTTTAATTTGTTTACGGGTTTGTTACCCTACTTTCTACCGATTTTTAGGTATATTTCTTAATATCTTTTTATATTCTCGGTATATATAGAGCCTCCTTGCTCTTCATAATACAATCTTTCCATTAACCATTCAATCACTCATCCTCTCACTAACAAACTGGTATCAGAGCACTCTTCTTAAGGATCTGTGAGATTAAAATGGAAGGAGAATCCACTTTTTCAGTTGTTGTACCACCAGTCTTCGATGGAGACAATTATCAAATGTGGACAGTTCGTATGGAGACTTATCTGGAGGCTTTGGATCTTTGAAAAGCAATAGAAGAGAATTACGAGGTCCCTCCACTTCCACCAAATCCTACTGTAACACAAATCAAAGCACATAAGGAAAAGAAGACAAGAAAATCAAAGGCAAAAGGTTGCGTATTTGCAGCTGTATCTCAAATGATCTTCATGCAAATAATGTCCCTCAAAACAGCAAAGGAAATCTGGGATTACCTTAAGGCTGAATATGAAGGAGATGAGAGGATTCGTGGAATGAAAGTCCGGAGTTTTGATTAGGGATTTCGAGTTGCAGAAGATGAAGGAGTCTGAGTCAGTGAAAGAGTACTCTGTCAGACTTCTCAGCATTGCCAACAAGGTGAGATTGCTTGGTTATGTGTTAAATGATTCCAAGATCGTTGAAAAGCTGCTAGTCACTGTTCTAGAGAAAATTGAAGCCACCATTACTACTCTGGAGAACACCAAAGACCGGTCAAAGATTTCTCTAACAGAGCTCTTGAATGCTTTACAAGCACAAGAGCAAAGGAGGTCTATTAGGCAAGAAGTGGTGATTGAAAGTGCCTTACCTCTTAAGCATCAAGACAACAGCAAGTATAAAAACAAGAAAATTTTCAAAAACCAAACGACGAATGAGATTCATCTGCCAATTATCAGAAGACAAAAGGAGGAGGGTCCAAAAAATCCTATCCACCTTGCCGTCATTGTGAGAAGAAAGATCATCCACCATACAAGTGTTGGAGAAGACCTGACGCCAAATGCTTTAAATGCAATCAACTTGGACATGAAGCTGTGACGCCAAATGCTTTAAATGCAATCAACTTGGACATGAAGCTGTGATCTGCAAAGTCAAATGATAGGTGAAAGAAGTAGATGCATAGGTAGTTGATCAAGAAGAAGAAGATCAATTGTTTGTGGTCACTTGTTTCTCAGGCAAAGAATCAAGCGAGAGCGAGTTGATTGACAGTGGGTGCACAAATCATATGACATATGACAATGAGTTTTTTGTGGAATTAAGAGACACTGAAGTCAAGAGAGTGAGGATTGGCAATGGTGAACATTTGGAAGTTAAGGGAAAAGGCATAGTAGCTATAACAATTTATGAATGTACAAAATTTATTCCAGATGTTTTATTTGTACCTAAAATTGATCAAAATCTCTTAAGTGTTGGTCAGTTACTTGATAGAGGCTTTAAAGTGTTGTTTGAGAATAAGCTGTGGCAAAGACTTGTTCAATGTCAAAATGAAAGGAAAAAGCTTTGCTCTAAATCCGATGGAGAAAGAGTAGATGACCTTTATATCCAGAGCTAGTGCCACTGAGATTTTGCACAAAAGACTTGGGCACTTTCATCATCGAGGTTTGCTTCAGATGTAGTCAAAGAAGCAGGTAGAAGGACTCGCTGACATTGATGATGACATGTGTCCTTACCATGCTTGTAATTTTGGGGAGCAACATAGGCAACCCTTTCCTCCTAAACAGGCATGGAGAGCCTCGAAAATACTACAGTTGGTTCATACTAATCTTTGTCCTCAGCGAACACCATCATTAAATGGTAATTTTTATTACATTGTTTTTATTGATGATCTAACAAGAATGTGTTGGATCTTTTTGCTCAAGCATAAGTCAAAAGTTGCGGGTGTATTTTGGAAATTCAAAGCCAGAGTTGAGAATGAAAGTGCATGCTTGATTCAAACTATAAGATCAGATAATTGCAAGGAGTACACTTCAAAAACTTTTAATAGGTTTTGTGAAGAGGCTGGAATTGAACATCAATTGACAGCACCATAGACTCCTCAACAGAATGGCGTCAGTGAAAGGAGGAATAGATTCATAATGGATATGACGAGATGCATGCTTCATGAGAAGAATCTTCCAAAACATTTTTGGGGAGAAGCAGCAAACACTGCTGTGTACTTAGCTATGAAGGACCTGACACCATTTGAAGCTTGCATGTTAGAAGAGTCTGAAGATGAAAGACTACAAGAGTTTGAAGATGAAAGACTACAAGAGTTTGAAGATGAAAGACTAGAAGAGTCTGAAGATGAAAGACTAGAAGAGTCTGAAGATGAAAGACTAGAAGAGTCTGAAGATGAAAGACTAGAAGAGTCTGAAGATGAAAGACTAGAAGAGTCTGAAGATGAAAGACTAGAAGAGTCTGAAGATGAAAGACTAGAAGAGTCTGAAGATGAACGACTAGAAGAGTCTGAAGATGAACGACTAGAAGAGTCTGAAGATAAACGAAAAGAAGAGTCTGAAGATGAACGACAAGATGCTTTGATTCATGATGCACCTGTCAGAGGAGGAGCTTTCGATGATCGAAAAAATAAAACCTGGGAGTTGGTTGATCGACCTCTAAACAGACAGATAATTGGAGTAAGATGGGTTTTCGAAAAAGCTTGGAGTTTGCTCCATCTAAACAAGGAAGAGTGTTAAAGATCACGTGTTTGTTTAGATTGCTGTCCGTTAGTATCTGAATAAATCTCCTTATTAGGAGTTGATTTAGTTTTGATTTGTTTACGGGTTTGTTACCAGATTTTCTACCGTTTTTGTAGATTTCTTAATATCTTTTTATATTCTATATATAGAGAGCGTTCTTGCTCTTCGTAATACAATCTTCCCATTAACCCTTCAATCATTAACCCTTCAATCACTCATCCTCTCACTAACAGAGTTCAAGCTATTTAAGAGATTTTAACTTGAAGTAGCTTGGAAGCTTTTCAAACTTAGTGCATTGTTTAAGGTCCAAGGCAACATGGCTATCCAAAGATTCAATAGACTCGTGAATCATTCTTAAATTTGTGCATTCTTTCACATACAATTTTTCATGGTTTAATGCTTTTGATAAGTCTGAATTTTCTCTAAGGAAGTAGAATAACTAAGATAAACAAACTTCAATATTTTACCCTCCTAAATATATAGAAAAAAAACCAAAAGAAAAGGAGTAAATACTCTTCTAACATAATTTCAATAAAAATATTATTACCTTTTAACCCTTTTCCCTAATTTCTGATAAGGTATGCTGCAAATCTAATCCAACAAGATTTTTCGTAATAAAGCATGACAGATAAAAATTCTTAAGTAAATTCGTGCAATTAATCCACTTCAAAATTTTCATTTTTATGAATGCTTGTGGATCCACATCTAGCCTTTTTAGATTGGACATCTCCAACTTTATGGCTTCAAGTGCATCAGTTCCCTACAAACTCGTAAATACAAACATTATTCATCACCAAGCATTAGAAGAAGTAAATTAAAGAAAGTTTGGGCAACGGTTACCCACCCAATTATTAACAAACACCTTTAAAAAAAATTCTACCAACCACAATCTACTCCTTTTTCGAGACTGAGAAGATTCACCATTGACTATTTTATGACCCATCTGTCAGATTAAATCATGCATTTGCACCTTATTATTTTCACTCGCAATAAGTGAAAAATTCTCGGAGGAGTAAAATTCCAAAACTTGGATCGAAATGACACAAGCTTAAAGTATTCTTAACGTAGTCAACTTTTTCTCCCACTAGGAAATAAGAAATATCAAGGAAAATCTCTTTTACTTTTTCTTCAAGCCCATCAAAACTTATTTAAAGAATATCACTTAATGTCTTTGTTCACAGAGTTTTCATATTCATCTAATGCACTTCTCCAATCTTCTTGGTCGTCTTTGGTACAAAGGAAAGAACCCAAAACACCAAGAGCCAAAGTAAGACCTTTACAATAACTTGTAACACGTTTTGAAAGGTCTAAGTAATTACTTGGTGGATGACTTTTCTTAAAAGCATGCCAACTAAAAAGTTCAAGTATGTCGTCATCCTCTATTACTTGAATACCATACTGGTGATCAAATTCATGGATAGAAAGTAAATGGTTGCTTCTTGTTGTCACAATGATTACACCACCAGGGTCAAACCAATCATGTTCACCAACCAATGCTTCTAGTTTCTCAAGCTTATCCACATCGTCAAGAGCTATAAGAACTTTCTTTGAACATAGTCTATTCCTTATGATGTTGATTCCTCGGTTAAGATTACCAACCTTCAAATCTTCCTTTCAGATCTCATGGAGTAGGTTTTTCTGAAGTTGAACAAGGCCATTAAATTGATTTGAAGCTTCCCCAACATTTGATAGAAAGCAGCAAGCTTCAAATTGGTAAGCAATTTTGTTGTATAAAGCCTTGGCCAAAGTCGTCTTACCAATGCTTCCAATCCCATATATTCCCACCATGTAAACACCATTAGTAGGCTCATCTTGTGTCCAACAATGGGAGTTTGACCTTAAATTTTCCAATTGAGAATCAATTCCAACTGGATACTTTGCTACATATAAGGGCGTGCAAGTAAGATCTAATATCGACAATACTTCTTTAACAAGGTCTTGAATAAGATCCGCCTCGTTTCTGTTGTTAACCACGTAATCATATTGAAGTTAAAGATGATATATATTGAATGCTAAAAGTAGATGGAGTTAAATGGTTTAAAAATATATACCTAGTTCCTAGATCCCAACCAGACAAGTTAGCCGCGGCCGTTAAAGCATCCCTACAATTTTGGATTTTTGTCTTGAACTTAGCTCGATGTGTGGTCAATGCTTCTCCAAAACTTCCAATTTATTTTCATAAATCCGATGGATCCACCTTATAGAAAATTAGGCAAACTATATGGCCCTTGGATTTCTTACATTCGATTATTTTCACCAATTCATCCAGAGACCATGGAGAAGATGCATAATTTTTAGAGAATATAACAATAGAAATCAAAGCTCACTCTATAGATCGGAAAAGAGATTGAGAAATTTGTTCACCCCTGTTGAGCTTGTCGTTTATGAAGACGTTGACTCCTCTTTGACGTAAGGCCATGTTAAGATGATTGGTGAAATTTGATTGAGTATCCTCTCCCATAAAACTTAAAAACACATCATAACTCCACTCCAAAGCAATGGAAGAATCCATCAAAAAGCAATGTACAGAAAATAATTTCAAAAATGTTGGAGAAACACTTCAATTAAGAGCGTTTTGATTAAAAGGAGTTTGGGTTAAATTTTAATGATAAAAGTTGATGACATAATATGTGTTTGAGTGAAATTTTTTGAAGGCTTTCTTGACTTTGAATTTCTTTGATGTGTTATTACAAATTTGGATGCCATCATGTTATGAAAAGAGAAGCATGAAAGTCAAAGTTTCTGGGAAATATTGATCATACTTCCACACAATGAATAAAATATCAAAAGTATTTTTAAAAATATTTTACTTTAGATACGATGGAAATGTCTACTCGCCTTTATTTTGTTTTTTCTTCTTGAATTTATTTTTAAAGGGTTTGTTTGCTCTGTGTTGTTCTTCTTAGCTCGTTCATTATAGCTTCTCTACATGTTTCATATATTGAACAACAAAGTTTCCACTTTCTATATGGTTCATACGTTTCCAACGAGAGTCTCCTCTAATATCATCTTCTTTTATATCATCCACCTTTACAAATCTGGAAAGAATCTATTGCTTGTGATATTACTCCTATTTTACAACCTAAGACCATTCCAAAACTTCACCGTCATGCACCCGGAGAAATTAAGCCACGATCTCATTGGAATACTGACTTTTCTTTATGCCATTATCTTCATGGAATATTGGCTTTGGCTAACCGACGGGACCTTGTTTCTTGTTGATACTTCATCGTATGGATTCAACAAATTTTAATGACAAAAGTATAAGAAAAGTTTTATAATATTTTATTGATACTTTTTTATACTAGGATGGAAATGACGACTCGCCCTTGTTTTGTTTGTTTTTCTTGAATGTTTTTTATTTATTTATTTTATTTTAAAGAGCTTGCTTGCTCTTTGTCCATATGCTTAGCTTATTCATAAGAGCTTCTCTCGAATCGAATAGAAAATCACATAAATTTGTTTATTAGAGTATAAATTATATGCTTTAGGGTATATGATTTAGTTACACATGTATATTTAAATGGATTTTTTATTTAATTATAGTTATAAATAGCTTGTGAAGATCGATTTACATCAATAAATTATATTTATAAACACTTCTCCTACAATGGAATGACATTGATTATCGATGAATTTTAACTAATTAATTTTGTGTGGTTGGAGTTTATTATCTGTAAACTCACAAAAACATTAAAATGATGAAATAAGGCGATAAAGTTTGTGTGAGCAGATAAAACAATGAGTTTTAAAGGAAAGATTTGTAAATTTCTTCTTCACCACTGACGTTGATTCCTCTTTGGTGCAAAATTATATTAAGATAATGGAAGAACTTGAAAAAAAAAGTTTCATTAATATACAAGCATAAGATATCATCACAAACTAATAATTGTATGAATCAATGGTCGAAAATGGTTTAAATATTTTAAAAATAAAATATTAAAATTTAGGAATAAAATATTTTAGTAAAAGAATTTAGATATTTTATGAATAAATTGTATTTACCATAAATATCACTCCAACCTAGTTTTAATCATAATAAATCTCAAACCATTCCAAAAAATCTCAATCATCTCAAGAAAAGAGAAGTGTAGTATTAAAACAAAGTGCAAGTATTATTTTAAGAATGTCTTATAATCTAAATTTAAATGATAATAATTAAAAACAAAGTATAAGCATGATAAAACAAAAAGATTTCTTGATAAAAGGTAAACCGTTAAAAATTTTGACAACTAATCAAGCCTTATCAAAACAATCAATAATCTCACTCGAAAGAATGAAAGTAACTTAATAACACAACAAACCAACCAATAAAGTTGGTAAAGATGTAATTTCACTCATCGGGCTTGGCAATTCCTCGGGTCGATCAAAATCTATATAAATTATCCCTAACCAACCAATTTTTTATAGTTACAATAACCACAAAGAATTCCAAAACCTCAAACCATATTATAACATGATTCCAGTCATTTGCCACCAAAGAAGTACTAAAATTTGAAGAAATAGTTGATGTTAACAACATATATTTTGACGTTACCGATGAAAATTCTCTCTTACAAGAACTTTTGAGTCGATCACCGTAGCATATGTTAAAGAAAATTATGGTCTGCCCTAGATCTGGTTGCTTTTCCATTTCGTCCACTTTGAACAAAGCATACGTAGTCAAAATTCTTTCCATGTTGAGATAGTATCAAAAGCTAACCTTCATTGGATTTAATATAGTACGATAGTTGAACCTTTTCAGGATTTCTCAATTGATTAGAAGAAATATCTATGAATACATGTAATGACCTATAAAGCATAAGAATAGTACCGATTTAGAGAAGAGAAATGAAATGGGAAGAGAAGAACCTGCTTTATCTTGATTGGACTTCTACTCAACGATCCACAACCAATGGCATCCATTTCTTAGAAACTCGGAGGAAAGTTTTGAATTTCTCGACTCGAGATTCCATAACGGCGTAAACTTATGGGGACATGAAAGTGGACTAGAGGATATGTTTTCCGACAACATTCGATTAGAGAATTTGTTCTCGAACAAGATTAGACCAGATGAGAAAGGGGCGACATCACACAACATGTTCAAAAAAACCACATTTGATATTTTGCAATTTTCAAGCTCGGAAATTGTGAACTCAACAAAGTGTCTATGATTTGGGGAAGAGCATACTGGATCGTTGGTGGGATCCCATTTATTGGGTAATATTTCAATTCCAGAACACCCATTAAGATGAAGATGACGAAGATGACGAAGATTCGATAGCAAATAAATGGTACTAGGAAGGGAGATGAGGTTTGTGCAACCGATTGATCGAGGTCACTAAGGCATCCGATTGATGAAGGTAGCTCCTTTATGGTCGTAAAATCCAAATCCAAAAACCTTAAATATTTCATGTTTTCAGCAATTTCTAGAAACTTTTCCAGCTTAGAACACCCAAAAATACTTTTAAATATACAAGGGACTTTAATACGAGGTAGCTTGGAAGCTTTTTAAGGCTAATGCATTTTGTAAGGTCCAAGGTAAGAACACTATCTAAAGCTCTAATAGACTCGGGAATCACTCTTAATTCTATGCAATTACTGAGATATAATTTCTGAAGGTTTGATGATGGAGAGAAGTTTGGAAGTTCCTCAAGTTTTTCGCAGTAACTAAGCTTTAAAATTTTAAGAGATTTCAACTTGAGATAGCTTGGAAGCTTTTTAAGATTCGAACAATGATTAAGGTCTAAGGTAACAAGTTTACCAAGAGAAGCAATTGACGTAGGAATGGTTCTCAATTTTGTACCATTGTTAAGATACAATTCTTCAAAGTTAGTAGAGAAGTCCAGAATTTTCTCTAATGAAATAGAGTAACTAAGATCAACGAACTTCAACCATTGTCAATCTTAAAATACATGGAAGTGAAAAATATAATTTAGATAAAATATTGTTATAAGAAAATAAATGAGGTAGGAATATAATTACCTTCAATTCTTTCCCCCAATTTTTGATGAGGCTATGTTGCAAATCTAATCCAACAAGATCTTTTGTAATAAAGGAAGATGACAAAGATTTTTTTAGCAAATCTATGCCATTTAATCCACTCTAAGTTATTCGGTAGATATTTAATATTAGTAAAAAATATTTCCTTTCGAACCATTAGTAATCTTATATTTTTCGTGTTCCTAAAAGCGGGAGGATCCACATCCAACCTTGTGGGTTTAGGTAACTCCAACTTTATAGCTTTAATTGCATCGGTTCCCTGCAAACTCGTAGTTTAGTAATTCAACATTACTAACAACTTACTTTGACAAACATTTTCCATCACCAAGTATTGAAAACAAATAAATTAAAGAAAGTTTGGGTAAGTGTTACTCACTGAATTATCATTGAACACCTTCAAAACATCTTGTACCAACCACAAAACTTATTTGAAGAATATATTGATGTCTTTGCTCAAAGAGTTTTCAAATTCATCTAATATACTTGTCCATTCTGCTTGGTCGTATCTAGTACAAAGGAAAGAACCCAAAACGAGCCAATGGATGACCTTTACAATAACTTGTAGCACGTTTTTAAACGTCTAGGTATGTACTTGGAGGATGACTTTTCTTAAAAGCGTGCCAACTAAAAAGTTGAAGGGCATCATTGAGATTCATTCTTTGAAAACGATACTTTTCATCAAATTCGTGGATTTAGTAAATGACGGTTTCTTGTTGTCACAATGATTATACTTCCAGCGTCAAACCAATCATGTCCACCAACCAATGCTTCTAACTGCTCAAGCTTATCCACATCATCAACTATAAGAACTTTCTTTGAATGCAGTCTATTTCTTATGATATTAATTCTTTTGTCAAGATTTCCAACCTTCAAAACTTCCTTTAAGATCTCATGGAGTAGGTGTTCCTGAAGTTGAACAAGGCCATTGAATTGCTTTGAAGCTTCCTTAACATTTGATAGAAAGCAGCAAGCTTCAAATTGGTAAGCTATTTTGTTGTATAAAGCTTTGGCCAAAGTTGTCTCACCCATGCCTCCAATCCCATATATCCCCACCATGTAAACACCATTACTAGGCTCATGTTGTGTCCAATAATGGTAGTGTAATCTCTTTTCTTTTAGTTGAGAATCAATTCCAACCGGATACTTACCTCTGCTATACACAAGTTGTCTTAAATTTGTTAAGCTTGAGAGAGCTAGAATTTATTAAGTCATGGAATGTACTAACTCTATATCATATATCACGATAGAATACAACTTAAGAAATAAATATTGAATAGAAAGAAATTTGATAAAAGCCCATTTAACTAATTTCTATATTATCTAACTAATGGGATAAAAATTAATTTTTAATTGCTAAATTTAAAATTTCTCTTTTAAATTTATTTTAAATAATGAAACTAAATTTAATGGTTGAACAAGGGTATTCATCCAAATGAGTATTTCTTTATAATATAATTGGTACATTGAAGAAGAATTTTTTTTTTTTGGGAGAATCCAATAAAAAAAAGTTTTAAGGTGTATTTTGACCTACTTTTAATTTTAATTTATAGTATTTTTTTTTTTCATAATTTTAACCCGTTACTATTTAAAAAATGAGTAGGTAAGACAAAAAAAATATCAAAGATTTTGACAAGTACTAAATATAAAAATATGGAAGGTTTCTACGAGAGTGTATTCCTACTTATTTTACTTTTTAAATATTTAATTACCTAATTTAATTAAATTTACTTTAATTTAATTTTGTCAAAGCAAATTAGCTAGTTGGTTAAGGAAAAGACTTGAGATATATTTTACACATATTTCTAGGTACAACTAATTTTAATCTAATTATTTTTATACTAATTTTAATCTAATTATTTTTATAAGAAACCTTTCGGTTCTTGATGTATTTGGTAACGCCATGAAATCAGTTAACTCTATTCATCAAAATATAATTCAACTAATTTTAATCTAATTATTTTTATACAAAACCTTCAGTGGAATAGCCGGAAAAGCTTCTACATATGAAATGTTCCCCCAAAGGTGGAAATCTCAAGCGCACTATGCTCTTCAATGGTAGACATGCATCCCTATTTCCCATCTTGATCATCCCCCTCAACTTCCCAACTATTTCACGACACACCTGATTCACAATGTTCACAAAATCCCTCACTATCACAAAAAGCCTTAACGGATTTTCTCTATCCCCTGTTTCATAGTACTCGTTCGTCTTCTTCAATTCCTCCAACACCCTTCTTTGTTCCTACGACCTAAATATGAGGCAGAGAATGTGGTTAGAATTGGTGAAGGACTATGATGTAGATGACGGCCTACTCGTCGGTCCTCATTACAGGAGAAGTAAGGGTACAAAGAGAATTCGAGTGAGCCAACACAACTGTAGCGACTGAGGGAGTCATAGCACAGCTGGCTCGACTCATAGTGCAACCTACGCTTAGGCAGAGAATTATTACCTCCCAACGAGAGTATTCAAACCTACAGAAAGTCCTAAGCCATCTAGCAGAGATTCTAGTAGACAAATTCTTGAAGTCCTCAGATGGACTATTGTTTCAGGGATGCCTATGTGTCCCGATAAGGAAGGAATTAAGGGAAGAGATATTGACGGAAACTCACAACTTGCATTTGCCATGCACCCAAGAGGTACTAAGATGTACCAAGATTTAAAACAACATTTATGGTGGAGAAGCATGAAGAGAGACGTGGCGGAGTTTGTAAGCAAGTGCTTAGTTTTTCAACAAGTGAAAGCTCCTAGACAAAAGACGACATGGTTGTTACAGCCCCTAAGCATACCGGAGTGGAAATGAGAAAACATAACAATGGACTTCATAGAAGGGTTACCTAAAAAGCTAAAAGGCTATACAGTGATCTGCGAAATTTTCGACAGGTTGACCAAGTCGGCACACTTCTTACCTAGGAAAACCACATATATAGTTGACAACGGGGTACAACTATATGTGAAAGAAATAGTAAGACTACATGGAGTTCTAGTATTGGGTACTCGCCTCGACTTTAGTATCGCCTTCCACCTCCAAACAGATGGATAAATGGAGCGCTTAAACCAAATTTTAGAGGACATGTAACATGCTTGCATATTAGATTTTAAGGGAAGTTGGGATTCCAAACTTCACCTGATGGAATTCTCAAATAAGAATAGCTTCCAAGCCATTATAGGAATGGTATCGTTTGAGACACTGTATGGGAAACGGTGCATGTCCCCACTATGTTGGAACGAAGTAGGCAAGAAAGAGTTAGTAGGACCCGAGCTGGTTCGAGTCACAAACGAGTCTGTCCAAAAAATTCGAGTGAGGATGTATATCGCTCAAAGTAGACAGAAAAGGTATGCCGATGTAAGGCGTAAAAGCTTAGAGTTTTGAGATAGGAGACCTAGTATTCCTCAAGGTGGCACCTATAAAGGGTGCCTTAAGGTTCCGACGTAAGGGCAAGTTAAGTCATATATTCATTGGACCATTTGAGATCCTCGAGCGAATTGGTCTAGTAGCGTACAAGTTAGCCCTACCTCCTTTCCTTTTAGGAGTACACGATGTATTTCTCGTGTCAATGCTGAAGAAATACATTACATACCCTATCTAGGTTATAGAGTTCGAGTTCCTCCAACTCAGCAAAGATTTGAGTTATGAGGAAAAACCCATAAGAATCTTAGCTCGAGAAGTAAAAGCTCTACGCAACAGGGACATTGCTTTCGTTAAGGTGTTGTGGTGAAACCCAACACTAAGGAGGCCACGTAGGAGTGTGAGAACGAGATAACAAAAAAATACCCCGAGTTAGTACAAGAATTTGATACTTTCGAGGACGAAAGTTCTTTTTAGGGTATACAATGTAACGAATCAGAATTTAAAATAAAAAAAAAACAAACTCAAAGTCGCAGAAAACCCGTGAGTTTTCCGACGACCGCCAGAAATTTTGCAGGGTCGCCGAATCACATTTCCCGACCCCCACAACTCGCCAAAACCTCCAGCCACGCTCCCCACGCCTCTCAGGATCACCTGGAAAGAAGAAAGTGATGAACGGAGGAGAAAATCGAGAGAGAAGAAACACCGAAGTTTTTCGGCGAGTGAAAAAATAAACTCGTCACCTCGAAACCGTCAGCCCTGATGCCTAAACCGACCTAGCAACGCTGCGAAAGTGACCACCGGCCTAAATACATCCACCACAAGCGAACACACATCGCGTAGTCGTCGTCGTCACCATCAGAGAAGGGGAACGAAAATCGAGTTGTTGGAGAATCCCCGATCTCCCTCCATGGACGTCCAACAACCACGAAACTTCGTGGGAGAGAGGAGAAGAAGTTGACAGAGGGATAGGGAGAGAAAACTAAGAGAAACGACGTCGGAAACGTCGCGGGAAGGAGAGAGAAAACCATCGGAAAATCGCGTAGGGAATCGGGTGAAGAAGAAAGGATCCGCCGGATCCGGGTCGGACCTGAACCAGATACCCGCAAACCATTAAATCCGACGGCCCAACACGACATGTGTCACTCATGTAGACGACCCATTTCCCTTCAGTCCATTAAATCTGACGACCCAACATGACATGTGTCACTCATGCAGATGGCCCATACCCGTTCAGTCCATTAAATCCGACGGCCCAACGTGACATGTGTCACTCATGCACATGACCCATTAAATTCGACGGCCCATTAAACGGACGGCCCAACACGCGTTCCCTCGCGACCCAGCCTCACCATCCGCACCCGAGGATACGACCTAAAATCCGTGCCTCGACCCCGAACGCCACTCGACGCGCGCCTCCTCTCCCACAACGACACGTGTCGCGCATGCGGATGCAGACTCCTTTTGTTTGACGCTGCTCGGGGCGGCTTCTCGGTCGAAAACGCGTGATACGGCTCGGTATAGACATGTAATATACCGTTTCCTAGGTTTTCGACCCTCCTGAACCCATTTTTTACCTTAGGCAAATAAGGTCAGTATAACACCCTATCTCTAAATTGAAGTTAACTTATGATAGTAATGTTAGTTATTAACGTAAATAAGATGAAGGTTCTAATAGGAGTCTAACTCCCGACAACCTTTGGAGCAGCTCTAGAGGAACGGGAGCTTACGTTAATTAAATGAGGGAGTACTTCGACTAAGGCCTACCAAGTAAGTGGTCTTACTATAGGATAGGCTAAAAATGTCATTTTTCAGGTAAAGGCAAGACAGACTTGTACGGAGGACGGCGACATCGCGAGCAGAGACTGTGACACGTGCATAGGGTAGACTCATATTTAAATTCCTAGTCTTAAATTAGAATAAGTTGTTTTGCATTCGATCGTTTTAAATTATTTTGTATTTGTTTTTAGTTTCTCTAAATTTCAGTATTTGGTATTTAAAAACATAAGACCATGGTTGTGTTTTCGAGAGAAGAAGTTGTTTTAAGCGTTTTTGAAGTTTACGTTATAAATGATGTTCATTTCAAGAGTTATATTTTCGCATTAGAGATGAGCATGAGACGTTAGTAGAGACTTTGAGTATGTGGAAATTTAGGGTCGTTACACATATCTTAGAAATTTCAGGAATAACATACAATTCAAGATCACGTGAGGTGCGGTTAGGTATGGAGATTCAAATATTTGATCTAATAAATAATTATATGCAATGTCTTAACTAGCTGGCCTTAATTACGCACAACATACTTTTAAAAAGTCAAAAAGCGCTTACAAATAAAGTCACTTGTCAGTACTTTTCTTACCGGTACTATTTGAATATTTCTATAATTATTGTTGATTATTTAGATATATTATCTCCATAATCAAACTTAATCCACGTTAAATCAATCTTAAAAAAGTAGTATATATTATATCAAAATTGGTTAAATAATAAAATCCAAACAAATTTAGTCGTTGAAAGTTAGTTTCTCCATTTTCTTTCATTTTTTAATTCTTCTTTTATTTTATTTTATTTTTGTTGTTTTTCTTATATATGATTTTTAAAAATTTTCTATGTAATTTTTATTTTTTTATAACGCTTTTAACTTATTTTCTTTTTTCAATTATATAATTTTATAATATATTTATCTAATTGATTACACCATACACCACCTTTAATTTTTTACTATAAATTGTGCTAAATATTTAGCATTAAAAGATAATTATTAAAGTTTATTATTGTATAAACACAAAATCTTAAAAAAATTAAGATTAAAAAATTAAATTAAATTTTAATTAGTTAAAATTATTTTAATAATATAACTTCATAAAAATAAAATAGTCAACCATAAATAATTATCTAAAATACAACCATACAATAAAATGGTTAAAAATACTTTATTTATATGAAATTCTAATAACATTTTTGATGAATACTATATACCGTTATTAAATTTTCAGACATTTCTTTCGTAGTTATTAAATTGTGGGAGAATCCAATTCAGAAAAGCTAAGATTTATTTAGATTCATACCGGTCAATTTTACCAAATATGAATATAATTATTTTTTAAAGTTTTAATGTGTATTTTGACCTACTTTTAATTTTAATTTACAGTTTAATTTTTTCATAAATTTAACTAGTTACATTTTAAAAAATGAGTAGGTAAGACAAAAAAAAAAAAAAATATCAAGGATTTTGACAAGTACTAGATATAAAAATATAGAAAGTTGTGAGGAGGGCACTATTCATACTTAATTAACTAATTTAGTTAAGTTTTACTTTAATTTAATTTTTTAAAAGCAAATTAGTTGGTTTGCCCGAGAGGTTAAGGGGGAAGACTTAAGATTTTCTGCACATAAGTGCGCGTGGGTTCAAACCCCACAGCCAAAGATTTCATTAAATATGATGAGTGCGAACGCGCAGAATATGATGATGAGTGTGTGAATGCGCATAGTATGATGACGATGGTGTTCATGAGGACGTCGTGATAGATATTACCTTGACCAGAGGGTCCAAGGGGTGTGCGATTCACACTCACACGTGTTATGTTATAAATGATGTTCATTTTAAGAGTTATATTTCTACATTAGAGATGAGCATGAGACGTTAATAGCGACTCTGAGTATGTGGAAATTTAGGGTCCTTGCAATTGGTATCAGAGCTCTATGTTGTATCAGAGCTCTATGTCGATGCTCCATCATCGTCAGGTATGCCTTGCATAAGAAAAGAGAAACATTTTCGAACTTGCGTGTATTTTTCATTGGATATTACTGAAATTGTTGTGATATTTCATGTATTTATTATAGAGTATGATGTGATTTGTCGCATGCCAAGTGATTTTGTTTGCAATATGATGTGACTTTGGTATATATATTTTTCATAATGTGTATGCATACTGATGAGCCTTAGACTTAGGCAACCCTATCTTGGTTTCTAGAACCATGCTGTCCATACCACGCGAAAGAGTAAAGAATTAGAATCTTAGTGACTAAAGATAGAGTAAAGAATGGCCAAATAATAGTAGCCGATCAAACTCTAAGCATAGACCTAATAGTAGTAAAGATGACCGATTTCAACGTAATACTGGACATGGATTGGGTAGCTGAAAGTCGTGCTAGTATAGATTGTCGTATAAAAAAAAAAAAAAGGAAGTGGTGTTCTCACCACCGGTGGGACCTATCTTCAAACTTAAAGGCACAAGTACCAAGACTACTCCAAAGATAGTCTTGATGATGAAAGCAAAAAGATTAGTCCAACAAGGCGGTCGAGCTATATTAGCATGTGTTGTAGATGTAAGAGGAAAAGAAAAGACCCTAAAAAATACGCCAATAGTAAATGAGTTCCCGGATGTATTTTCGAACGACCTACCTGAAATACCCCCTTCCCGAGCAGTCGACTTCGTCATCGAACTTGAGTCCGAAACTGGACATATTTCCAAAGCACCCAATCGTATGCCACCAGCAGAGTTGAAGGAACTCAAGGCACAGTTACAAGACTTGCTAGATAAAGGGTTCATTCGACCTAGCATATCCCCATGGGATGCACCAGTGTTGTTTGTTAAGAAGAAAGATGGATCGATGCGTTTGTGCATCAATTATAGAGTGCTAAATAAGTGAACCATAAAGAAAGAAAAAAAAAACCCTCTGCCTAGAATAGAAGACCTTTTCGATCAATTCAGAGAGGCAACGATATTTTCTAAGATAGACCTCCAGTCCGGTTACCACCAAATTAGGATCAATGAAAAAGATGTACCAAATATAGCGTTTAGGAAAAGGTACGGTCACTACGAATTTGTATTGATGTCATTTGGCCTCACTAATGCCCCAGCTGTGTTTATGAAGTTAGTGAACCGAGTATTCAAGGACTGTCGAGACACATTCGTGATCATGTTCATTGACGACATCCTAGTGTACTAAAAAATAGACCTAGAACACCACGAACACCTTCGAAAAGTCCTAACCACCCTATGAATACCCGAGAGTTCAGAAGGGTACGTGATCTATAGTGACGCGTCCAAGAAGGGACTAGGATGTGTATTAGTGCAACACGACAAGGTTGTTGCATGCACGTCTCGTCAACTAAAAGAGTACAAAAAGGACTACCTTACCCACGACCTAGAGTTGGACGCTGAAGTGTTCGCTCTAAAAAGTTGGCGACACTACCTGTATGGAGAGAAAAACCCAAATTTACACCGACCACAAGAGTTTAAAATATTTCTTCAACTAGAAAGAGTTAAATATGAGGCAGAGAAGGTGGTTAGAATCGGTGAAGGACTATGATGTAGATATGCAGTATCACCTTGAAAAAGAAAACGTGGTTGCAGATGCTTTGAGTAGAAAGACGGCCTACTCGTCGGTCCTCATTACAGGGAAAGTCAGGGTACGAAGAGAATTCGAGTGAGCCAACAGAACTGTAGCGACTGAAGGAGTCATAGCACAGATGGCTCGACTCATAGTGCAACCTACGCTTAGGCAGCGAATTATTACCTCCCAACGAGAGGATCCAAACCTACAGAAAGTCCTAAGACAGCTAGCGGAGATTCCAATAGACGAATTTTTGAAGTCCTCAGATGAAGGACTATTGTATCAGGGATGCCTATGTGTCCCGATAATGAAGGAATTAAGGAAAGAGATACAGACGAAAACTCACAACTCGTATTTTTCATGCACCCAGGAGGTACTAAGATGTACCAAGATTTAAAACAACATTTCTAGTGGAGAAGCATGAAGAGAAACGTGACGGAGTTTGTGAGCAAGTCCTTAGTTGGTCAACAAGTGAAAGCTCCTAGACAAAAGACGACATGGTTGTTACACCCCCTAAGTATACCGGAGTGGACATGGGAAAACATAACATTGGACTTCATAGAAGGGTTACCTAAACTGCTAAAAGGCTATACAGTGATCTACGGAATTTTCAACAGGTTGACCAAGTTGGCACACTTCTTACCCGGAAAGCCACATATACAGTTGACAACTGGGCACAATTGTATGTGAAAGAAATAGTAAGACTACATGGAGTTCTAGTGTCTATAGTGTCGGATCGAGATCCACGCTTTACGTCAGCGTTTTGGTGCGGACTTCAAAAAGTGTTGGGTGTACTCGCCTCGACTTTAGTACCGCCTTCCACCTCCAAACAGATGGACAAATGGAGCATTTAAACTAAATTTTAGAGAACATGTTACGCGCTTGCATATTAGATTTTAAAGGAAGTTGGGATTCCAAATTTCACCGGATGGAATTCTCATATAATAACAGCTTCCAAGCCATATAGGAATGATACCATTTGAGGCACTGTATGGAAAACGGTGCATGTCCCCACTCTGTTGGGACGAAGTAGGCAAGAGAGAGTTAGTAGTACCCGAGCTAGTTCGAGTCACCAACGAGTTTGTCTAGAAAATTCGAGTGAGGATGTATATCGCTTAAAGTAGACAGAAAAGTTACGCCGATGTAAGGCGTAGACGCTTAGAGTTTTGAGATAGGAGACCTAGTATTCCTCAAGGTGGCACCTATGAAGGGTGTCTTGAGGTTCGAACGTAAGGGCAATTTAAGTCATAGATTTATCGGACCATTCGAGATTCAAAAGCGAATTGGTCTAGTAGTGTACAAGTTAGTCCTACCTCCTTCCCTTTTAGGAGTACACAATGTATTTCTCGTGTCAATGCTGACGAAAAACATTATGTACCCTATCCAGGTTATAGATTTCGAGCCCCTCCAACACAGCAAAGATTTGAGTTATGAGAAAAAGCCCATAAGAATCTTAGCTCGGGAAGTAAAAGCTCTACGCAACAAGGACATTGCTTTTGTTAAGGTGTTGTGGCGGAACCCCACACTTAAGGAGGCCACGTGGTTGCGTGAGAACGAGATAAGAGAAAAACACCCCGAGTTCGTACAAGAATATGAGACTTTCGAGGATGAAAGTTCTTTTTAGGGGTATATAATGTAACGAATCAGAATTTAAAAAAAAAAAAAAAAACTCAGTCGTAGGAAAACCCGCGAGTTTTCTGACGACAGCCGGAAATTTTGCAGGGGTCGCCGAATCACGTTTCCCGACCTCCACAACTAGCCAAAACCTTCAGCCATGCTCCCCAAGCCTTAGGATCACCTGGAAAGTAGAAAGTGTTGAGCGGAGGAGAAAATCGAGAAAGAGAGGGAACACTGAAGTTTTTCGGCGAGCGAAAAACGAAACTTCGGCACCTCGAAACCATTAACCCTGATGCCTAAAGCAACCAAGCAACGCCGCGAAAGTGACCACCGACCTAAATACGTCCACCACAAGCGAACACATACCGCGTAGTCATCGTCATCGCCGTCGGAGAAGGAGTTTAGAAATCCAGTTTTTGGAGAATCCAGGATCTACCTCCATGGACGTCCAACAACCACGAAACTTCGTGGGAGAGAGGAGGAGAAGTCGACAGAGGGATAGGGAGAGAAAAAGGAAGAGAAACGACGTCAGAAACGTCGCAGGAAGGAGAGAGAAAACTGTCAAAAAATGGCGGCTCATTGGCTTGGGTGTTGGCTCGGCAGCTTGGCTTAGTGGCTCGGTATCCATAATATATCGATTCCTAGGTTTTCGGCCCTTCTAAAGCCGTTTCTGCTCTTATTTTTACCATTTGAGGTCAGTATGATTCATAACCGTTAAAGATAGATTGTGTTGGGAGTTTATTTTGATAAATAGCATGACATTTAGCTAGGGTATGCTATGAAAGGTTCCTAAATTTTTATGTAGTTATTATAGGACGTAATTAACCGTTGGAATTAACTTGGTGTGAGTGACTTCGGCCAAGGCCATCGAGGTAAGTGACCTTACTGTTGGAGTTAACATATTATGTATTGTATGATGATGCGTGCCGTGTGGCCCCTGCATGCACCATATTTTATGTGATATGACTATGTGATGTATGGATTATGTTGACTATTTACACTATGAAAAGTTATGGATTATGTTGACTGTTTACGCTATGAAAAGTTATGGATTATGTTGACTGTTGACTGTTTACCCTATGAAAAGTTATGGTTGATCTGCTAGTATTATATGCCATGAAAATGTTGATCGATGCCATGTATACACCTAGTATTATCGAGTCATGTCATGAAATGCTTATAGAACTGGAATGTATTTTCATGTTATGTAATATGTCATGTAATGTAAGTTATGTGATATGCCATGATTAGTAAGAAACGTATATGTGATGTTAGCAATGTTTATGTAATGCCATGTTAGGTATGTTAAGGGACCTCATGCATATGTGCATGTCACTTGCATCGGGATACTTCCCCTTTATGTTACGAAAGAATGAAATACGATATTTATGTTCGTCAAGATATCATACGGGCCTTTTCTATTCTGTGGTGTCCGACGACGTGTAATACGTTGTGCCCGACCAAGTCAGGCCCAAGGATACGTATACGAGCCCGCCTGGTGGGTCCATGGAGTACATGGGCCGTGTGTGAAGGAGTACCACACATCCAACTCTACCTAGAATAGAAAAGCACCCAAGGCCATGTAAAGTTTTTGAAAAGTTAGGTCCCGCTATATGTTGCATGTGTTTGCATTTCTAATCCCAACAGTGGGGTGACTTACTGAGTATTTCATAAAATACTCAAGCCACGTGCTACCTACATTTTTCAGGTAAAGGCAAGACGCCAATGTACGATTGACGGTGGAGCTCAGGACACCATGAAAGTAGACGAGGGGCATTTTTAGTAGTTTACGTTTATTTTAGTGTTTTAAGTTAAAGAATTGAACATTGTTTTATTTAGATTTATTTTGAATTCAGATACTGAAGGTTTTATTTTTGGAGATATGTTTGTTTTAGATTTTTGAACCTTTATGAAAGACTTTGTTGTGTTTTCCAATGTTATTTATGATGAGCTTCCGCGTAATGAGTTATGTATGCATGGGTGACGTCACTAATTAGGTTTAGAAAATTAGGGTCGTTACAGATAGTGTACCTGTCAGTTGAAGGAATATGAGAAGAATTACCCTACGCACGACTTAGAGTTGGTCACGGTGGTGTTTGCACTTAAAATTTGGCGATACTACCTATATGGAGAAAAAATTTAAATTTATACCGACCACAAGAGCTTAAAGTATTTCTTCACCCAAAAAGAATTGAACATGAGAGAATGAAGATGATTAGGATTGATGAATAATTATGACATAGACATTCAGTACCACCCTTAAAAAGCTAATGTAGTTGCCGATGCTCTAAGCCAAAAAACAACACACTCGTCGGATCTCATCACCAGAGAGTCATGAGTGTAGGCGGACTTCGAACAAGCCAAGATAGCAGTAGTAACCGAAGGAGTTGTAGCTCATATGGTTAGAATCATGGTCCAACCCATACTTCAACAGAGGATTATTGAAAGCCCCTAGAAAGACGACGACGTGATTGTTGCAACCCCTTAGTGTACCGAAATGGAAATGAGAGAACATTACTATGGACTTCATCGTAGGTTTTAGGTTAATATAGGGTATTGTTATTTTAATATTTTTGGTGGTTTTATTTTAATTTACTTTAAATATTTCTTTTGCATTGTTTTAAGACCTTTCGGTAAACATATAAGTCCATGACATCATTTTATGAAGTCGTTTTAAAGGAATTTTTTCACATAAAGAAATTATGTCATGCATGTGGTAATGACTCTAAACCCCTAGAAAATTAGGTTCGTTATAAAATCACTTATTTGCACGATAAGATATTTATTCTTTACACCTTTTTTAGCTCGATAGTCTAGTGCATAGACCTATACTTCTTCACAAACAAAATTAGTGCCTCTAAGGTGAAACACCAAGGCATATAAATTTTTTTTACAACAACTCTTGGAAGTGTAACCTCGAACTCAATACTAAAATAAAATTTTCAAGATAGAGGTAGTAGTTGAAGTTTATTTGAAAACACATCTATAAACTTAATTACTATAGCTACCAAAGTCACCTAAGTTCTTGTACGCCTTAAGTTCTTGTACACCTAGAGTTTAGCATACTATCCATAAACCCCCAAACATTTTGGTTAATCAGCTTCCTCTTCTCAGCCATACTAATTGATTTATCGACGATCTTTATAGGATACAACTGCTTTCTCATCTTCATGTCATTTACGTCCCTGTATTTTTGTGCGACAATGTATCAGCAATATCGAGTGCAAAAATCTTATCTTATAAAGTTTATTATAAAGTTTTCATTTTATTTATTTATTTTTCTATAATTAGTTACGTTAATGTTGTTGGCATTTTCAAGATTTTTAATTTTTTAATTTTTATCTTCTCGGTCGTTGCTTGCTTTGTTCATCGTCTTTCTTGCAGTTCAATCAACAAGGGCCGATAATGAAACTGAGGAGAGGATCAATAAGTTGTGTCATCAAATGGAGGAATTTGGATTCTGCAGCCAAATCTTCCATGAGAATTTCAAGGGTCCGACAGATAATATAGGGTTAACCCAAATAGCAATGGTCTAAATCATTGCCAATGCAAGCAATACACTTCGATATTCTTATTAAAATTACAAATAAAAACTAAAATTTTAAAAACGTTTAAGTTGATAGGTTACAATAAATATTTGTATTCTTAATAGGTATATTCAAGAGCTTCTGCCATCGACAACCGATCCTACATTGAAGAATGACCTTATAGTTTGTGAAAATTCATACAAGGTAGTGAGTAAAGCATTTCAAGAAGGAATTGAGTTATTCTTCAAAAAGGATTATAGAAGCATGTTGACTACTGAGAAGATTGCACCAAGAGCACAGGAGAGTTGCAGTGTGTTTTCAACACACCACCCGAGAAACAAAGCGCATTAGAGGAGAGGAATGGGGAGATGAGGATTCTCATTGCCATGGCTATAGTTTCTGGCAATATCATTGCATTTTAATGACCTACTCTAACTCTATTTAGTCTCTTTTCGAGTTTCGAAATGACTTATTCTCTTTTTTAACACATGTTTATTTTGAAGGATTTATTGATATAATTCACAATGATGATCTTTTGATTATGCCTTAAAAAATAATTAGTTTGGTTTTTATACTTCTTAATATACCTTTTTTTAGTTCAAAAACAGAGCGAAAGATTTGAATTTTTGATATTTTGACTAATAATATATAACTTAATGTGTTAATTTATATCCCACATGGGGACGGAAAATCCTATTTAAATGGAAAATGAGGAGGGAATGTAGAATTATATTCTCCATCTATCTACTTATGAATTTGTATTAAAAGTAAGGTTAAAAACTAATTTATTATATTTTTATATTATGCAAATATATTTTTTTTCTTTATTTACTTAATAAATAAATAAATAAATGTGTGAAATATTTAGTACATAATATATATCTCTACGTACATGCTTTTAATAGAAATTATATTAAAAAATGAAAATTACACAATAAAAAGCACATTAAATAATATATATCTATGTGCGATAATGTATCAGTAATATCAAGTTCAAGCTTTTCTTCTTTCTTTTAGTTATTTGAATTGGTAAGCCGGTCAAGCAATTTTTCTATTAGCGGTGATAGCCTGTTTAGATTTCTCTCAGTTAAGTTTCGATTGAGTTAATGTCTTTTTCAAAGAACAAGAAAGAAAGAATAGACTCTACTCGAAGATGGTACTAGGAGTTGTCTAATCGCCCAGTCCCACTGTTCAAATCTCTTTTCAGCCGGAGCCTAAAGAAAATGGGAAGATCAATCATCCCCAACGTCAGCTCTTTTATCGGGATACTATTACCTAGGTTCGTAAAGTTTGAATGGATGGCAGAGCGTAGGTGGCAAGCAATTATATGGATACGGTGCTTTACCCGTAGACGGCATCTAGTCGAGACAGTTTCGCGCGATAGAGTGGAGCCTGGGGGAGTTCGACCACAAGGTCAAAATGAGAAAAAGATTTTTATTTCAATTTTGAATTTTGTATATCTAGCAAAAAGAAGGCAAGGAAATTCCTCCTTCGCCCGCACTTTGTTCTCGGACTATTCCCTGTAGAATGAAGTCTCCGTAGTCCTGGGTATGTGGATACTCATTCTAAACCACATGGGAGCTTCTGTAGCCACGAGAGAGGTTTTCCTATTATCCGCTGCTAGAATCAATCGGTAATGAAATAAGAGGGTGATCTCATTCTGACTTTGTTTGCATCTGAAAAGCGGTACAGTCGGACCCTTCTGATAAAAAAGATATACCTTGGTTATATTTCATCTCTTCAACAAGTTTAGTAAAATGAATGACTTGCTTCTTCCGTTTGCTTGCCTGTGCTAAGCCAACCCGCCTACTGTAGCGGGGCGGCTTTTTTCTTTCACAATAAAAGACCTGGACGATTATCCCTAATTCTTTCTCTTTGCACAAAGGTTTCTTTTATCGGCTGATTCCACAAAACTACTTTTTAAAGAAAATCTGCTTCCATCTAGAGGTGATACGCGTTTACTTGGGGCTAAGGCCCACCCCACTAGATTTAAAAAATTCCCATAAATTATTCGAGAAAAAATTGCTTATAAAGATATCTTATAAGACTTGCGTGTGCAACTCGTTAACCTTCGCCCCTAACAAAAAAACGCAACCTGAACCTAATCTAATGACTCCATGACTAACCGAGATCTACAATAAACCTTCGTGCGTGAAATTGCACGTAAAAAGCCTTTCCCAGAGTGTGTAAGCGCATGTGAGTCTCATTTTGTCACGTTCGACCTCTGTTTGCTAGTTTTTCGTCTTGATTTTGATATAACATAATTATGCTTGAATTAGGATCTACTAGAGAAATAATTCTTGAGCTCAAAAAATGTGGAGTAGCTAGCTCAAGAAGGCACGCGTCATTCAAGTAAGTAACTACAGAGACTTTAGGTAAGTAATACTTGTAGGGATTGCTAGGACATGCTAGAATGCTAGCATTCCCTAACATAGGTGGTCAAAAAAATTAAAGCAGAGTGTCACTTTTGTCGAAAAACAGAAAATGATGAGAAAATCAACTATAATGAGGAAGGTTTGGCTAAGAGATATTAAATAGATAAGTTGTTGAGTTTTGTGGTAGATTTTATTTCCTTTTAATAGATTCCCAAGCCTAATTCCAAGAGTCCTGCACGGTGATTATTTCCATAATCGTTTTTAATTTCTATTAACAATGATCTAGGAGAAAATTATTCCTAACCCTTCTATTACCTTCAAGTCTCCTTGCAATGGAACTAGAGTATTAAAGAGGACTTCATTGCTCTCTCTTCTCCCGAATAAAAGAACAACTATGTATGTAAAGTAGCTAATTAAACACACATGTAAATCATTAACAACAATTCTTTAATAAACTAAAATCATACCGTCAACATACTTAAACTATATAAAACTCTCTCGCCCCCCTATAAAGTTTAGCTCTTCATACAAACTGAATTAAACAGAGGAACCCACATCTCAACCATGTAAAATTGATAGAATAAGAAAAGAGAATAAGGAAATAGAGAGTTATCCCGCTTTGTTGCTGTTCTTCAATGGAAGTTCTCTTCCCTTGAGCTCTCACGTCCACCTCTTTGCCCTAATCTATGCTTCTTGGTCTTCTTTTCCTTCTTCTATCAACAGTGGCTGGATTAGAGTTTTCTTCTTCTTCTCTTGTTTCACAGCAGCAGAAGCTCTTCTGTCTAATCCGATTTTTCTTCCCCAAAATGTGGCTCTAGTTTTTTGGTATTCTTTTTTCTTTTATATTGAGCATGGGTTCCCGTTTAGAGGTGAAAAGGAATAAGTTGTCCGCATAAGATGTCCCTAATTGGTTAGTCAATGACCCACTTGGATTGTTGATGTGGATTTAAAATTTCCATGTCATCCCCCTTTGTTTCCAGATTTGCTACTCCATCATGGTTCAACATAAATGTCTGGAATTTTACCACATAACTCAATTAAATGTACAATTAAGATCGATTTATGCAAAATCATATTCTTTTCATGTTGGACAGCAATAAATGATTTCATGCTTGCTAATTAGAATAAATGGAGTAATAAATGAGAAAATAGTGAATAAGAGTGCAACATTAACTACAAAAAGACTTGATATAACTCTATTCTTGGAGAGTTATCACACCCCCAAACTTAAGAGATTGCTCATCCGAGTAATCATTCTCTCCACTCTCCATTTTCTTTTCACTTGTTCTCGTTGACAAAAATTTTCTTCTATGTATTATGTTTGTAGAGTATTCATCAAAGGCATGATTTAGATCACATTCGTTATATTCCTTCCTCAACTCAGTTTTTCCCCGCAACTCACCCTACTTATAACCAAATCTTACAAGAAAAATAACACATTCCTTACTTCCTCTTATTCACCAAAACACTTCTAGACTGATTATCATTCCTTATACCTTTGCTTTTGTGACTTGGCTTCATACTATATTTAATTAATTTTCTCTTATCATAATAATTTTTGTGTCCCAAGAATCCTTCAAGTCATCCCTCTATTCTCTGGGTGCCTCCACTTGTGGTGCAAATCACGTAAGTCTTCAAGAGATGACTATATAGGCTAGCACTCATTCTCTCTTAGCTCGACTCTCTTGCTAGCATCCTAAAGTTATCAGTCTGGCCACATTTGTGATGCAACTCACCTGAACAATAAGGATAGCTTTCTCTTCTTTTTTTACACACTCATTTACTTTCGATTCAGACACCTCCATTAGTTATGCAGATTGCCTGACAACGAGCAATTGAGAAAACTTGTTTGTTTTCTACTTTTTTTTTTTAGAATTGAGAGTTCAAGCTTTAGGTTGAAGAGGAGTGGTCTCGGGTATGGATTTTTTTTTTTTTTTTTTTTTTTTTTTTGCATGGGGTGATAGAGGTGCTTTAATACCCCCAAACTTAAACTATTCATTGTTCTCAATGAGAATTGTTGTGGGATTAGAATCATTTTTGAAAGTAGATTGAAGTGTAGAAGCTCTTTGTTATTGTTTTTATTGGACAATGGTCTGAGGTTTGGTGAATTATGGGAATTCTTGCTGATTAAGGTGGATTATGATAGATTGGATCCTCACCATAACTTTGATGAATACTCCATTCAATATGAGCGGTAATTTCCTTAACCCTTTTTGTTCTTTTAGAGAAACACATCACTCATTTTACTGTTTTATTTATCTATTGAAGCATTTGACAATACATGCCTAGTTCTTACACAAAACATCATGACTGCATGTGGAAAAATGCATGATCTATTACCCTTCCTAAAAAAATACATGCTTCTAGGGTGCATGCATGGACATGATTCAAAATCATATGCAGTCAACACAACAAAAACAAACACAACATAAGGATGCATGCTTCTAAATCTGAC
This sequence comes from Cucurbita ficifolia, assembly GCA_033971965.1. Taxonomy (NCBI): domain Eukaryota; kingdom Viridiplantae; phylum Streptophyta; class Magnoliopsida; order Cucurbitales; family Cucurbitaceae; genus Cucurbita; species Cucurbita ficifolia. The sequence continues at coordinate 6,330,707 of CM066966.1, forward strand.
AACAAGGTTATAAAGGGTGTGATCAGAGAATTCCCTTGACTTTAGGCATCGTCAGAGGAAGTGTTCTCTTCCTCCTCTACCACATGCGATGATTCTTTACGGCTCAATTCTTTAAAAATCTCTTTTGGAAAACTTGAAAATGCTGAATTTTTGGATTTGATTCTTAAGGCTTTATGTATTTCCGCATCCTTCTTTTTTACATAGGACCAATACGCCTTGCAACTCCCTTCACTGTTTTCGCACAAGCTGAGTAAAGTCTCTTGCTGTTTCAAGAGTTGATCCCATATCTGCTGCTGCACTACTGTCCCTTGTATTGTTGAATAAACGTTAAATGTTATTTTTTAGTTAATTTGAGTGAGTTTTAAATTTAAAAGTTAGTGGTAAAGGAATAGGGAAGATAAAAGAGTTAATTTTAGTGGGTTTTAAATTTAAAAGTTAGTGGTAAAGGAATAGGGAAGATAAAAGGACGAGAGTCTTTGTAGGAAATAGTGGCGTTTTATGGCTTAGGAAACAGTGGCATTCTCATGGCTATAATTAGTTTTAGAACAGCTTATAAATACATTGTTCTTCCTATTTTGAAAAGCAAAGGAAAAAAACAGAGAAGTAATAGAAGAAGGTTTTTCAGATAAATAGAGTGTTTTTTGTCTCTCCACTCTCAAAAAGAAAAATTAGTGTGCGTGAGAATTCTTTCCAAATTCGTGAGATTTCTTTCACAAATTTGTATCCGAGCCAATGGCGAATATGACTAGTCAAATACCGCTACCGCGACTAAGAAGACAAACTACGAGAATTGGAGCATTCAAATGAAAGCTTTTCTCGGTTCTCAAGATGCATGGGAGGTGGTCGAAGAAGGTTTCGAAGAACCAAAAGATACCACGGGTTATACGGCGGCACAAAACAAGGCGTTAAAAGAGGTGCGATCAAAGGATAAGGCAACACTATACATGTTGTTCCTGTTGAAATTGAAAGCGCTCTGATACCAATTTGTTAAAAAACTAACGCTGCTCTGATACCACTTTGTTGAAAGGAGGTGTCGCAAAGAGAGAGAAACAAGGAGACAAAGAGGTCCTTACACAGTCACTCAGACAATAAATATTTTCCTTCTCTTTCTTGTTGTTATTTCCCTCTTCACTCTGCACACATTTTACATTCAAGGCCTTTTTTATAGCCTTTCCTGATGCCAAATTTGGCTTTAACTACCCACGATTTCTTTCACCAATTTACTTTTCCCTTCACTAAATTTCTCCCATATTTGCTCTTCTTACTTATGCCCTCATAATTAAGTTGCTTTGACTAAATTAAAAACAAAAAAAAAAACCCATTTAAGTTTATTTTTCCAACAAAACTCCCTCATAAACTTAAATGCTTCTTACTCAATGACTCCCCTGCGTTGTTTTCATTTTCTTGATCTCAGTCATGGTTTCTTCATTTTTCTCTTCCTTTCCTCGATCGAAAAATTGGGATTGTCCTTCTCTGATGAGACTTCATTTGGATCTTCTCGAGGCCATCCCATCTGAGGCTCCAAGTCTTCATTTCTCCAGTTCTCAGCTACGCTTGACTCAGACATCACGGCTTCATTTCGTTTACTCAATTCCCTTCGTAAGTCCACAGCGACCTTTACCGCTAACCTTCTTGTTTCCAAAGTTTGGTTTATTCAGGGGTGAGTGTCTCAATCGTGTGTCGTAAATTCATTGCCTCCTGTTGGACTTGATTCAGGTTCACATCAAGTGAGTTTTTCTGTTGAGTCAGTGTCTATATCTTTCTCCTCCCTTACTAGATCGTCCACTAAAGCATCAATCTCCATTAGCACGCCATTCTCTTTCTCCACACCTTCTTCAACTTTCTTCATAAGATCGGAGATTATCTTCTCATTCTTTTCCTTCTCCTAGACAGGAGGAATTCTTACTCAGCTCAGTCACTTCTTTTTCTAACCGTTGAACTTTTGTTTCCAGCTCTTTCTTTTCTTCTTCAATTTTCATCCTCTTTCTTTTTTCTACCTCGAATTGCTTTTCCGGCCATTTGGGATCTTTATCTTTGAACTCGGGCTCTCTGTTCTTCGGTTGTTCATCCTCCTTTGATTTTTTCGTTTCTGATACTGTGATTTCGCGAAATCTGCTGCGTATCACCTTATTTCCAACGACTTCCACTATCTCACAACTACCGCCTTCATCTTTTGCGCTGCCATCTCCTTTTGTGTTCGGCTCTTCGTTTTGAGCCATCAAGAGGATGTCTCCACTTGTTGCGTCATCCAGGGCTAGATTGATGGTCTCTTCCAGCTTTTCTTTGGCTCAACAGTCCCTCGCATAGTGACCCATTCTGCCACAATTGTAACATTTTTTGGAGTTACAATTATTTGCGTAATGGCCATATTTCTGACATTTGAAGCACTGGATGTTGGATTGTATCCTTGACCTCGCCCTTGAATACGTCCTCTTCCACGCCAATTTTCTTGGCTCGATAGTCTCTTCTCCTTGTAGTATTCTTCATGACTATTGCCTTGACCAGCTCGACCCTTCCCTCGACTTCCGCTATCTCTACCTCGAAAATTTTGTGAGTAGAGTACTTTTTCATCTTTTATAGTTGCCTTCGTCTGAAACGCTTGATCGAGTGGTTCCTCCTTCTTTTTCTTACGTTGCTCGTGTGCCTCGAGAGAACCGGCAAGCTCATCGACTGTGAACTTCGTCAGGTCCTTCGATTCCTCTATGACACAAACAACATTCTTGAAATTGTCTATTAACGACCTCAAGATTTTCTCCACAACCCGCATTTCGGGTAACATTTCTCCGTTTCGATTTAGCTGATTCGCCACGGTCTATACACGAGTAATGTAGTCAGATACATTTTCTGACTCCTTCATCTTCATGCTCTCCAACTCGCCATGCAGAGTCTGGAGACGCACCTGCTTGACTCGGTCGGTTCCTTTGAACACCTTTTCTAGAGTGTCCCACGCTTCTTTTGAAGTAGTTGCCTTTGCAATCTTCTTAAAGCCCGACTCGTCAACAACATATATAATGCTGCCTTATCCTTTGACCATAATTCCTTCAGCGCCTTGTTTTGCGCCATCGTGTAACCTGTTGTATCAAACGGTCCTTCGAAACCGTCTTCGACCACGTCCCATGCGTCTTGCAAACCGAGAAGAGCTTTCATTTGGATGCTCCAATTCTCGTAGTTTGTCTTCGTCTTCATGCTCTCCAACTCGCCATGCAGAGTCTGGAGACGCACCTGCTTGACTCGGTCGGTTCCTTTGAACACCTTTTCTAGAGTGTCCCACGCTTCTTTTGAAGTAGTTGCCTTTGCAATCTTCTTAAAGCCCGACTCGTCAACAACATATATAATGCTGCCTTATCCTTTGACCATAATTCCTTCAGCGCCTTGTTTTGCGCCATCGTGTAACCTGTGGTATCAAACGGTTCTTCGAAACCGTCTTCGACCACGTCCCATGCGTCTTGCAAACCGAGAAGAGCTTTCATTTGGATGCTCCAATTCTCGTAGTTTGTCTTCGTCTTCATGCTCTCCAACTCGCCATGCAGAGTCTGGAGACGCACCTGCTTGACTCGGTCGGTTCCTTTGAACACCTTTTCTAGAGTGTCCCACGCTTCTTTTGAAGTAGTTGCCTTTGCAATCTTCTTAAAGCCCGACTCGTCAACAACATATATAATGCTGCCTTATCCTTTGACCATAATTCCTTCAGCGCCTTGTTTTGCGCCATCGTGTAACCTGTGGTATCAAACGGTTCTTCGAAACCGTCTTCGACCACGTCCCATGCGTCTTGCAAACCGAGAAGAGCTTTCATTTGGATGCTCCAATTCTCGTAGTTTGTCTTCGTCAAACGTGGTAGCGGCATTTGTCCCATCATGTTCGCCATCGGCTCTGATACCAATTTGTTAAAATTGAAAGCGCTCTGATACAAATTTGTTAAAAAACTAACGCTGCTCTGATACCACTTTGTTGAAAGGAGGTGTCGCAAAGAGAGAGAAACAAGGAGACAAAGAGGTCCTTACATAGTAACTCAGACAATAAATATTTTCCTTCTCTTTCTTGTTGTTATTTCCCTCTACACTCTGCACACATTTTACATTCAATACATGAGGCCTTTTTTTATAGGCTTTCCTGATGCCAAATTTGGCTTTAACTACCCACAATTTCTTTCACCCATTTACTTTTTCTTTCAGTAAATTTCTCCCCTATTTGCTCTCTTACTTATGCCCTCATAATTAAGTTGCTTTGACTGAATTAAAAACAAACAAAAAAATCCATTTAAGTTTATTTTTCCAACAGTTCCAAGCCGTTGACGAGTCGGGCTTTGAGAAGATTGTCAGTGCAACTACTTCAAAAGAAGCGTGGGACATTTTAGAAAAAGTGTTCAAAGGAACCGACCGAGTCAAGCAAGTGCGTCTCCAAACTCTTCGTGGCGAGTTGGAAAGCATGAAGATGAAGGAGTTGGAAAGTGTATCTGACTACATCACGCGTGTACAGACTGTGGTAAACCAACTCAATCGAAACGGAGAAATGTTAGACGAGACGCGAGTTGTGGAGAAGATTTTGAGATCATTAACCAACAACTTTGAGAAGTTCTTGGTCGATGAGCTCACCAGTTCTCTCGAGGCACACGAGTAACGTAAGAAGAAGAAGGAGGAAACACTCGATCAAGCACTTCAAACCAAGGCCTCAATCAAAGATGAAAATGATGAGATATGATTCAAAGTAGTTGAGATATGATTCAAAGTATTCAAAACTGAGATATGATTCAAAGTAGTTGAGATATGATTCAAAGTATTCAAAATACAAGATATTAGGAGGTTGTTAGGAGATTTGAATTTATCTAGTATTTCTCTAATTTACTATTTCTGGTTAGTGTATAAGCCTATAAATATTGGAATTGTGCAACTCTTAAAGAATTGAGTGAGAAACAATAATAAAGCACTACAGCTTTGATCTATTCTTATCTCTTTCAATATCCCTTTCCCAACAAATTTGGTATCAGAGCCAAGTTCTTGTCAACACGAGAGTGAGTGATTATATTTTTTTCACAAAACGAAAATGGCAGTAGTTGGGTTTTCTTCCTTTTCACCGCTGTTACCAATTTCTAATGGTGATAAATATGAGTGGTGAAGCATCAAGATGAAGACCTTGCTCAGATCGCAGGTACTATGGGACTTGGTGGAGCACGGGTTCGTTGATGTATTAGAACACACAATAGAAGAAAAGAAGAGACTAAGAGAAACCAAGAAAAATGATGCCAATGCTCTGTTCACTATTTAGCAATCATGAGACTATTTTTTCACGAATTGCAGCAGCAACCACATTGAAGCAAGTATGGTCAATTCTGCATAAGGAGTTTCAGGAAAATTCAAAGGTCATAACAGTGAAATTACAATCTCTAAGACGAGATTTTGAAACTCTACTCATGACGAATGACGAATCAATTGCTGACTTTTTGTCAAGAGCAATGACAATAGTCAGTCAGATGCGTACCTATGGAGAGAAAATTTCAGATGAAACAATTATTGTAAAGGTGTTGAGAAGCTTAACTCCAAAGTTTGACCATGTGGTAGCTGCCATAGAAGAAGCTAAGGATCTATCAATACTATTCGTTGATGAACTAATGGGCTCGCTTCAGGCTCATGAGTCAAGAATCAATAGATCATAAGAAAGGAATGAAGAAAAGGCACTACAAGTGAAGGAGACAACCAACAACGAAGGCAACGAAAAAGAAAATATTTGTTTAGCAGATAGAAGTCGTGGAAGAGGAGGATTTCGCAGCTTCCATAGTGGTCGTGGTAACAGGGGTAGATGGAGAAATGATGGACAAAGGCAATTCAATGAACAAAGTAATATAAGAAATGTCATACAATGTTACGATTGCAGAAGGTATGGGCACACAAAAGCTGATTGTTGATATAAAGATCAACAAATGAATTTTGCAGCAGAAAATGAAGAAGAAGAAGAAAAGCTTTTTATGGCGTGCATTGATATTAATCCAAAAAAAGGTGACTTATGGTTTGTTGATAGCGGATGCTCCAACCATATGACAGGCACCAAATCCTTATTCAAAGAGCTTGTTGAGACCCAAAAAATTAAGGTGCTACTTGGAAATACAAAGATGCAAGTTGAGGGAAAAGGTACAGTGAAAGTCGAAATCAGTCATGGTAAGATAAAACAATTAGATAATGTTCAATTTGTACCTGATTTAGGGTACAATTTATTGAGTGTTGAACAATTGAGGACCAGAGGACATTCCTTTCTATTTGATGACAACACATTTGTCATTACACATAAGAAATCAGGCCATAAAATTCAAATTGTCATGACTTCAAATAAGATGTTTCCACTGGATGTTTCTAACATGGAGGATTGTGCTCTTACCTATAGAACAAAAGATGACTCGACATCATGACATCTTAGATATGGTCATCTTCATATGAAGGGCCTAAAAATACTTAGGGATAAAGGTATGGTTTTCGGATTACCAAGAATTGATTCAACTAATTTATGTGAAGGATGCCTTTATGGCAAGCAAACTAGGAAGTTCTTTCCTGTTGGAAAAGTTAAAAGAGCTTCACATTGTCTAGAACTAATTCATGTTGATTTATATGGGTCAATGCAAACAAAGTCATTGGGTGGGAGTATATACTTTTTACTATTCATTGATGACTATAGTCGCATGAGCTGGGTTTACTTCCTACAACATAAGTCAGAAACTTTTCAGAAGTTCCAAAATTTTAAAGCTATGGTGGAGAACTAAAGTGGCTGTCACATTAAAGTTCTTCGCACAGATAGAAGTGGCGAGTTCATATCTAAAGAGTTCAATCTATTTTGTGAAGAAAAGGGCATCCAAAGGGAGTTAACAGCTCCCTACACATCAGAACAAAATGGAATCGCTGAACGAAAAAATCGAACTATAGTGGAGATGGCAAGAAGTATGTTACAAGCAAGGAGACTTCCAAACCAATTTTGGGCAGAAGCTGTAGCAACATCTGTATATCTATTAAATCTCTCACCAACAGAAGCTACTATGAATCGAACTCCTTATGAAGCATGACATGGAAGGAAACCATATGTAAGTCATTTACGAGTCTTTGGTTGTGTTGCTTATGCTTTGAAACATCAACTTGTCAAAAGCTTGATGAAAAATCTGAAAAAAAATGCATTTTCATTGGCTATTGTACTCAACCAAAAGCATATAAATTATACAACCCCCTCAATGAAAAGATTTTAGTTAGAAGGGATGTAATATTTAATGAAAACGTGAGTTGGGATTGGAGTAAAGAACAGGAGCAGCAAGAGATTACAGTTGAACTTTCTCCAAATGAAGAGACAAGGGTCAACTCTAGTGCATCTCCTAGTGCCTCCATTGCAACACAAAATTTGTCAAATTCATCATTTTCAGCATCACTAAACAACAACTTTTCTCTTGAAGAATTTTCGGATGAGACACCTCCAAGGAAGTATAAATCTTTAGCTGATATATATGCATCATGTCAATTTACTCTTACTGTTTCAGACCTTATGAGTTATAGAGAAGCAGCTGAAAAAGAAGAGTGGAAGAAAGCCATGGTAGAGGAGATGCAGTCCATTGAGAAAAATGGAACATGGGATATGGTTGACTTACCAAACGAAAAGTTCCATCGAGATTTACAAGAAGAGATCTATGTAACACAACCATTGAGATTCATAAAGAAAGACAAAGAAACAAAGGTATACAAGCTGAGACATACATTATACGGGTTAAAGCAGACATACTTACGAGGCTTTGTCAAAAGAAAAGTTCTGTTACTCCAGACTATTACTTGACATCTGCAACTTTGAATCAAGGGGGAGTGTTGAGATATGATTCAAAGTATTCAAAATTGAGGTATGATTCAAAGTAGTTGAGATATGATTCAAAGTATTCAAAATTGAGATATGATTCAAAGTATTCAAAATTGAGATATGATTCAAAGTATTCAAAGTACAAGATTTTAAGAGGTTGTTAGGAGATTTGAATTTATCTAGTATTTCTATAATTTACTATTTCTGGTTAGTGTATAAACCTATAAATATCGGAATTGTGTAACTCTTAAAGAATTGAGTGAGAAAACAATAATAAAGCACTACAGCTTTGATCTATTCTTATCTCTTACAATATCTCTTTCCCAACAGAAAAGGTACTCTATTCTCAACATTCTCAAGGTAGAGGTCGTGGAAATGGTCGCGGTGGTCAAGGCAGCAGTCATGAAGGATACGATAAGGAGAAGGGGCAGTCAATTAAACCAAATTGGCGTGGAAGAGGACACAGTCGAGGAAGAGGCGGCCGATCAATTTATTCCAACATTCAATGCTACAAATGTCACAAATTTGGTCACTATGAGAATGATTGTAACTTCGACAAATGTTATAACTGTGGTAAAGTGGAGCATTTTGCAAAAGATTGTCGAGCCGATAATTGTGTTAACGTGGAAGTCTTGGAAGACGTAACAAATGAAAGTCTTTTCTTAATGGCTCAAAATGAAGACAACATCAACAACGACACTCGGTGGTACCTCGACTCAGGGGCAAGCAACCATATGTGTGATCACGAGTACCTATTCAAAGAGATACAACAGATTGAAGATGGTCATGTGTCATTTGGAGATGCTTCAAAGGTGGAGGTCAAAGGCCGAGGTACGATACATTTCTTGCAAAAGGATGGTTTAATAGGGTCAATCTAAGATATTTATTACGTACCAGACCTCAAGACCAACATATTGAGTATGGGGCAACTCATAGAGAAAGGTTACTCGATATTCTTAAAAGACTGCATGCTGCACCTGAAGGACAAGCAAGTGTGTTTGGTTGCTCGAGTCGAGATAGAAAGAAATCGGATGTACAAACTGAATTTAAGAAGCATACGAGAAAATTATTTGCGAGTCGACGTAGAAGACAAGGCATCACTGTGGCATCTCTGCTTTGGTCACCTACACCATGGCGGCCTAAAAAAGTTAGCGAAGAAGAATATGGTGCACAAGCTATTGGAATAAACTTAAATGAAGGTTAGTTTTTGTTTAAAATAAACTTCAGGTTAACTTTAGTTAATTTGTTACGTTAGGAAAGTTAATTTGAAAAAGCCAGTTGAAAGAAAAGGCCTAGTAGAGGTTTATGAATGTTTCTCTCACCCTATTATTAGTGTTAGAAAAGGTATAAATACCTAATCCCTTTCCTGTAAACTAAGAGCAAAAGAAAAACACAGAGCAAAGAAGTATAGAGCAATGGAAGAAGGTTTTTTCAGTATTCTTTGTCTCATTGTCTCTCCCTTCTCGACATCTCCTTCACAAGTACACGAGTAGTACTTTCGTAAAGCGGTATCAGAGCGTTCGATGTTAGTGAGTGTGAGATTACTTCACAGATTAGTGAGTCTTCTTTTAATAAATTGGTATCAGAGCCGATGGCGAACATGATGGGTCAAATGCCGCTACCGTGATTAACGAAGATGAACTACGAGAATTGAAGAATCCAAATGAAAGCTCTTCTCGGTTCTCAAGGCGCATGGGAGGTGGTCGAAGAAGGTTTCGAAGAACCAAAGGATACCACGGGTTATACGGCAGCACAAAACAAGACGTTAAAAGAATTGCGATCAAAAGATAAGGCGGCATTATACATGCTGTTCCGAGCTGTTGACGAGTCGAGCTTTGAGAAGATTGCCAGGACAACTACTTCAAAAGAAGCGTGGGACACTTTAGAAAAGGTGTTCAAAGGAACCGACCGAGTCAAGCAAGTGCGTCTCCAAACTCTTCTTGGCGAGTTGGAGAGTTTGAAGATGAAGGAGTCAGAAAATGTATCTGACTACATTACGCGCGTACAAACTGTGGTAAACCAACTAAATCGAAACGGAGAAATGTTACCCGAGACACGGGTTGTGGAGAAGATCTTGAGGTCATTAACCAACAACTTCGAGAATGTTGTATGTGCGATAGAAGAGTCAAAGGACCTAGCAACATTCACGGTCGATGAGCTCGCTAGTTCTCTCGAGGCACACGAGCAACGTAAGAAGAAGATGGAGGAGACACTCGATCAAGCACTTCAAACCAAATTATCAATAAAAGATGAAAAGGTACTCTACTCTCAAAATATTCAAGGTAGAGGACATGGAAGTGTCAGAAATCGTCGAGGTGGTCAAGGCAGCAGAAATGAAGAATATTATAAGGAGAAGAGACAGTCAAGCCAAGCAAATTGGCGTGAAAGAGGACGCAGTCGAGGAAGAGGCGGCCGATCAACTGATTCCAACATTCAGTGCTATAAATGTCAAAAATATGGTCACTATTCGAATGATTGTAACTCCGACAAATGTTACAATTGTGGCAGAGTGGGTCATTTTGCAAGAGATTGTTGAGCCGATAAAAAGGTGGAAGAAACGATCAACCTAGCCTTGGATGACGCAACAAATGAAGGTATTCTCTTGATGGCCCAAAATGAAGATCTGAAAGAAAAAGAACACGGCGGTGCAAAAGACGATGTGGTAGTCGTGAGACAGTAGAAGCCGTTGAAAATGAGGTGATATGCAGTGGATTTGGCAAAATCGCGATATCGGAGACGAGAAAATCGAAGAAGGATGAACAACTGGATAACAGAGAGCCTAAGCTCGAAAAGAGAGAGCTTCAATGGCGGGAAAGGGAATTTGAGGAATGAAGAAGAAAGAGGATGAGAATGGAAGAGAAAATGGAAGAAGAAAAGATGGAATGGAGAGAAAGGATGGTAGAAATGCAGATTGAACATGAGAAACAGATGATGCAAATGCAAGCCGCAATCCCTTCAAAATCCCAAAACAATGGCAAAGAAGAAGCCCACGCGATCAACGAACGAGCCAAAGAAACTGCCAGATCATGAGGAGGAGAATAGAGATTCAGAGCAACAACCCAAAACTGCCCTGGATAAATCTGTGGAGAAGTCTCAGTTGCAGACGTTGAAATCCCTGAACGAGCCGCCTTTCGAAGGAGAAAGTAGAGATTGAAAAAGAAAAGAAAGATTTAGAAATGGAGATTGAAAGGTTAGAGAAAGAAGTGGCTAAGCTGAGTGAGAGTTCTTTCCATCTCAAACAGGAGAAGGAAGAGAATGGAAAGGTAATCTCTGAGCTTGTGAAGAAAATTGAAGAAGATGTGGAGAAAGAGAATGACTTACTAATGGAGATTGATGGTCTAGTGGAAGAGCTAGTGAGGGAGGAGAAATATGTAGAGATGCTAACTCAACAGAGAGACTCACTTGAAGTGAATCTGAATCGAGTCCAACAGGAGGCAGTGAGCTTACGACGCACGATTGAGACAATCACTCCTGATAAAGCTAAAATAGAGGAGGCGAAAGTGGAAGTGGAAAATGTCGTTGTGGACTTGCGAACGGAATTGAGTAAACTGAAAGAAGTTATGACGTCTTAGTCGAGCGTGGTTGAGAACAGAAGAAATGAGGAGTTGGTGTCTCAAATGGGTTGTTCTCGAGAAGCTCCAAATGAAGTCTCGTCAGAAAAGAACAAACTTAGTTTGCTGCTCGAGGACAAGGAGAGGAAATTGAAAAAAAATACGACTGAGCTCGAGAAAATGAAAACGGTGCAGGTGGAATCGTTGAATATAGCATTTAAGTTTATGGAGAAGTTTTGTTGGAATAAACTTAAATGCTGAAGGTTAGTTTTTGTTTAAAATAAACTTAAGATTAACTTCAGTTAATTTGTTATGTTAGGAAAGTTAATTTGAAAAATCTAGTCGAAAGAAAAGGCCTAGAGTTTTTTTTAGGGAATGATGGTAGGGGTTTATAAGCGTTTCTCTCACCCTATTATTAGTGTTAGAAAAGTATAAATACCTAATCTCTTTCCTGTAAAGTAAGATCAAAAGAAAAACTCAGAGCAATAGAAGAAGGTTTTTTCAGTATTCTTTGTCTCATTGTTTCTCCCTTCTCGACATCTCCTTCACAAGTACGCGAGTAGTACTTTCGCAAAGCGGTATCGGAGCGTTCGATTGTTAGTGAAAGTGAGATTACTTCACAAGTTAGCGAGTCTTATTCTAACACGGGCTACTGAACATGGACTACGAAGGAAAATTTTGTGAAAAATGAGTGCTCAGCAAGCATGCAAGAACCTCAATTCAAAAGAAGGCTGAATTTTGGGCTAAACAACCTCTCAAGTTGATTCATACAGATATATGTGGATCAATTACCCCCGAGTCTTTCAGCGGTCAAAGGTATTTCATTTCCTTTATCGATGATTACTCACGGAAAACTTGAGTTTACTTTCTGAAAGAAAAATCTGAGGCATTCGAGATGTTCAAAAAGTTCAAAGTGATGGTGGAGAAGACAACTGGTAGACACATCAAAGCTGTACGATCCGATAGAGGTGGCAAGTATACTTCGACGACTTTCATGGAGTATTGCGAGGAGCAAGGCATAAGGCAATTTCTAACCGCACCGTACACCCTTCAACAAAATGGTGTGGCCGAGAGAAAAAATCAGACCATTCTCGACATGGTTCTATCAATGCTCAAGAGCAAAAGGATGCCAAAGGAATTTTGAGCAGAAGCCGTGCAATGCGCCATCTATGTGCAAAATCGAGTCCACATGTGAAGTTAGATGATTAAACACCACAAGAGGCTTGGAGCGGACAAAAGCCTACAATTTCTCATCTCAAAGTGTTCGGTAGTGTGGCTTATGCTCACGTACCGAATCAACGAAGAACGAAACTCGAAGACAAAAGAAAAATGTATATTTTTATTGGGTATGTTGAGAAGACAAAATGATACAAGCTACTTGACCTGATAAGCAAGATGGTGATGGTGAGTCGTGATGTGCAAGTAAATGAAGCAAGCGAATGAGACTGGAACAATTCGGGAAGTTAATATCGAAGTTGGAGAATCATCAGTCGTTGCACCAACAAGTATACCAACAAACGCAGAAATTTCTGATGATGAAGATGAACCATGAATACCGAAAATACGAAATTTTGAGACTTGTATGATTCAACAAATGAGGTACACCTTGTATGTCTTCTGGCAGATGCTGAAAATATCAGCTTTGAAAAGGCGGTGCGAGACAAGAAGTGGCAAATTGCCATGGATGAGGAGATTAAAGCGCTTTATCGCAACAATACATGGGAGTTAACAGAATTACCAGAAGGAAGTCAGCCCATTGGTCTGAAGTGGGTGTTCAAGAAAAAGATGAATGCTCAAGGCTAGATAGAGCAGTACAAGGCGCGACTTGTTGCGAAGGTATACAAGCAAAAGGTGGGAATCAACTATGACGAAGTATTTGCTCTCGTTGCAAGAATGGAGACAATTTGATTGCTCATTTACCAAGCGACTCAATTCAAATGGCCGATTTTTCAAATGGATGTCAAGTCGGCATTCTTGAATGGTGTGCTTGAAGAAGAAGTTTACCTCGAACAACCACCCGGGTACATGAAAATTGGAGAAGAGAAGAAGGTACTAAAATTGAAGAAGGCGCTTTACGGATGAAGCAAGCACCGCGAGCATGGAATACTAGTATTGATACATCTTTCGAAGAGAACGGGTACAAGCAATGTCCCCACGAGCATGCACTTTACACAAAGAAGAGTGGAGGTAATGTGATACTTGTTGCTCTTTATGTCGATGACCTCATTTTTTTGGGTAACAATGATGAGATGATAGAAGAGTTTAAAAGCACAATGACACGAGAATTTGAGATGACAGATTTGGGTTTGTTGAAGTTTTTCCTTAGTTTGGAGGTTAAACAAGGAGAGATGAGTATTTTTATATCACATGAGACATGCAAAGGAGATTTTGAAGAAGTACAAGATGGAGAATTGCAACCCGGTATCAATACCAATGGAACTAGGTGAAAAACTCTCAAAGTACGATGAAGTAGAACGAGTAGATGCAAATAGGTACCGGAGTTTGGTAGGAAGCCTTCGCTATCTTACATGCACTAGGTCAGATCTTTCATTAAGTTTCGACGTTATAAGCTGGTTCATGGAGGAGCTGATTTATTTACATTGGATGGCGTTGAAGCGAGTCCTACGATACATCCAAGGAACGGTGTCACTTGGGTTATTCTACTCGAAAACAGAAGATTACAAGTTAGTTGGCTACTCTGACAGTGATTCGTGCGGAGACATAGACGATCGAAAAAGTACATCGGGTTATGTATTCTTTATGGGCAACACAACATTTACTTGGCTTTCAAAGAAACAACCGATCGTGACACTCTCGACGTGTGAAGCTGAATATGTGGCAGCATCTTGGTGTGTGTGTCACGCGATATGGCTTAGAAATTTGTTGAGCAAGATGGAGCTAAAGCCACTAGGTGCAACCGTGATTCAAGTTGACAACAAATCAACAATTGAGTTGGCAAAGAACCCAATGAACCGTGAAAGAAGCAAACACATTGACGTTCGTTTTTACTTTATCCGAGATCATGTGAAGGAAGGAAGCGTGGAATTGCTACATGTGGCAAGTCAGGATCAAGTTGCGGATATCTTTACAAAACCACTACCGAAAGTACTTTTCGACAAATACAAGAAGATGATTGGCATGACAGATGGTAGGAGCATTTAAGTTTATGGGGAGTTTTGTTGAATAAACGTTAAATGTTATTTTTTTAGTTAATTTTAGTGGGTTTTAAATTCAAAAGTTAGCGGTAAAGGAGAATGGAAGATAAAAGGCCAATAGTCGAAATAGTGGCGTTTTATGGAAGGGAAGATAAAAGGCCAATAGTCGAATTAGCGGCGTTTTATGGAAGGGAAGATAAAAGGCCAATAGTCGAAATAGTGGCGTTGTATGGCTTAGGAAAGAGTGCATTCTCATGACTATAATTAGTTTTAGAAGAGCTTATAAATACATGTTTTTCCTAGGGTGAAAAGGAGAGAAAAAAGAGAAAGGACTATAATTAGTTTTAAAAGAGCTTATAAATACATGTTCTTCCTATTGTGAAAAGCAGAGAAAAAAAGAAAAGAAACAGAGTAATAGAAGAGAGTTTTTCACATAAATAGAGTGTTTTTTGTCTCTCCATTCTCAAAAACAAAAATGAGTGTGTATGAGATTTCTTTCACAAATTCGTGAGATTTCTTTCACATCTATTACCACTATTGGGGCCTTCCCTATGGGTTTGTATGTAATCCATCAGATTTCTTGCCTCGAGTTTTTCTTCTTCCTCAACAAAAGGGACTGCAACCTCCAGGCAAAGCATGGTTATCAGCTGTGGAAAAAACTGCCTACCCACTTTCTTACTTGCACATTTGACAATCTCATCCGCTACAATCTTGCCCATATCGATGCTTAAATTAGTTATGATTGCATACACCAGCAAAACTCTGTCACCTAACAATGTAGTAAAGTGTGTAGTGGGTAGTAGGTTGGTCTTTACGAAGGCAGCCCAAACTTTTGCTTCTTGGTTGAGGTTTGCTGCTATTATAGTCCTTGCTTCTCTTCTCGAGAGCTGCCACCGTGTTCCTTCTATGGCTACCATCTTCAAGGCTATCTCAAGCTGATCATCCAATGGAGCTAGCACCATTTCGCTGAAGGTGGCGTGCTCAAAAGATTGTAGGTGAAACAGTTGATTGATGGCTTCAGGGCTCCAATAAACTATTCTCGGTGCCATGATTGTCGGTTGCAAGCTAAATTTTTATCTTTGGTTTGTTTGCTTTGTAAGTTTGAAGGTGAATTAGCAACGTCATCTCCTTTCTGGAAGTAGCTTCTATATAAAAAAAATTATGATTTTTTTTTATTTTATTTGTGTATGCAGCAGCAGTTAGCAGTTTTTCATGACAGCAGGCTGCTCTCATTTCCCTTTTTATTTTGTTTCTTGACAGTAAGCTGCTGTCTTTTCTTGACCGCAGGCAGATGTCTTTCCTCTTTTTTTTCTTGACAGTAGAATGCTGTAATTTTTTTTTTTTAGTCAAACCTACCATTTTTATGCAAACTACACAATGAAATTTGTTTTCAATTCTCTTTTTCATGTAAATTTCTTTACTTAGGGATGAAAAATCTTCTGGGATTGATTTTGATCTTTTTCCAAAAAAAAATCTTTTGTGTTGGTGCTTTGACGTGGGGTTTCATGAGAAAGTGCACAACAATTAGATCAAATACACGCAAATGAGGATGAACAAGGTACTCTATGGCAACATGCACCGAAATATAATAACTTTGTCACTAATCACAACCTAGTATGTACCAACTGTAATTAGTCTCCTTAATACATTGAAATTAGTCTTCTTAACCACATCAAAATCCTCCTAATTCATCTACAAAAAAATTTTGCTAACTTTCTTAGGGCGTGCGAGTCATTCATGGAAAAGAGTAAGATAAAATCTAAAAAAAACTATCATTCTAAGGAGATTAAAGATAGCTATCATAGACCACTATGGAAATGCATGAATAACAAAGGAAGAAAAACTAACTTGGTATCCCAGGAGCCTGTTACCGTTTACCGTTCTTTGTCAGCTCCTTCTGCTAAAAATGTTTTATTTTTCAGTTTTTCAAGATTAAAGAGGCAATGCCTCTTTTTACTTCTACACTTAAGTACGGCTTGAGTCTCTGTCCATTCACCATGAAGGGTCTTCTTTCATCTCCATGTTTTACCGTTATTGCCCCATGGGGAGTGATTTCTTCAACTATAAACGGACTGGACCATCTTGATTTTAATTTTTTAGGGAATAATTTCAGTCTTGAGTTGAACAGCAACACTCTTTGTCCTTTGTAGAACTCCTTAGGCCTATTGTTGTTGTCATGCAAATTTTTTGTTTTTTCCTATACATCTTAGCATTTTCGTAGGCTAGGTGCCTAAATTCCTCCAACTCATTTAGTTGCATTCGTCTCAAGTCTCCATCTGCAACATAGTCAAAATTTAACTTCTTTAAAGCTCAAAATGCTTTGTGATCCAATTCTAGGGGTAGGTGGCATGCCTTTACATAAATTAGTTTGTAAGGTGATATTCATAAAGAAGTTTTGAAGGCTGTTCGGTATGCCCATAATGCATCATCAAGTTTCACAGACCAATCTCTCCTGTTGGGTTGTACCACTTTTTCCAAAATACTTTTAATTTCTCTGTTAAGACTTCTACTTGTCCATTGGTTTGTGGATGATAAGGTGTCGCCACTTTATGTTTTATCTCTCTAAAAGGCTATTCATCAATCTATTCACAAAGTGTGTTCCCTCATCGTTGATTAATGCTCTGGTACACCAAACCGAGTGAATATGTTCCTTTTAAAAAACTTGAGTACGGTTTTCCCATCGTTGGATGGGCAAGCTATTTCTTTCACCCACTTGGACACATAGTCGACAGCCACTAGAATATATAAATTTCCATAAGATGGCGGAAATGGTCCCAAAAGTCAATGCCCCATACATCAAAAAGTTCCACTTATAAAATGAAATTCAGGGGTAGCTCATTTTTTTTACTAATATTTCCCGTCCTTTAACATTGGTCACAACCCTTGCAAAATTCTTTTGCATCTTTAAAAATTGTTGGCCAATAGAAACCCGATTGAAATACCTTGGTTGCTGTCCTTTGCCCTCCAAAATGACCTCCATATGGGGATGCATGGCATTATTCAAGAATTGTTGGTATTTCATTGTCTGAAATGTATCTTCTCATTATGTCGTCTCCACATTGTTTAAAAAAAAAAATTCATCCCAAATGTAACTTTTGGATTCGTGGAAAAACCTCTTTCTTTGCTAATAATTTTTCTCTTCGGGTATGATGTCACAAGCTAAAAATTTTGCTATGTCTGCATACCATGGGGCTGTTGCCATTCTGCTACTACTGTACCTACTACTACTATGGTTTATGCCAAGCAGCTATCATCTGGGAATGCATCCTCAATTTCTTTGCTTGACTTTTTCTTCCATGTTCTTCATTCTAGTTAAGTGATCCGCTACATGGTTATTAGCTCCTTTCGTGTCCAAGATTTCTATCTCGAATTCTTGTAACAGTAGAATCCATCTAATTAGTCTTGGATTGGCATTCGGTTTCATCATTAGGTGCTTCATTGTTGCGTGGTCAGTGTGCACTTTCACCTTCGCTCCAAATAAATAAGCTCTAAATTTTTCAACAGCGAATACTACAGCCAACAATTCTTTTTCAGTGGTTGTATAATTCACTTGAGCCGTATTCAACGTTTGCTTGCATAATAGATAGGAAGAAGTACCTCCCCTTTTTTTGTCTAACATTGCCCCCACAACATGGTCACTAGCATCACACATCAACTCAAATGGTGAACCCCAATCGGGTGTTGACATTATAGGAGTTGTAGTCAGCGCTGTCTTTAATGCTTGGAAGGTTGTCTTGCATTGTTTGTCAAAAACGAATTTTCTATTTGCCTCCAACAAGCTACACAACGGTTTTGTAATCTTGGAAAAATCTTTAATAAACCTCCTATAAAACTCCGCATGGCCCAAAAAGCTTCTTATACCTTTAACTGAAGTAGGTGGATTCAATCTTTCGATAGCTTCTATCTTGGCTCTATCAACTTCTATTCCTCTTCTTGAGATCTTGTGGCCTAATACTATTCCCTCATTGACCATGAAATGACATTTTTCCCAATTCAGTACAAGACTCTTTTCTTAACATCTTTGTAAAACCTTCCCCAAATTGCACAAACAAGTCTCAAAAGATTCTCCATGAACCGAAACGTCATCCATGAATATCTCCATAAACGTTTCTACCATATCTGTAAAAAATGGTCATCATGCATCGTTGAAATGTTGTTGGAGCATTACATAGTCCAAAGGGCATTCGTCTAAAGGAAAAAATTTCATATGATCATGTAAATGTGGTCTTCTCTTGATCTTCTAGACTGACTGTAATTTGATTGTATCCCGAATAACCATCCAAGAAGCAATAATGTGACTTTCCCGCAAGCCTATCAAGCATTTGATCAATGAATGGTAAGGGAAAATGGTCCTTGCGTATCGCTTTGTTCAGTCTTCTATAATCCATACAAACACTCCATCCATTTACTATTCTAGTGGGGATCAACTCATTGTTCTCATTTTCCATTACCGTTATCCCTTCTTTCCTTGGAACGCATTGAATAGGGCTAACACAACTGTTGTTTGCAATTGGATATATTATTTCAGCATCTAGCCATTTGATGATCTCCTTTCTAACAAGTTCTTTCATCATGGGATTTAATCTTCTTTGTTGCTCAATGGATTTAAATTGTCCTTCCTCCAATTGTATCTTGTGCATGCATAGTGAAGGACTAATCCCTTTTATATCCGCCAATGTCCACCCTAGCGCCCCCTCTTGTATCTTCAATGTTTCTAGGAGCATATCCTCTTGAGCTAAAGATAGTGTTGCTAAGATGATGATGGGTAGTCTCTCCTTGTCACCTACATATGCATATTTAAGGTCAGGAGGTAGTGGTTTCAAGTCCAATTGTTGTGGTTCCTCAATAGATGGCTTCGTTGGTGTACTTTTTCTTCCTTCAAATTCACCTAAAACTATTAACTGTTTTGTTCTGTTATTTCAGCTGTTGTCTTCTTTCTGCTCACTTTCCCCACCATCCCATTCCTCGGTCGCTGGTTGTTCTGTCAATTCATATACTGCTGAACATTCTTCTGCCACTACTGGATATTTCATGTTGTCGTTGATATTAAATTTAACTTTTTGGTCGCCCATTCTTAACGTGATGGTTCCCTTGTAGACATCTACTAGTGTTCTTCCGTTCTTAAAAATGGCCTCCCCAAAATAATTGGTACATCATGATCGGCTTCATAGTCTAAAATGATAAAATCTGCACGAAATATGAATTTTCCCACTTGAATTAAAATGTCTTCGATCTTTCCTTCGGGATCAGTGATGGACCTATCAGCTAGTTGTCAGGTAACTGTAGTCGGTCTGGCCTCTCCAATCCCTAACTTCTTGTAGATGGACAGAGGCATTAAGTTGATACTTGCCCCCAAGTCACATAATACTCTTCCTAGCTCCTTTCCTCCAATTGATACGGGAATAGTGAACGACCCAGGGTCTTTCTCTTTCAGTGGGATCTTGTTATTCAATATTGCACTACACTCTTAATTTAGTGACACCGCCTTGAATTCTTCAAACTTTCTTCAATTAGTGAGTACATCCTTCAAGAATTTCACATAATTTGGCATTTGCTTCAAAGCTTCCACTAGTGGTATGTTTATATGAATTTCCTTCAGAATAACCATAAACTTCTCAAAAGGGGCTTCCTCTTTCTTTCTTTTTATTCTTTGTGGAAAAGGAGGTGTTAGTGTGTATGTTCTGCTCTCTTGTCCACTGCTGGCTGTTGTTTGCATTTTAGGTGGCTCCTCAGTTTCTGCATAATCCTTGCTGTGTTCTTTCTATACAACAGCTTCCTCATTTCTCTATTGTGTATCAGCAGCTTCTTGAGAATGGCTATCACTGTGTTTTATAATTTTTTCAACCTTGCTGGGTATTCCTTTCCCACTTCTCAACTATATTGCTTGACATTTCTCTTTGCCTTCTTTTTTTGGTGTTTCGGTGTCTGCTGGCAGCTTCCCAAGAGGCCTATTTCGTAACTCAGTTGCTAATTGACCTACTTGAACTTCCAAATTTCGCAAGGAGGCTAGTTGTTAATCAAGACTAGCTACCTAACCAAGCGAATCATACAAGTACTGCTTCGTAGATTTTCATATTGTTACTTACAGGTTTGTCGTGTGCCTTCTCGAGTAGGATTACAGGACTAAAAAGTCACCAAAACTTATGGAATGCTCCTAGAGTTACCTAATTTAGGTAAAAATAGGGTAAGTATTGAAATTGGGAGAAAAAAATAAGTAATTTGAGGTCAAAAGACAAAAGAAAGTCCATGCACGAGCTCACGCGCTTTTCAAGCACCAAAGAAGCTTTCTACGTGCGCGTACCATGCATTTTTTAAGAACCAAAGAAGTTCTCTGCGCGGTACGCGGATCATAGGTTAGTGAACAGGTCAGGTATGATTTTTAGTCCGTGGATCGAACTCCAGATCTTTGGTACTGTTTGAGTCACAGAAGGTGGACTGGGTCGTGTGCGGTTTAGCGAGTCAAGTCGTGTCTCAAAACACATCCACGTAGAATGGTTGACCCGTCATTCTTGCCACGTGTGTTACGTTTCACCTTTTTGCTAATACGCTTCTCTCTCGTCGCCAGCAGCTGTGTATCCACGGTCGATTGTTCCAGCGTTCAATTTTTCTAGATTTCGCTAAGCAACGCGTTTCAATCTATTTTTTGGATTGCTTTTTATTTTCCAATCCTTAACTAGAAATGACACGATTTCTTCAAGGAGAATAAAGATCTCGAATCAACCAATTCAATGCGATTGTTTTGTAATTCTTAGGAACACAGAGACCTTAATAATAGAGTTCAAATTTTTGAAAAGTTATAGTTTCTTATCAAAATTATACATCTCTCGAATCTAATTCTGAAATAAATCATGGTAGAGTTTCAACACAACCTTATAAGAATCCTTTCCTGGAACATTGTAGTCGAATATTATGACCTAAAATCACCCAAAAGCCTGTTGGCTTCTGGCAATTGGGAGAAGCGTGGACGAAAAAACAACGGCAGAAGAAAAATAAAAAATAAAGGAGATTTTGCTGAATACTCGATACATTTTTATTTGATTCAGTTGAAAGTATTTAAATAACAAACCTATCCTAAAAATGGAAAGAAGTGGAAAGCTAACTTAGAGGCCTCCCACTCGACGTGGACTTCCCACTACTCTGATGGTGTGGGTTGAAAATAGAAAACAGGTTACCTAAAACCTAGGAATGAATTTCTAACCTAGGGATTTACCTAACAATCTCCTCCTAAACCCTATGGTATATGTCTACCATATTGTTTGAACTCCGATCTTTGAGCGTAGTTCTTCAAATTTTACCCGCGCCAGAGACTTGGTGAAAATGTCTCCAAGCTGTTCCTCTGTTCGGATGAAATCAATCTTGATGAGCCCTCGATCTGCACATTCTCGGATGTAGTGGAATCTGATTTCTATGTGCTTGCTCCGGTCATGCAAAACTGGATTTTTGATCAGGGAGATCGTAGCTTTGTTGTCCACGTATAGCATTGGTGGATCGCTTTCTCTTCCAATGAGTTCTTCCATCAGTCGCGCAAGCCAGATCCCCTGTGTTGCCGCCGTCGAAGCGGCGATGTATTCTGCTTCGCAGGAAGACAAAGCAACTACCTTTTGTTTTGTTGATTGCCAGCAGATCGCGCCGCTTGAGAGAAAGTAGATCATCCCGCTAGTGCTCTTACGATCATCAACATCACCGGCCATGTCACTATCACTGTAGCCAACCAGCTCAAGCTTCGTCTTTCCTTTCTCTGCGCTGTATCTCACACCCCAGCCTCTGGTTCCAGCCACATAGCGCAGGATGCGCTTGACAGCTACAAGATGCTCCTCCCGATGTGCTTCCATGAATCTACTCACATATCCAACTGAGTAAGCAAGGTCAGGGCGTGTATTTACCAGATAGCGCAAGCTCCCGACAATGCTGCGGTAATTGGTGGCGTCGACTGTCGTTGTAGTGCCGGCCTTTCTTAGCTGAAGCCGGGCCTCCATTGGCGTCCTTGTAGGGTTACTCTCCGCAAGCCCAGTTGTCCAGCACCTTTTTCGCGTACGCACTTTGGTAGATGGTGATGCCGGCAGTAATCTGTTGCACTTCGATGCCGAGGTAGTAGCTGAGTATGCCGAGATCGCTCATCTTGAAGTTCTTTGACATCTCCCTCTTGAACCTTTCGAGGACTTCCATGTCGCCTCCAGTGATTATGAGGTCGTCGATGTACACTCCCACAATCAGTCGCTGCTCACCGTGGCCGTGCGTGTACATGCCATGCTCAGAGGCACAGCGCTTGAACTTCAGTGACAGTAGGGTACTGTCGAGCTTCGCGTTCCAGGCTCGTGGTGCTTGCCGAAGCCCGTAGAGTGCCTTGTGCAGGCGCAGTATCTTACCCGGGTTGTCGTTGTCCAGGAAGCCAGGTGGTTGTCGGACGTATACGGTCTCCTTCAGCTCTCTATTAAGGAAAGCGGACTTCACGTCCATGTGGTGGACCTCCCAAAAGCAATGTGCCGCGATTGCCAGCAAAAGGCGGACGGATTCTAACCTTGCCACTGGCGCAAACACCTCTTCGAAGTCCACTCCTTGCTTCTGGACGTAGCCCTTCGCTACCAAACGGGCCTTGTGCTTCACAACTTCTCCCTTTTCGTTGCGCTTCAGTTTGAAGACCCATTTGAGCCCTACGGCTCGGTGTCTCGGCGGCATATCCTCTAGACTCCACGTTTGGTTCTCGATGATGGATGTCATCTCCTCCTGCATTGCCTTCAGCCAGCACGGGTTTCTTTCTGCTTCGGCGAAGGTATCCGGTTTATCTGCGCTGATGGCATGTAGTTCGGCCACCTCTTGTTCGAGTTCGCAAGCCGCCAGTCTAGGTGGTTCACCTCCTCCCACTAGGTCGTCCATCCTTCGGTACCTGGCCACCAGATCATCATCGTGATCGGTATCCAGCGTCGAATCCGCAGTCCGTGGTGTTGCAAACTCCACTGGTTCAGAAGGTGCAGCTGCTGGCGGCGGGGACGGTTCTTGATGCTGGGCTCCTCCTTCTTCCGGCTCGGTGACGAGGTACTCCACCGTGAATTGATTTGGGTTGTGATCTGCTACGATCACGTCGTTCCACTGCCAGAAGGTGCTTTCGTCGAAGATGACGTCGCGAGACACGTGAGCTCGCCCCCCCGCAGGATCATAGAGTCTGTATGCCTTGCTCCTGGGTTCATAGCCGATGAAGACGACTTTCAGCCCCCTGAGATCGAGCTTGGCGAGGTGGGGACGTGCTACCTTCATGTATGCAATACAGCCGAACACTCGGAGATGATGTACCGCTGGCTTCTTGTTGAACCAGGCCTCGTATGGCGTCTTCCCGTCGAGACTTCGCGTTGGCGACTGATTGAGAAGATAGGCGGCCGTCATCACCGCCTCTCCCCAAAATCTCTCGGGCATCCCGGCCGTCATCAGCAATGACCTCGCTGTCCCGACGATGGTCTCATTTTGGCGCTCCACCACTCCGTTCTGTTGGGGGGAGTAGGGCGCCGTTAGTTGCCGTTGCATGCCGAGCTCATCACAGTACTTACCGAAGCTCTCTGAGGTGAATTCTCCACCTCGGTCCGTGCGTAGCACTCGCATCTTCTTCCCGCATTCGGCCTCCGCTCGCGCTTGAATGCGCTTAATCGCCTCTGCCGCCTCACTTTTTGCTTGCAGCAGGGTCAGCCGCTCAGCCACATAAAGCGGCTTTTGTCATCAACCAACAGGAGAAAAAGGGTCTTGCCGCCGGGGGTCGACTTGCATCATCCTTCCTCGGTCCGTGCGTAGCACTCGCATCTTCTTCCCGCATTCGGCCTCCGCTCGCGCTTGAATGCGCTTAATCGCCTCTGCCGCCTCACTTTTTGCTTGCAGCAGGGTCAGGGTCAGCCACATAAAGCGGCTTTTGTCATCAACCAACAGGAGAAAAAGGGTCTTGCCGCCTGGGGTCGCCTTGCATCATCCTTCCGGTACTCGATCGTTTCTCCTTCCTCTGGCTCGACAGCGTGCCATAACCCTTGCGCCTGTAGGTTGACTTGCATCAACAAGGTCCACTCATTGTGGTTGGACCTTGTCAGCCTCGTATGGCGTCTTCCCGTCGAGACTTCGCGTTGGCGACTGATTGAGAAGATAGGCGGCCGTCATCACCGCCTCTCCCCAAAATCTCTCGGGCATCCCGGCCGTCATCAGCAATGACCTCGCTGTCCCGACGATGGTCTCATTTTGGCGCTCCACCACTCCGTTCTGTTGGGGGGAGTAGGGCGCCGTTAGTTGCCGTTGCATGCCGAGCTCATCACAGTACTTACCGAAGCTCTCTGAGGTGAATTCTCCACCTCGGTCCGTGCGTAGCACTCGCATCTTCTTCCCGCATTCGGCCTCCGCTCGCGCTTGAATGCGCTTAATCGCCTCTGCCGCCTCACTTTTTGCTTGCAGCAGGGTCAGGGTCAGCCACATAAAGCGGCTTTTGTCATCAACCAACAGGAGAAAAAGGGTCTTGCCGCCTGGGGTCGCCTTGCATCATCCTTCCGGTACTCGATCGTTTCTCCTTCCTCTGGCTCGACAGCGTGCCATAACCCTTGCGCCTGTAGGTTGACTTGCATCAACAAGGTCCACTCATTGTGGTTGGACCTTGTCAGCATCGGGTACTGCATGGTGGCAATTGCCTCCCTGATCACTCGCTCGACGACAACTCGATGTCCTCCATCGTGGCATCGGCCTCTTTGTGGTGGTGATGGAGATGCCGGCACTCGGCGGCGGCGTGGAGGAGTGAGCAAGCCTGCTCGAGATGGACCCCACGATGTGTGTACTTTTGCACTTTGCATTTTCTTCTACTTGAACCTGAGACCTGTGTGTTATTAGGTCGACACTCTAACCACTTGAGCTATTCAACTTGATGTTAATAAAGTTGGCTCCTCCGGAATGATATACCACCGATGGAATAAACCAGGCTCTGATACCACTTGTTGGCTTCTGGCAATTGGGAGAAGCGTCGACGAAAAAACAACGGCAGAAGAAAAATAAAAAATAAAGGAGATTTTGCTGAATACTCGATACATTTTTATTTGATTCAGTTGAAAGTATTTAAATAACAAACCTATCCTAAAAATAGAAAGAAGTGGAAAGCTAACCTCGAGGCCTCCCACTCGACGTGGACTTCCCACTACTCTCATGGTGTGGGTTGAAAATAGAAAACAGGTTACCTAAAACCTAGGAATGAATTTCTAACCTAGGGATTTACCTAACAAAGCCTCCTATCATGGAGTGAAATTCCAAAAAAGATAGACCTGTAGACTAACCTTATGTTCTTGCTCGTTTCTTGCTAAAATCGAACGATCCTACAGCCCAAACCGACACTCCTTAATCCTCTTACTAGGTCTAGAGATAAATCTTTGGCCAAATTTTTCATTCAAGCGTCAAATCAGCATCCTCTATGTTTTCTTCTTCTTCCTCCTCCCACAAAAACCGAAATGGTATGAAGGGAGCTAGAGTGCATTAGGATCAAATGGCAGTGTTTCGCCGAACGTAAAGAAATGGTAAATTTCGTAAGTTTTAAATTCTAGTCCGACTTTACATTTTATTATTTCTTGTTGTGGCTGAAATAAACTTAAGAAAAAAATACCTATGTGTATCTGTAAGAAATGTACCATCGTATACTGACGAGTAAGTAGTTTCAAATGAAAATGACCAACGAATCTTGATAGACGGAAATATCTTATAGTCTGGTATAGATATTAAAAGTAGTAGTGTCAAAAGAAAATTTCGTCACTACGAAGTATGTAAATATGGAATTAAAGTATTCGTATGGAAAAGGAATTATGAGCTAACACCATAAAAGTTGAAAACACTGTATACATAGACTGATTTGTGAATGACGTAAGTGGCTTTACTATTAGTATGGTTGGAAGAGTTGTCTTATGAATAATGACACGTGTCCAGTGATCCTACACGTGTCATATGTTTGATATGCTTGTTATGTATTATGATATAATATGTTTCATTGATATCCTATATTGTGATGATATGATATGGTTTGTAATATAATGTGTCCAGATATGCCAACTAACATTAGAATATGAATGGATGCCCTATTATATTGTGATGAATTATGATATGATATGAAATATCATGACATGATTATGTTAGGACATGATATGTATGACATGTGATGAAATGTTTGAGACAAGAAGATTTATTATGTACAACCCGTGAGATATGTTTTAAAGGTTATGCTATGAATGAAATAAAATTGAAAAAGAGGGTTGTTTTACATGATTTGTTTACCATGAAAAATGTTGGGATCTCATGCATAAATGTATGTTCACGTGCATCATAATATTCCCCTTATGATGAGTATGGACGCGTACGTTATGAAAAGGAAAATGATCATCATGTTTATCATGATGCTACGATGGTTACTATTCATTTCAAGTGTCTGGCAACAGCACCAGAGACGCTAGCAGGCCCAGCACAAGGCCTAGAGGGTGTGTCAACAGCCTCGTGGGTCCACATTTGCACGACTGGAAAGCCGCCTAAGAGAATACTGTTTTAAATGATACGTCCCATTTATGTTGCATGTGTTTACATTCCCTCACCTCAATAGTGAAATCATTGCTGAGTATTTCTTAAAATACAAGCCTTGTGCTTTTCTTCTATTTCAGGTAAAGTCAAGACACTCATGTACGGTTATTGCGAAGCATCCGAGAATTGTGCAGTCATAGATAGGGTTATTGCAAAGCGTCAGTCTACTTTTAAATTTTGGAGACTTTTGTATTTTGATTTATAATTGTACCCCAAACTTGTTTTTCCCCTTGTAATATTTTAGACAATACAATCTTGCTTTAATTTTGCATATACTTTTGGTGTTGTTTGTTGGATGATGAAAGTCTCACATCCGCTAATTTAGGGAATGATCATGGGTTTATAATCAAGGAATACTATCTCATTGGCATGAGACCTTTGAGGAAGGCTCTTATGCTCAAAGTAGACAATATCATACCATTGTGGAGATTCGTGTTCATCTAACATGGTATCAGAGTCATGCCCTAAACTTAGTCGTGTCAATAGATTGGTAAATCCTCAAATGTCGAACAAAGGACTCCAAAAAGAAAAGGAGTCGAGCCTCGATTAAGGGGAGGCGTACTTTGTTCGAGCGATAGTATGAGGCCTTTTGGAGAACCCAAAGCAAAGCCATGAGAGCTTATACTCAAAGTGGAAGCGGACTGCAATGAATTGTCCGGACCATCATAACTAATGTTTGTCTAGTAGACACTCGCCTTTAAAAAATGATTTTTAAAAAATTCCAAAAAAGTGAAGCCATACCTATTACAACTTGTGATACCTAAAATATTGATGCACCAAAATTTTATAGTAAATAAAATAAGTATTTTGAAATAAAAATAAATAATTGAGAGAAATGAATAAAAAAAATATTTGAAAATAGAAATAGGAAAATTTGCATGAGAGGTTCTCAAATTTAGATATATATATATATATATATATATCAAGTTTCAAGATAAATAGTATTATAATGGATAAATTGTGACTAATTGAAAATGTTAGTAATTGAAATGTCTCTAAATTTAGAGTTTCAAAACACAAGCTACACATAAATTTTAAACTTAGGTTCATCCATTTAAGGGATAATTGGTTCTTACTTTTTTAAGATTTTTGAAGAGAAATTCCTCTTCATCATAGTTATTGTGGATTTGAGGAGCCAAGAATCATGTGCACGAAGTTTTATGATTCAGAATTGATTATTTTCTCAAAATTATCCATCCATAGTGCACCCCAAGCATCGTTATTGTAACTTCAGTTTAAGAAGAAGATTGTGCACAACTTTCCGGGAGGAAAGGACGGATGAAAACCTCTAAATTAACCCATTTGAGCTCGGCGTGCTTGATGGATGTTATTGCCCGTTAAGCATATGTGTCACACCCCAAAATTTTGAGGCGTCGAAAGACTGGAAGTGACTTAACTTACTATGCAATGTATGAAAATGAAAGAACACGTTTCAAAATTCAATTATAAAATTTCCTCGCGAGTTTAAAACTTTACAAGTAAAAAGAAGGAATAAAAGTATGTTTAGAATATAACTATACGTATGCCAAGTTCATATAACGGGAAAAGGGAATAAGGATACATGGTGTATGATAAATGCAAACTATGCGTAAGTAATCTAGAAAAACGCTCTAGGTTGACATTTCCTTTGTAACTTTTGAGCTCCCGAGCACCCCAGCGCCACAATTTGTAACTTCACAAACCTAAAACAAAGTGTAGAAAAGGGTTAGTGTAAATATACCAGTAAGTAACCTACTTGCAGGCTCTATCACATCCCAGTCTTAAGAGAGAACCACCCATCATGCTTTAAATCATAGAGTCTCAGTACTCTCACTACACAGTTCAAGGTAAAACCTAATCCTCGTAGCAGTTTCCGGCGTCTGAGGATGAGGCGTTACCTCATATAACTCTATACCAAGGTGGGAGACATCATGGTGAGCACTAGCCTACTCGTCGTCCATGGGAAAGTTAATTGGCGAACTCATCCCATAGGCCATGAAGTTAGCTCGAACAGGTCACCCTGCGTGATCAGCATCCTCCCATAGAAAGGACTCGACATGCAGACAACCTTAACCTACCCGCGTGACCAACATCCTACCGTAAGATGGATCCAGCATGCATAGTAGTCAGTCTACCACTAAGCAACACGCCCCTATCAAGCGTAACACCTAGCTCGACGATACCGCATAAGAGTAGAAAGCGAAGTGGAAGGTCTCGAACGCTATTCCAACTCCTATCAGCTAAGAAATCTCTTTCGTTCAACTTGGGGTTTTGAGGTGGTTCTCACGATATTAGGGGTGGTTGGGTGGTTTTGATAGGGGCTCTTGCTTCCAAATTCATTCAAACTTGATGATAGTCGATGAGAATAATGAATTAATCTCTACAAAAGTGATGAGTCGATGGAAGGTACGCATGGACTACACGAAACTAAATAAGGCGACGTGAAAAGACCACTTTCCTCTGCCATTTATCTATCAGATGTTGAAAGACAAGCTGAAAAATTTCACTATTATTTTTTGGATGGGTACTCAGGATGTAACGAAAACACAATCTGCTCATGTCCAAACGGAATATTGGCTTTTAGAAGGATGTATTTGGGTTATGTAATACAACCTTCCAACGGAATATGATGACAATATTCACGGATATGATGGAAGAAACTATAGAAATATTCATAGATGACTTCTTAGTCTATCGGGAGTCTCTTGAAACTTTCTTGACCAACTTAATAATGCCAAGGCTGTCAACAAATTCTTAAGGAGAAACATCTTTGTTTGTAATACCTCAGGTTAAGGTAACACTCAAGCAAGTTTCAGACACCCATGAAAGGTTTAAAGGACCGAAGGAAAGAAATTAAGAGACAAAAATAAGGATAAAAGGGTTTAAGTAAGTAATTTCAACGCCTAGCAAGGTTTTATATGGATTCAAGGCCTTTGGAAAAATGTTGGAAAGGAAGAAAGTAAGCTTAAAAGGCCAATGTCATTTTATTGGGAGAAGAATTTTCAAGTGCTTCAAAAAGGGGAAAACGACCTAGAAGGAATAAAAAAAAATTAAAAAACGTTTTGTTTTTTCTAATAAAATATTTAAAAGATTTAAAATTACAAAAATGCCATGAAGTTCCACTTACTATGAAAATGCTCCTACATAGAATCTAAATGCATATTTTACTTTAGAACCGATTAGATGCACAAAATTGCCTTGAGCAGACCAAAAATTTGAGTATGTTGAACAAAACTTAGAGGTTTCTAGACAAATAGAAGTACCTTCATCGGAGTACATATTTTCGACGAAGATTCTAGACAAATAGAAAAATTAAAAAGAAATTCTGCACAATTTTGGAACAATCAAGTAAGCTTTATCTATAAATATGAATTTGTGGACAATGATTTGGGACAAGAATCGAGTGATGAGGATTCCTAAAACTCGGAGTTTGAAGCTTTTAGATTATGGGTTTTTTCCTCCTTAGATTTCTTTTAAATTTGAGGGGTATGGCTAATTATTTTTTACTCCTACCATCTCCTATTATGTTCTATATGGGTTTTTCAACAAATTTTATGAAGAATTTGAGAGTTGAAAGTGTCCCAAACAAAATCTCCTAATTCTACCTCCATTAGTGGCCGAGTTCCAAAGTTTGAAAATGCGTTCGGAGTCTACAAGCAAATTTTTCTCTTCCCACCTATGTCAAGCACTTAAACATTTTTCATGAATACGAAGGCTGAAGGCCTCTAAAATGAAGGAAATTAAAGAAAATCCTTATAGGGTTGGGGTAATCCAAAATTTGGTCCCTACATGTAAGCTCATTAGGTAAGGTTTATACCATTAGCTTCGACAATGTGAAAGATGATTTTTCGTGAAGAAATCAGGAGATGTCTTCATTCTACCCAATAAACTTATGAATCGGGTAGAAAATGGGTTTAATGCTGAGAGTTTGGTTCGAGAAATTGAGAGCATCCACACAAAGTTCTCCTTCCAAAACTATTTCTTAAGCTTGAGGGGAAGATGAGGAAGACATCTTATGAAGAAATTGGAGCTTGATAAGGTCTAGAACGTCTCAACCAATAAAACTTTTTCTAGGCTTTATTCTAGAGAAGAACATGTTTTCTAATGAACTTTGGAAAGTTATCACGCAGGCTACATACCAAAAAGATTGATCTCTAATTCTTCCTTGAAACTCAATCTAAAAGTTTCATGAAGAAATTGACTGACATGACCCAATTTTAGAGATATCGAGAAATTGAACCGCGACAAAAAGGCGAAATCAAATACAAACAAAACAAAATCATACAACACCACTGTCAAAGTTATTTACAAACAAAAAAAAGGGTACCAGATACAAAAGAATACAAAATCAACCCAAAAAGAATACAACTGACTGATACCCCGAGTCGACACCCCTCTGTGACAGAGCAGCTCTTGAGCACCTCCCCACCTCGACCGGTACCTGAAAAAGAAAGGAAAAAGGGATGAGTATAAAAATATACTCAGTAACCAACCTACTTGTGGGCTCATCGCTTCCTTCTCCTAGTAGGTTTCCACGGCTTTCCTTTAGTCTAAACGATGTTCTAAACGATTCTTCCTTGTTCATCTACTCGTGTAGTCCCTAGTCCCTTGTCGAGATTTGTTTACGGCGTCACAGCGTCGGCCTTGACCCGTCTCTACACTCAATAGAAACTATTCATGTTAAACCACCTATCCGCATAGTCCCTAATCTCTTCCAAGACCGGTTTATGAAGTCGCAGCCTTGACTCATTTCTACATTCAATAGGAGGTCTCATTTTGACACCTACTCGTGTGGTCCCTAGTCCAACAAGGATTGATTTACAGGTTCCCCTATTCCTACACTTAATAGGGCTCTCCACCATCCTGCGCAATCCCTAGTCCTACCAAGACTGGTTTACCGGTTCGCCTATTTCTATACTCAATAGGGCCCATATCTTGAGCTAACTACCCATGTAGTTCCTAGTTCTTCTCAAGAACTGGTTTAATGGGATTAGGGTGTCAGCCCTATCCCGACTCTACACTCAATAGTAGCTCAACTAGTTTCGTGATCATGTAATCTACTTAAATTATGTCAATATATCGTGCAGGACTACTAGGTTCTTAGGGGCATTCGTGTAGTTTAATTTCCATGTTCTCAATTCCAAGTCGTTCTAGGTTAGCTTCTTAGCTTAGCCAATCCATGGTGCACATAGGTCTAACCCTCAATTTTACATGTAAACCGCACTAACTATAGCGTCCTAATCTTAACTGTGATCTTGATGCATGTTCTACTAGAAAAAATATATATATCAATTGTCTCTAACACATAAATCGTGTCTACCCATTCATAGATGTTATTTAAGAATGTATTCCTACCAAGCCTTAATGCATGAAAATCATGTCATAAATCATACACAAGATGAGTAATCAAAGAAGCTCAACGGGGAGAAAACATCCATCAATCACCTAAAGCACAGATCAAAATATCCCTACCTCCATCATACCACAGCGGAGGACATTAAATTAGGTATGTTTCTCAATTCTCTTGTTTCAAGGAAAATTTCGTAATTTTATCATGAACATATCATAATCACCAAAATTGTTCATTCTAGATTCTATTTACACATGTTCTAACCACCTAAGATTCATCATGCTTGCATGCTAGCTTGTTCTAGTGATCCTTACCGGTATTACTTGCCTAAAATCTAGGTGGTTACTTACCAGAATGGAGCCCCAAATTTCTTGAAATTTGGCTGGTAAATCCTCAATCAAGTGTAATTTAGGTAAGTATCAAAACCGGGACAAAAAACAGTCCAACAGGAGACGAATCGGGTTAAAACTGAGTCTCACGTGCCACACACACTGGATACGTTTTTCACACGTAGAACCACACGCGCGTACGGATGCGCATGAGAGGGAGGATGTGCGCTAAGGGTGTTGCTTCGCGGCTCGATCTAAATGGTCCACCAAGACCAAGGGCGTGAGTTCAAAACTGGAGGAGCGCACTGGGAGTCAATTCCTTCCCATATTATGAGTGACATATTCTCTAGATTAGCATACTAAAATTTCATAAACTTAACTCCTAATACTTCCTAATATTTCTCACACATCCGAAAGAAATTCAAGAGCAAAAGTTCAAGAACTTACTTTCAAATTTTCTTCGTTTATTGACGGTTTTGGATGATTCAAAGGTCCAGAACGCTTCTCCTCTAGGTTCTGTGAAGGTTTCGTAAAGGAGGCTCGGCTAGAGTTGGACTCCTCATCGCCGGATCGGAGTTGTGGCAATTATTTTTCTCTTTCTAGAACCTTCCTTTCTCTCTATTCTCTTTTTCCTTTCCTTTCTTTTTTTTTTTTTTTTTTTTTTTCTCTTCTTTCCTTTTCTATTTTTCTAATCTCAATTTTCAGGCGCCTACTTCAGAAGGAGGGCAGAATGATTAAAATACCCCTCTTGTATTGACTTTGACAATTTTTCTAATTTTTCTAATTTTTCAATATTTTTCTTTTGTATTTTTCGGTAGCTTTTCCAAATATATTTCTCTTCAACACTATCTTAAAATTCTATCCTTAAAGGCCTAAATAAAATCTTGGAAGTTTAGGCTCAATATTAAATATTAGGATTTAATACCCCCACTCGAGTGTTACATTGACTCAACTTGTGGCTTAGATGGAGCTTCCACGTGCTCCATGCTACTCGGATCAGAGCGTTGACTTAGATGGAGCTATACAAGGGAAAACTAGAGTTAGATGGTGTTTCATGGAGCAGTACAAGCCCTAGAAGTCAATGATCAAAGTTTGACCAATAAAAGTCAAAGGTATCTATATATGGACCTTTTTACCATTTTTTATCAATTTGGCCTCCTTAAAAATTGGTTCTCATAAATTTATTTGTCGTTCCTGAAATTAGACACATTAAAAAAGCTGCTAAAGAATATTTGGAGAAATCCAAGTATCGGAAGCTCGAGAACTTAGGCCCCGAACATCAACTAAGAGGTAAGTAGTCATCTTGATCTTTTCTTAAAAAATACTTGTAGGAATCATTTGGATTTTAGTATAAACCTTAAGTTAAGTATGAATTGAAAGAATATGGAAGAGATAACCTAAGAACCCTGAGTTAAGTACCCAAACCGAGGGTTTTGCTCAAAAATTCAGTAACGTTAAAATAGCTCATTCATTGAACTTCGCTGTGAACACAATATAACATGTTAAGAGTATATATGAAATTTGGTCATTATTGGATAAGGATAAGTGGATAAATCAAGAAATAATGCAAAATGATCAAAATGCCTTTATGACGATTACCTTCCGTTCAAGATCTAAATGGCCTCCAAATACTATAAAATTTAAAATATACCTTATCTAATGTTGTATACGGATTATGTAAGATTTTAAGGTCATTGGAACACGTTTAGAGGTCAAACCAAGATTAATAGATAAAATGACCATAATGCCTCTAAGATTCCTTAAAGCATTTCAAGATCCAAAGTATCCAAATGGTATAAGACTTTAAGTAGTACTTATTATAAGGACATGAAAAAATATTTCAGGTTTCAAGTCATTTGGATCAAATTTAGAAGGTAAGCCAAGAAAGAGTATAAGTTGAGGCATAAAGTAAATAACAAAACTACCCCTAACAAAAATACAAGATCTTTCTAAAACTCCGAAGAACATGATACAATGAAGTTAATGACTTGTGTTGGGACTCGAATGTTATTAAGACTTGAATGTTATTAAGTATAATGATTAAGGTATGTTATAAGATGTAGGATTAGCCTTTGGTTTTCAAGCAACTAGGAGGTCACCTAAGATTAAGGGAGCTCTAGCTTGCAACTAGGAGGTCACCTAAGATTAAGGGAGCTCTAGCTTCCTCCTTAATTTTAAGTAATCAAGATGTTATCTCATGATAAGCTATAGGTAAGCCCTTAGTTTTTAAGCAACTAGGAGGCTACCCTAAAATTAAGATGAGCTTCAGGCTTATCCTTGATTTTTAAGTAATCAGGATATTGTCTTATGATAAGTTTTAGGTTAGCTCTTAATTTTTAAGTAATTAAGAGGTTACCCTAATCTAATAAGATGAACTCCAGGATAGCTCTTGATTTTAAGTAATTAGGGTGCTACCCTAAAATTAAGATAAGCTCTAGGTTCAAGTTATTACCTCGAGATAAGTTTTAGGTTAATCCTCGGTTTTTAAACCAGGAGACTATCCTAATTCAAGAAAGCTCAAAACTAGCTCTTGATTTTTAAGCAATCGGGATGTCACCTCATGATAAGATTATAATACCCCTTTATTTTTAGGTTATCAGGTGGCTACTCCAGGTTAAGATGAGCTCCAGGTATGCTCTTGATTTTTAGACAACCCCTTGTTAGGATTCTACCTCAATTAAAGAAAGCTTTAGGTAGCCTTTGATATTTAAGTAATCAATGTGCTACTTTATGCCCCAAGGATAAAGCAAGTAAGTATTAGGTAGCGTTTAATTTTTAAGTAATCAATATGCTACTCCAAGGCTAAGAATCAAGAAGAAAGTTTAGGTAGCCTTTGATTTTCAAGCCATCATTATGCAGAAACTTAGAAATAAGGTCCTTAATCATTTGATTTTCAAGGATCAAGAACAAGGAAATGGATCAAGATTCAAGTTTTCAATAATCAAAAAAACAAAACCTTAGAAATAAGGTCTTTAGTCATAATCCTCATAATGTAGGACCAAGGTCCTTGGGCAAGACCATGACAAAAACTCAAAAGAAGAAACTAATGGTCTAAGTTCTTAGGACGAGAACGAGAATCGGAACAAGTCAAGAAAGAGTGTGGTACCCTAACAAATTCTAAAAACATGATTAAGATCCTACAAGTAAGCTACATCTTTCTACTCATTCAAGTTTTCTCATGTTTTTCAAGTGACAAGGAGTTGGTCGAAGATGGACGCGGATATAGAATAGGTGTCATACAAAGCCACATCGTATTTTAACTACTATAATACTTTAAGTTGTTTTATTTACCGAGCCCAATGTTATAACGACCCTAAATTTCTATTTACTCAGAGTCGCTACTAATGTCTCATACTTAGCTCATATGCGGAATATACTCTTGAAAACGACATCATAAAATAACATGATTTCGAAGAATATATAAAAAAAAAACATCTTTAACTTTAAAAACAATGTCATGGTCTTACGTGTTCTAACCCATAACACTTAAAACAACTAAAAACAAATAAAACAAATAAAAAAATAAATAATAATAAAGTAATGTGAAATGGAGGACAACCTATTCTAACCTAAGACTAGGGATTTAAATATGCATCTACCCTATGCACGTGTCATGGTCTCCACTTGCGATGTCGTCATCATCTGTACATGGGCGCCTTGCCTTTACCTAAAAAATGATGTGGCACATGGCCTAAGTTTTTCGAAGAATAATCAGTAAGTGACCTCATTATAGGGGTCATGCTAAAATGCAAACACATGCAATCATGATCTAGGAACCTATCTCTATCTCATACTAGGGGTGGCCTCTAGTCCAGACTAACTACGGATGTGTAGTACTTCCCTACACACGACTCACACATGCGAGTGTGAATCTCCCGATGGTTC
Source organism: Cucurbita ficifolia (assembly GCA_033971965.1). Classification (NCBI taxonomy): domain Eukaryota; kingdom Viridiplantae; phylum Streptophyta; class Magnoliopsida; order Cucurbitales; family Cucurbitaceae; genus Cucurbita; species Cucurbita ficifolia. Next base: position 6,367,332 of record CM066966.1, read on the forward strand.
GCACCCCCTGGACCCATCATCGTCGAGTTAACTGTTCGTAGCGATGTCTAAAGGTCAGCAGACCCCTAGGTGTCATGTTCAACATGATCACCGTCATACTGTGCGCGTTTGCACTCATCATATCAAAGGGGAAGTATCCCTATTCTTATGCACACACAACACGCATGAGATCCCTCTAGTTCTCATCTTAAACATCATTCTCAAACAACCCTAGTTTCATCTTTGGATTACATTTAGTAATACATGCTCATTAGATATTTATGTTAATATAGTTATTCATGCTCTTAGGATTGTGTCCTAGATCGATCTCTCGACATGATACAACATGACACTCATCATCATACAACATGCTTCATATGGAAAACGTCATCATATTAAGGTAAACGTCATCATATTAAGGTAAACGTCATGCAAAACATCATAGTCATCATAATTCCATCAAGTACATCAAGTACATCATACATCAACATATAACGCACGTACATCATCATACCTCATCATACATCAACATCACAGCTCATACCTCATACATCATACAATTCACATATGTCATCATAAGTCATCATACATCGTCATACATCATATTAATTCTCTAGCCTATTCTATAGTAAGGTCACTTACTTGGTTGGCCTTAGCCAGCGATCTCCCTAATTATTATACGTTAGCCCTTGTTCCTCGAGAGCTACTCCAAATGTCGTTGGAGTTCGTTTTCTATTACACTATTCATCACCTTTCATTAGTATTTCACAAAATACTATTAATTCAATTGGCATATGTGAAATAAAACATTAAAAAGACCTCAATTACCTTAATCAGGGTCGGAAATAGGTCCGAGAGGGTCGGAACGAAGGAAATTGGGCTAAAACAGGGGTACCCAAGCCGAATGAGTCAAGGAGCCACCGAGAGTCGAGTCGAGCCGTCTAAGCCAACCAAGCTGAAGGGATGTTTGCATCGTGGGTCGAAACGGAGCAGGCCAGTAGTGGGCCACGTCGTGCGCAAGCATCTCGGGTCGAGGCGTAGTTTGGGTCAGCTCGCAAGTCGCGATAGGTTTGGGCCTCGGGTTATTGGATTGTTGCAGGCGTGGGCTACTAGGCCTCGGGTCGCGTTGGGTTGTAGGTCACGGGTTTTTGGTGGACTAGGCTGCTGCGGTTTGGGCCTCAGTGCTGCAAGCGTGGATCGCGGGTCGCAGATTGGGTCGACTCGGATCCGTCGGATCCTTTCTTCCTTACCCGACTCGCTGCGCAATTTTCTGACGAATTTTCTCTCTCCTTCCCGTGACGTTTTTCGACATCTTTTCTCTTCTTTTTTCTCTCCCTATCTCTCTGTCGACCTCTCCTCCTTCCTTCCTTGAAGTTTCGTGCCTTGAAAGCTTCTAAAACCACATATTTAGAAACGTTTAGGAAAACCAAAATTTTGTTTTCGTTTACCGACGATATACAAGATTATGGGACATGAAAACTTACCCTTAGCGTGCGTGTAGGTCTCGATGCTCCTTTTTGTGGCAAAATTTGGTGGTTTCGACGTCGGGTTTGGCCGTTTTGGGACTCGCCGGAAAAGCTCAGTTTTTTCCACTGTCTTGATTTTTTTTCTTTTTCATTTCTTTGTTTTCAATTTTTCCCGATTTATCAGAACCGTTTTTATTTATTACATAAGTAATGAAAAATTCAATGAATTTATAAATTATATTTTATATTAAAATAACTAGAGAAAATTCTATTGGTATATTTTACTATATTAAAGGGTTTATGATATCTAACGGATAGAAATATATTATTGTTATAGTGGGATTGTGTCATCCACGAAGAGGGAATGGAGTGATTCTCTCTTTCTTTCTTTTTTTCGCTGTGAAAGTATCGACCAATATTATCGCGAAAGAGATGGTCTGAATCAATTTTTTGAAGCAATTCAGAATCAGAAAGAAATAAGTTTTGTGAAACAGGTGTTTGGGGAGTTTGGGAGTGTTGGCTGAAAGTTTGGGAGCACCATGGCAATTCGTGAGGGTTCGCGGAATTCTCATGTTTCTCCGGCGACTTGGCAAATTTTTTTTTTTTTTTAATTACTAATGGAACGTTACAAATGTATTCATCCTTTAACTTGGATTCGTAAACAAAATGTATTTATGTTTTGTTTTAAGCACAAAAACGTTATCATATTTTCACCTTATGTTTTTAAAGATAATCGTGACACGAGTCGGAGAAAAATCGGGTCATGACAGTACGTGACAACTTATGGGCCTATCAAACAACATTTAAAATGCCCCTAAAAGATGTCACCTTACAAGTTAGTTTTTAAAAAGCATGCCATCTACTTTTTAGAACTAGAACATAAAGCATTCTAGGCCTTGAAGAAATCAAATTTGATTATGTTGGAGATGGGAACTTAAGGATGCTACAACCCAATGAGCTGGATGAATTTGGGCACTTGACATATGAGAATGCAATGATGTATAAGAAAAAAACAAAAAAATTGGCATGGGGTATCTTATTTCGACGGTAATTTTTTTCGTTTTAGCTTTGATTTGAGTGATTGAAAATGCGTTGAAATCGTTATTTCCAGCCTTACACGATGCACGGTTCAAAATACTGAATTTTTTTAATAAAAAGTGGTTTCTTATCATTAAAACATTAATTAATTAGTTTGAGATTAATGGCCAAAATATACCTGAAAATGATAGCTAGTGGGTAGGATGAGTCTATTGAGAAATGTGATTGGGTTTAGTAATCTTAAATTGTCATATTCTTATTATTGCACTAGAAAGGTCTTTCCAGAAAACCCGACGATGTTGGCTCCTATCTAACACCTTAAATATGCACTAATAAAGTTTAGTGAGTTGATTCCTTCTCAACTTACTATGAATTACGTTAATCTCATATCTCTATTGAGCTGCTAAGACTTTTCAACCTTTATCCATCCAATAAAAACAATTTTAGAGAAATCAAATATTATTAACCAGAGTTTAAGAACTCAAAATTACTTTTGGCCTCTCTTATAGATTTAGTCTCTATACATCGTTAAGTTGAGGAAAATCAATAAAATAATAAATGAGACGGGAGAAATAACTACAAAAGATAGACTTATTTCCCTCCTTTTTAGAGTAAGAGTCCTTTGTCGAGGACTAAGATTAATTTCTCAATTTTTTTAATTCAAACTTCGGGAATTATAGAAAGGATTTAGAAGTCAAATTTCAATGGAATAAAAAAATTCCTAGAAAAATCTAAAATAATAATAATAATAATAATAATCAAAGCCAACATAGAAGGGGTATTTTTGTCCGTTCAGCCTTATTTACTAATCAGACGCTTAAAATGAACTAATGAAAGGAGGAAGAAAAGAAAGAGGAGAGAGAATAATGTTTGGAAAGGAGGAAACCGTCTTGACTGCTCCCATCCGACAACAAGGAGGCATTTTCCGGCCACCACCCCTTCACAAAACTTGCTCAAAATATTATGAAGAATAGGTATGGACTTCTGAATTGTCCAAATTCATTTCGAAACGAGGAAAATTGAGAGATAAGAGTTTCAACATCTTATTCTTGATTCTTATATAGATACAAGCGATTTACATGGATTAAGCTCCGAAATTTTAATATGTTATTTTTTAGAGGATTTCACACACTTTAGTGCAGAGGAAGCTGGGAGTCGAATCGGACTGAAAGTTAGAGTTCCGATGAACCTCAAGAATAGTGAGTTTTCTAGTTTCGAGCCCACTTTGGATGCATTTATATCTCTCCACAATTTATAAAATTGAATAAAAATAATTTTGTTACAAAGATGGATTAAGACTAGACAACTTTTGTGAAGAAACTAAGTTGATTCGAGTTAGGTAGAAAAAGATACAAAATAGAAAGAAATTCAAACTCGCGATGAATCTAGGTTGAACTTGAATGGATGGGACATGTGGCACACAAGGAGAGGTGCTAGCGGCTTGCGAGAAGAGGACATGTGTTGACAAATGAGAGGGACAACGTCGAGCCGAAGAAAAGCCACGTGTTGCACGTGATTAATCCGTGACCCGCGACCCACCAAGTGCGCCAATTGTCGCGATGACAAAATTAAAAAAAAAAATTGTATGCCCATGAGAGATCGAACCTGAGATGTGGTAGGTGAACGTGCAAATGAGAGCGTGCCATATGTCACAAGCGTAGCATGCATATCCCTCCTGAGGCACATACGGCATGTGAGGTTGATCTTTTTCACCTATTCGACCTCCATTTGCTTGTTTTTCACCCTGATTTCGATACTATCCTTATTATGACTTGATAAGGTCCTTCCTGAGAAGTTCAGAAATTTTCGGAGCTTCTAACATGTGGAAAAGTTAGCTTGGGAATGCATACGTCATCCATGTAAGTAGTCATTCAGACTTTTCTCATGTAATACTTGTAGGGATCACTAGGACATGCTAACATTCGAGCCTATCTTATCTTAGGTGGTTAGAATATGCATGTTTAAGACCTTAGAAAGACATTTTTGTAATGAAATAGTATCAAAATGCCCTTAGGATGAGAATTTATTATGCATGCTAACTTTAATGTTTTTCCACGGTGTTAGAAAGGAGGATGTGATATTTTTTTTCTGTGCTTCGAGAAATTGATGGATGTTTTCTCCCTATTGAACTTGTATGAATGCATGTTATAGTATGTTTAGCTCCAAGCGATTGATTGTGTGTTCTCCCCATAAAGTGTGTTTATCCTCATAGAGCTCGAACTAGGGTGCTAGAGTTAGAATGTCTAGGCAATGACCTAGGTCATGAGGCCTCCAGAAGACTGAGTACCTTAGGATCATGAGCGACGGCCAGAGGGTTTAGACCCTAGTGCTCCTAGACTAAGAGAGACACGAGGAGTCGGAACAATGTACCCTAGAATCGAAAGTCCGCATTAAGCCACATAGTTGCCCTAGGAGACTAGTGGACCCCCTCGGCACCCAAGGATAACAAAGGTGATGCTTAGAATATCTCTTTCATGCTTTAAATGACGATAGTGTAAGACTCCAAGTAAGGTTAAGGTAATTTGAGTAAGTTTAAGGTGTTTACGAAAAAGTTAAAAAAGATTCCAATAAAGGAATTAAGGGACCTGGGCTGAAATGAAATATAAGTAATTTCAATGCAAGGATTCAAAGTCTTTTGAAAAATGTTTGGGGAAGGAGAAGGTAAACCTAAAGGGCAAAAATGTCTTTTTATCAATTTTTAAGAAATTTCCTAGATTTTTAATTCCTTATGGAGGAGGAATTTCAAGATCCCGGACGAAAAAAGGACCAAAAGAAGTAAAAAAAAATAGAAAAAGCTTGGATTTTTCTATAAAAAATAATAAAATAAAAAAAAAAGTGACAGATTAGCAAAATACTCCTGAAGTTTGAATTATTTACAAAAATACCATTGAGTTAAAAAGTCCTTCAAAACTCAAGATTCAATAGTTGGGTTTTCTCCAAATTTGGACAGCCAGAAGACTATCACCTCATCAAATATAATCAGAATTCAAAGTTTAAGTTGGTGAGGCCTTGATGGAAGTGGATATTTCTGACGAGAATTTTTAGGTTAACATTTAGGTCCATTCTAGAACAATTAACACTTTATCTATAAATATGGACTTCCGGGAAACATTTTTAAATAAGAATCCCGCAAAATTAAGCCTCCAATCACAAGATAGAAGCAATTTATTTTTGGGGTTTTTCTTACTCAGATTTATTTTCTAAATTCGAAGGTTATGGTTAACCATTTTCCTTCTAACCAATTCCAACTCATTCTAAATAAGCTTCCCAACCAGCTTTCATGGTCTTGGAAAGGAAAAAGCTTGAAAATGCAATTGGATGCTACGAGCAAATTCGTCCTTTTGCGCCTATGCAAAACGTTTCCTAGAGTTGAGGGGAGTATTTTTCATGAGGGCCACCAAGAGTGAGGAGCTTAGAATCGAGTGTAATCGAGAAAACTTTTATAGGGCCGATTTAAGCTTAAGAGGGGATAATCCAAAATTTGTTTCCTACCCGAAAGCTCGTTGGATAAGGCCTATTCCTTTACCTTCATAGCAACAAAAGGAGAATATTTCATGAAGAAGTCAGAGGTGAGGAGCTCCCCATCAAGTTGCCCAATAACCTCCCGTTTCTGCGTAAATTTGGGCAAGAGACCAAGAGAAAGAATCGAGAAATTGGGGTCTATGTAAGAACTCATTCTTCCAATACAAATTCACAAGCTTGAAAGAAAGATAAGGAAGAGGTTTCATGAAGAAATCGAGGTCTAAAAAATGTATAGATCATCCCAACTAATAAGAATTTTCTAGGTTTATCTCCTACGAGGACAAAAGTTTTTCCTACGAACTTTTAACACTTAAACTTTGGCTACGATCCATGACAATGTGAGTTATTGGTCTCTAGATCTGCCTTGCAACATTATTTTTAAGTTTCATGAAGAAGTTGAGGCAAAAAAACCCATAGTACTAACTGGGTGGAGCAATTTTCAAAGGTTCATAGACTAGCACAAATCTTCTTCTCCTATTTTGGGGAAGAAGATGACGACATGGTCGGTTCAGTTGAATTGACCACATCAGTCTAATTCCTGACATCCTCTCAATTTTTCTTAAATTAAATCCAATACAAACTCATTCTTAAAAAATTATTTATGGTTCTAGAAACTAGACTTAGTAGATCTACCAAATAAATTTTGGAGCAATTTAAATACCAAAAGCTCGAGAACCAAGGCCCCAAACATCAACTATGAGGTAAGTAGCCATCATGGAATTATTTTTTAAAAATACTTCTATGAATCGCTTGGATTTTAATATGAACTTTAAGTTATGTATAGATTTAAGGATTATGGAAGAAAAACACCCCGAATCGTGAGTTAAGACTCTAAATCCAACATTTTGCTCGAAAAACAAATGACATTAAATAACCTACTAAATGAACTCCACTACCCATGAAATTTTAAAGTTGAAAATAATATTATATATTAAAGTTACCAATGAAATTTGGTGTTCATTTAATAAGGATAAGGGACAAAACAAAGTAAAGGTGCAAAATGACCATAATGCCCCTATAATAACATAAGGTATGTTCATGACCTAAATGACCTCTAAATGTCCTAAGGTGACATTCTAACACTGTGTATGAAGTTTTATAGTCATTGCAATTCATTTAGAGACGGAACCCAGGATTAAATGTAAAATGATTTAATGAGTTTTTGTACTCATTCCTATTCTCTCATATTTTTTAGGTCACAAGAACGAGTTGGTTGAGGGTAGAAGTGAATCTGGAGTAGGTTACATACAGTCACACCGTGTTTTAGCCGTTTTAATATTTTAAAGTGTTTTGTTTACCAGACCCAATGTATTTAAACTTTGTTTTAGTTTTGTAAACAAAATGTATTTGTGTTTTTTTGTTTTTAGTGCAAAAATTTCTACCGTATTTTACTTTGACTTTCAAGTTTTTAATAAGTCACTGTTCATAAAAATTGGGTCGTGAAAGATAGGAATATCTCCCTTACAAAACATGCATTAGTAAACTAAGTTAAGTTTAGGGTGATATATCTAGAGCGGTTAACTAGTTGACCTAGGTAAGTATGTTTCCAGTAGACTATGCACCCCAAGATCGTGAATGACGATCAGAGGTCTAAACTTGAGTGCACCAAAAGATTGAATTATCCCCGAGGAGCTAACCCCGATTGTTCTTGAAACTTGAGATGAGATATAAACCGCATAGACGCCCATAGAACCTAGTAGACCTTCATGAAATCCAGGAATGACTAAGGTAGCTCACCAGGCTGTTAGCCGTAAGACGGTGTCACTAGAGTCACCTCCTATCTCCTTTGGTATACCCTTAACATTTACAGCGCCCTACCAAGCAGTAGTAGTACAGGTTATGTTGGCCCAGGCCTAGGCCGAATAGTGTAGCGTGTCAAGACGAGTAAATGCCTTTACCTAGAGGAAAAGGCCACCAGTTTCATGAACAGGGCCACTATTGAGTAAAACCTATCTTGAGAGGGGGCATGGTATAATGTAGTAAGATCCTGTAGCTGGCCAGCATAAGGGGCCTGCTCCCCCACAGACTAGGGTGACTTTTATAGTTTTGTGGGAGAGTTTGTCAGCTAACCTCTATAGATAATAGATAATGTTCAAGCTAGCTAACACCATATTATCCCATCAAATGATTTAGTAGCACCTTAAGCACCTTAACCAAGATACATATCATTCACTACGTAAGTAAAGCAAGCTACCTAGTCAAAGAACATAAAGGTTGAAAAACTTTTACAAACCCCTAGGGATAAGATTTAGATCAGAGAACTGGTTCAAACTTTGAGACCTCCCAAATGCTGAAATAGTAGGAGAGACTAGGTCCGAACTTTCCAGTGCCCAAAAAAAAGCCCGTGGACTGAGACACCAACCAGATTGTTATAACGTTTTGCTTGAACGTTGTGGACATATTAAACTTTGCGATGACATATGACACGTGCAGAACTACGGGGCAGTGTCATCATACAAACATCAATTCCTAACCATATCGATAGTAAGGTCACTTACTTGGTTGGCCTTAGCCGGAGTTCTCCCTAAACTCGAGTGCGTTTGTATTTCATCCCTCAAATTTGTTTCCAGTATCGTCGGGAGTTATTTTCTATGTTATTTTCTATTAGAACGTCCATCTCATTTGGTTACTAATACTACTTTCTTAGCTCAATTTAAATTAAATTGAGAAAATGAACCTTATACCGACATTAATCACCTTAGATAAGGTCTAATTTAGTTTTAGGAGGGTCAAAAATGTAAAAATCGGTATCAAAATGTCTATACTGAGTTGAATGATCGAGTTTTGAGCCGAGAAGCTGCGTCGAGCCGAGTCGAGTTGCGTTGTGCCGACTGAGCCGAAAGAGTCGGCTTCTACATGAGAGAAAAGTGTCGCTGTGGGGAGAAGACGCGTTCGCGGGTCGTGAACCGAGTTGAGGCGTAGAGTTCGGGTCACTCTCTCGAGTTGTTCCTGCAGTGCGCGGGTTGTGGCTGAAGGTATTGGGTTCAGTTGGGCTGAATAGTTGAAGTGGGCTGAGCGACTGATGCTACAGGTAGGCTGAGCGTTGCAGGTTGGCTTTAGGGCTTGGTTCGCGGCTACTGTAGTTTGCATATATCTAGGTTGCAGGTACTGGGTCAAAGCTACTGATCCTATGGGTTTCGGTTGTCAGATGGGTACCGGACCCGGATCCATGGATCTCATCTTCCTTACCCGACGGACTGCGATTTCCTTTCCATTTTCTCTCTTCTCGGATCGTTCTCCGATGATTCTTTCCGTCATCCTTCCTTCCACTTCCGATTGCTGAGGCCTTCTTGACTTTTCTTCCTCTTTTTGCGCTTTACAATGCCTCGTGTGTACCTACAAGCGTAGATCCAATCACATCTTAGTTTCCAATATTCAAGTCTCGTTGGCCACGAAGGAACAACGCGACAATGATATGAAACACGAGCAATTTACCTTCTGTGTACTCAGGGTCGTCGATAGTTATTCTTGAAGCACTCCTCGTCTTCCGTTGAGCACGTAAATCAAATAGATTCGTCGTCGGCGTTGCCTGAGAAGAACCGCTCTGTTTCGTTGTCTCCCTCCTTCTCTGCCTATCGTTCTTTCTCTCAACATGCAGGTGACTTTGGAAGGTTGCTGCTGTGTGGGGAGTGATCGGTGCGCGTCGTGGTGGTTGGTTGAGATTCGTTGCCAAAATTTCCAGTGCCTCACTAGAATTCTCGGCCTTTCTAGTGACCGTCAATTTTATTTATTTATTGAATCGTTACAAAGAGGTTTGATGTTGATCATACTCTCAAGAGCCAATTAATGAAAGTGAATGAACAGGGAGCCATGGTTAGACTAACGCTAGTTAAGAGCTTCAAAAACTAGAATTCTAAATTAAGCCCGAGAGGTTTGAGTGGTAGGAAAACTAGAATTCTAAATTAAGCCTGAGAGGTTTGAGTGGTAGGAATACATGTTATTAAAGATGTTGGGATATGGAGCCTGATACTTCTGGTAAGGGATATATTTTGAAGATATCTCGTAAAGATCCGATAGACATATATATGGGAGATATTTGGTAAAGATTTGATAGAGATATATTTGGTAGATTATATATGTGGTAGGTTTAAATCTTTGAAAGCTATATTTAGTAAATTAAAATCATATATATATATATATACGGTCGTTCTCTCAAGATGTACTTTCTCCCTTCTCTCTATTCTCTCCTGTTGTACATACCTGAAGTCATCCATATAAAACCTTTAGCGAATATTCCTCTTTGTGTTCATCTTGATCGAGTGTGTGCGTTGTTGAGTGATCCTAACAATTGGTATCAGAGCTAAAAACTGGTATCGATCCTAACAGAGGATTATTGGGAGGTAGTCCCACATTAGCTAATTTAGTGGAAGATCATGAGTTTATAAGTGAGGAATATTATCTCCAGTGGTATGAGCCTTTTGGGAAGCCCAAAGCTCCGCTTATACTCAAAGTGGACAATATCAATGAGAGTAAAAGTGATTTATACAAATAGAGCTGGATTGAGGCTTAAAATGACGACTAAGCTCCACAAAACGAAGTCATCAGAATAGTTAAGCAGAAAAGAATTCCGGTCTACGGAAAAATGTTTACTAAGTATCGTTACATACTCACTCATGCTATTCTTCTTTTCTTATAAATGAAACCTAAGTACTAGTTGGCGATGATGGCGTGAAAGAGCTAGTAGACTATAGAATATGTTTAGATCATAGTCCAAATATTTTCAAATGTTATGGTACGTGTGATGTTTAAATATTATTTCTAAGTGACCAACACTCCTCCATGAAAATTTTGGAATATAGTTGGAACATACTTCATTAAGTTCATTAAAAATTAAAAAAAGGAAAACGACAACAATTGTCACCTAATCCAATTAGAGTTACCCAAATAGAAAAAAGAAAAAGTATATATTATGGATATATTATTTTGACAAGGAAGAAACGTGGAGGAAATGACCATTTTATTATTTAATTGGTGTTGGAATTGGTGACGGTCCAGGGTTGGTTTGAGTCAAAATGTGACTACTTCCTTCAACGTGGATAATTCCAATGATTTTCACCCAACCTTTTGTTTTTGTTTTTGTTTATTTATTTTTATTAAATACTTTACTTTTGTTTTTATTTTAACAGCAAAAGCCACAACCTACCTCCTACCTCCTACCTGCTACGTCTCGTCTCCGTCAAATTCGTAAACTTTCTAATTTATCTTTAAAAAAATATTTCTAAATTTTTAAATTTTTAATATAATTCTTAAATTTTTAAAATATATATATATATTTACCTTAGTTTTTGTTGAGGATGGTTGGGAGTGAGTCCCACCTTCGCTAATTTATGAGTTTATAAGTAAAGAAATACATCTATATTGGTATGAGATGTTTTGGGAAAGTAAATCAAACTCATGAGAGCTTATACTTAAATGGACAATATCATATCATTGTGGACATTCGTGATCCCTAACACTTTTATTTAAAAAATATCCTTAAATTTTATAAAAGCTTCCAAAATGTTCTTCTTCTCATTCCTCTCTCTAAAAATGTTTAATCGGATATGCTTACTTGAATCTGTCGCTCCAGATTGGTTCATCGAAAGTAGCTCATCGGTGAATTCGGGTTGGGATTTGCGATAGGAGCTCACAAGTATTGTTGATCAATGTGAAGAGTAGACTTACAAACTGCTTACTTGAATCTGTCGTCCCAGATTGATTCATCGAAAGTGGCTCATCGGTGAATTTGGGTTGGGATTTGCGCCAAAATATGCGAAGATCATAGTTGATAGGAGCTCACAAGTATTGTTGATTAGTGTGAAGAGTAGACCTACAAACTACGACACCATTCATGTGCATCCTCAATAAACCCACTAAACAAAACTCGCACCCACATAGAAGTATAGTAGAAAAACAGACCTAATATCGACGGATGACGTTTAGGCTAGCTTGACTCACGATTTGAAGAGGGAAAGAAAGTGGAGAAGATTGAAGAAGAGAAAATGGAAGAAAATGGCGTTCATAACTACAATGCTACCAAATGCATAATTTAGAGGCAAATTGTTGAGTTTGAAAATTAAAAACTTTAGCAACAAAAATTCTCATTTTTCAAAAAAGAAAAAGAAAAAGAATTATACTTCATATTCACTTTCATTTTAATCTATGAGTTTATATAATTTAAATAAATCTTAAATTAAATTTTCAAGTTTGTAAACTGGTTAAATAAAAAGAATTCGAAATATATATTCTTTGAAAGTGGTTACTAGTCTATATAATTAAAATAAATCTTAAAATTAAAATTTCAAACTTAATTTTGTTTGTAAATGAGTTAAATAATAATAATAATTTAAAAATATATATTCTCTATTCCATTTCACTTTAATGTTGATACTTTTATTGATTATTGGTTAGGAGGGTATATAATCTAAATAAATCTTAAAATTAAAATTTCAAGCTTAATTTTATTGGTAAATTGGTTAAATAAATAATAATAATTTAAAAATATATATTCAAGGGAATGCTTATAGAGACTGTTTTGTTTTCGAAAAAGTCAAGGCTATACTTAATTTAAATAAATTAGAAAGAAAAAGAAAAAAAAAGTTTATAACTTGATAAAATCAACAAATCTAAAAAGAAAAGGAAAGAACAGCAATTATCTCTCTCAAAGCACGGATACATACAGTAGCCGGTTCCACCAATACATTCTCTCTTTGTGTATCTGTGTAATACCCCATAGCGCGTCTGCTTGGATTTTGCTCAGAACCTTCCATGCCCGCACACCAGAGCTCAAACCTTTGAAATGGTCTCTAATCCTCCACTATATATATCCCTTTCCCTTTCCCCTCTTCCCCTTATCATCTTCCTCATCCTCCCAATTTCCCTCTGTGTTTGAATCCCCCAATGAAGTTCGGCAAGGAATTCACGGCTCAAATGGTGCCGGAATGGCACAACGCCTACATGGATTACAATTTCCTCAAATCTCTTTTGAAAGAGATTCAGGGATTCAAGCTCAGAAATGGCTCCCCTCAGCCCCCTCAGCCTTCTGCCTTGAAGCGCAAGCTCACTCTCTACAGAGCCTTCAGCGGTCTCACTCAAGGTTACACTCATCCTTCCTCTCCTTCTTCTCATACCGATATCGAGAGCCAACCCATTCTCGTTAACTCTCTGCACGAAGATGGCTCTCAGAATTACAAGACCACCTTCCTCATGGCTGCCGATGATGGCGCTGAGTACGAACTCGTTTACTTCAGGAGACTCGATGATGAGTTTAACAAAGTCGATAAGTTCTATAGGGCTAAGGTCGAGGAGGTCATGAAGGAAGCTGAGATGTTGAACAAGCAGATGGATGCGTTGATTGCTTTCAGAGTTAAGGTCGAGAACCCTCAGGGTTTGGTTTTCGATATATCTGAGAAGACTGTTGAGATGACTCGTCTTGCTTCTGGAATTGCTGCTTCTTCCGCTGCCTTGTCCGTTTCCACTCCCAAAGGCGCTTTATCTGGAAGTGAGTAATCAGGAATTTCTGCTTTTGTTTTAGCTTCAACTAGATTACCGTGGATTGGATTTATCTTTTGTTTAGGTTTTTGATGATATCTGTTTTCATGGTTTGATGAAGTAGAAAGAAGTTGTTTAGTTGCTTGTTTTGGATTTAATGGAGTTGTTGTATGTTAGAACAGTACTAAGTAGAAACTGTGTTTATGAACATGTTTTGATGAGCAGAGAGACCTCACATGGCCATGGAGATAATTGAGGAAGGCGGGGCTGGTGAGCTTGGACAATCTGATGAATTAAATGAAGATGGGGACGATATCGACATGATATCGAGAGGTAAACAGGTTGAAGAAGATAGCTCAAGTAAAAGGAAGGGTGTTAGACCACCTCCATTAGATGTTCTTGATCGTGTGAAAATTAATCAACCCATTGAAACACCTCGTTCAACCATCAAGGGATTCCTTAAAATCTCTAAGAACACTGAACTCCAATTCAGCAGAGATAATCTAAATAGAGTTGAAGAACAACTCAAGCATGCCTTCTCTGTGTTTTACCAGAAACTTAGGCTTCTGAAGAGCTTTAGGTACATCTTATCCCCTATTTTCTCCTCTTTTTCAATGCTCAAATTGCTAAATCTTTTCTCATTCATGGAATTTACCCAGCTTCTTGAATACACTGGCGTTCTCAAAGATCATGAAGAAATATGACAAGGTAATTTCATTTCCGATCTCATTGATTGTGTTGAATTAAAGCCGAAAGTTAGTAGCATTGCCGAAAGTATGTAGCATCGGACATGTCTCCTTACTTCTTTCTTATGTCTTTGTAATTTGATTGCAGATTACATCAAGAAATGCCTCAAAAGCCTACATGAAAACGGTGGACAGTTCGTACCTTGGAAGCTCAGATGATGTGAGATATAGCTTTTTAAACCATTTCTTTCTTAAAGAAGTTGCTCAGTAAAGCAAGTTCTTTCTTCAATTCTAATATACTAAATGCCACTGCAGGTTGCCAAGTTAATGGAGAGAGTTGAGAACACATTCATCAAACATTTTTGCAATGCCAATCGCAGTAAAGCAATGAATATTTTAAGACCCAAAGCAAAGAGAGAGAGACATAGGACAACATTTTCCATGGGTATGCTCTGATTTTCACCATGATTTATTGTACCATTTATGCTTATAATTATTTTAGGGACAACCCTTTTTACTTGAATTCAAATGATTTGCAGGTTTTCTAGCTGGCTGCTCTGCAGCTCTTGTTTTAGCCCTCGTCTTAATTATCCGTGCCCGCAATATTATGGATAGTCGAGGAAGCACGAAGTACATGGAAACCATGTTTCCCCTTTACAGGTAACATCTCGTACATTCTCAGACATCCTTGTTCTCAACATAAACCACTGTAAATAACTGGTTGGGCAGATCAAAATTATAGTTATTGTTATTGGGTAATTGTTGAGGATTGTTGGGAGGGAGTCTCACATTGGCCAATTTAGGGGATGATCATGGGTTTATAAGTAAGGAATACATCTCCATTGGTATGAAGCCTTTTGGGGAAGCCCAAAGCAAAGCCATGAGAGCTTATGCTCAAAGTGGACAATATCATACCATTGTGGAGAGTCGTGATTCCTAACCGTAATAACTTGCACTAATCACTTGGCAGCATAAACTATATTCTGTCCTAATGGTTTGACGTGGGAACTCTGATCTGTTTGCAGCCTGTTTGGATTTGTTGTTCTGCATTTGGTTATGTATGCTGCGGACATATACTTTTGGAGGCGATATCGAGTGAATTATTCCTTCATATTTGGTTTCAAGGAAGGAAATGAGTTGGGCTATCGTCAAGTTCTCCTTATTGCTTTCGCTCTAGCAGTACTTGGATTAGGCTCTGTGCTCTCAAACCTTGACATGGAAATGGACCCAAGAACAAAAGATTTCAAAGCATTTACTGAACTTATCCCTCTTTTGGCAGTTGTTGTAAGATTTTCACACCAAACTTCTCCAAATGCTTTTAATTTTGCATATGCAGTAGTGCTAAACAAACTCGCCTCTTTCTTCTGCAGCTTGTAACTGCAATACTTATCTGCCCGTTTAACATCATATATCGCTCGAGTCGTCTCTTCTTCCTCACTTGTCTGTTTCACAGCATCTGTGCTCCGCTCTACAAGGTAAATTATGTCAGCCACCGTGTATATAAGCTCGAAGATTCTGAAGTTGCTATTGCAATATTGTTCCTCAAACAACTCTCTCTCTCTCAGGTGGTGCTCCCAGACTTTTTCTTAGCTGACCAGCTAACCAGCCAGGTGCAAGCACTCAGAAGTTTGGAATTTTATATTTGCTATTATGGTTGGGGAGACTACAGAATTAGAGTAAACACGTGCAAGGCTAGCGCCGTATTCCAAACGTTCAGTTTCATTGTCGCCGTTATTCCATACGTGTGGCGCTTTCAGCAGGTACTACTCCAATCTTGCTATCAATGTTTAACTGAACTCTGGGAACTGATGGGAATGTAATCATCCTTAGCTTAATGTGTTGTCTTCCTTTCGTGTTTTCGCAGTGCCTTCGTCGACTGTATGAAGAGAAAGATAAAATGCACGCACTGAACGGATTGAAATACTCGTTTGCTATAGCTGCTGTTTGCTTCAGGACAGCATACAGTCTAAACAAAAACTTATACGTTTGGTATGTACTAGCTTGGGTATTTTCAGTCATAGCAGCAGTGTCAGGCACGTACTGGGACCTCGTGATCGACTGGGGACTTCTGCAACGGAATTCGAAGAACCGATGGTTGAGGGACAAGCTCCTCGTCCCTCAGAATAGCGTATACTTCGTTGCAATGGTGAGTGATATTATAATGCATGAGAATACAAGAAGATGTTGCGTTTTATTTGGCGATTCCTAAAGAGAGAAAACATTGCAGGCATTGAATGTAGTGCTGAGACTTGCTTGGATGCAAACCGTGTTGAACTTCAAAGTCCCTTTCTTGCACAGAGAAGGCTTGGTTGCAATTGTTGCTAGCTTAGAGATCATTCGTCGTGGCATATGGAACTTCTTCAGGTAAATTAATACCAAATAATTTTTTCTCTGAAATGAAAAATCTTAGTCTTATCCAATATTTATTTACATATGTTTTGATGATGCATGGTACAGAATTGAAAATGAGCATTTGAACAATGTGGGTAAATACCGAGCGTTCAAATCGGTGCCGTTGCCTTTCAACTACGACGAAGACGATGATAAAGATGATTGAGGGATGATTCAAAATGGAGCCTTTTATTTTTATGATGTATATAGCAATTTTGCAAGAAGTGCGTGTTCTGAGATCCCATGGATATTGGAAGGACAAATTAACGAAGGAAAGAGCTTGAAATGAAGAAATTGCAGATATAGGGAAGGCAAAGGGAAAAGACAAATCCAGAAATGGATTGTTGAATATCATAAGCTTAAGCTGTAATGTAGAAGATTATGATACAAGATCCGTATGAAAATGAGAGATTTGATGTGGTTGGGTGGTGAAGGCCTTCAATTCCACAAAATGACAACCGAGCAATAAATGCAACCAATAATTGATTTTCTGGATTTATTAGCCCCCAATAGTGGGCCACCTAATACAATTACGCTGTACTACCATAATTCAACTATACTACCATCCTCCACGTCTATCATTATTGAATTATTGGAACACAATTATGTTCCTCGTTGTTCATATCCTATCCCTCACTAATTTTTCAAGGGTAAGACGGTCTTCTTTTGCCTCTAAGGGGTCTATATTTACTTAACGCAGACTTAATTAGGGAAGGAAGGGAAGAGAGAAGGATAAAGAAAGGAAAAGGATCAAAGTCAACTCCAAAGGGCTAAAATAGTCTTTTTCTTTACCTTTTACTATTTAAGGGGTCTATATTTACTTAATGCAGAATTAATTGGGGAAGGAAGGAAGAGAGAAGGAAAAAGAAAAGAAAAGGAGAGGAGGTTGAGTTTCTTGGAAAAATAATGTAGGAGAACCGTCTTAAATCTTTAGATTCCACTCGTTAGATTCCACTTGTTAGAGTATTCTTTGACCCATAATTTTTCACTAAAGTTTCTTAGAAAGATGTTTTTTTTGTTGATCTGACTTTTGAGTCACCAGAATCATTCAAAAATCGAGAAAGAATCATCGTTTTTCTATATATTTGGACGTTTAGGTGTTCGAATACTTCTAAAGACTATTTATTATGATTTGAGAGTTTATTCTTAATAAATCTTGCGAAAGAATCTGTGAGAATAAAGATTAAGGTAACTTGAGTAAGTTTAAGGTGTCAACCAGAAAGTTAAAAAAGATCCAAATAAAGGAATTATGGAACCCAAACAAAGATACGAGGGTTAAATTAGTAATTTCAATACCCTAACAAGATTTCACAAGGATTCAAGTCCATTGAAAAATGTTTGAAAGAAAAAAATAAACATAAAGTGCAAAATGATAAATTTTCCAAATTTAAAAATTTTTCTTGATTTTTAATTACTTATGGAAAAGGAATTTTAAATGCCCAATAAGAACAAATGTCCAAAAAAGGTTAAAGAATTTTTTAGAAAAAAGCTTGAATATTTGTAGAAAAAATAATAAAATAATGAAAATGTGACAAATTACCAAAAATACTCCTGAATTTTGAAGAATTTACGAAAATGCCACTTAGTTAGAAAATCATATTTGCTATCATCATCCGTTTGAAGATTCAACTGTTGCATTTTCTCTTCATTTGGACAACTTCTAGAAGACTAACACCTCATCAGATCCAATTATTGGAATTCAAAGTTTAAGTTCAAGGCCTTGAAGGGAACGGATATTTTTGACTAACTATCCATGGTTAAAATTTAGGCCAATTCGAGAACAATCAAGTTTGTTTAATGATTCATCTATAAATATGAAGTTATGAGAAACATTTTGAAACAAGAATCAAACCAAATCACAAGATAGAAGCAACTCTTTTTTGGGTTTCTTTTCCTCTAATTTTTTTTTTCTAATCCGAGGGTTATGATTAACCATTCATCTTCAAACTAATTCCTACGCATTCTAAATAAGCTCCTCAATAACAAGTTTCATGAAGTATTCAAGAGTTTAAAACGGCCAAAACCATTTCTCCCAATCCAAGCTTCCATGGTCGTAGGAAGGAAAAAACTTAGAAATGCAATTGGAAGCTACGAGAAAATTCATCCTTTCCCACCTATGCCAAACATTTCCTGGGGTTGAGGGGAGTATTTTTCATGAAGGGCACCAAGAGTGAGGAGCTTAAGATCGAGAGTAATCAAGGAAACTTCTATAGGGCCGATTTATGTTTTAAAATGGGTTAATCCAAACTTTGTTCCCTACACGAAAGCTCGTTGGGTAAGGCCTATTCCTTTATCTTCATAGCAATAAGAGGAGAAGATTTCATGAAGAAGTTTGGGGTGAGGAGCTTGTTGAACACAGCTCTCTGTGGGAAACACTCGCACTCTTTATTAAGACCAATCGAAAAGAGAATACAAGACACTTTGTAGAATACTACTACTTTATATTGCTTGTGATTTCTTGGGATGAAAACCTAGGTAGGGTGGAGGGGTATTTATACTAGAACCTACGCAATCTATTCGTAACAAATCTAAATCTTTTTCCTAGAATATCTAGATCTCTTTCTTAAAATCTCTAGATATCTTTATTCTAAAATATCTACCAAAATAAACATACAATGGGCTTAGGCTCGTACAAATATTGGGCTTGACTCTATTGGGCTAGGGATGATATTTTAACACTCCCCCTCAACACTAGTCCTCAATCGCTGCACCATGTTGAGCTGTCAACGAAAGCTCTCATGTCAGCCCTTTTGTAAACAAGCCTGCCACTTGATCATCTGTTTTGATTTGCTGCATCTTGATTTCTTCCTTTAGAACTCTCTTTCTAATGGAATGGTAGTGCACCTTCACATGCTTTGTTCTAGCATGAAACACTGAATTTTCTACTAGGCGAATCGCAGATTGGTTGTCGCAATGAAGTGGTATTGGATAGTCAATTTTCTGGTACCAATCTTCCATCAAGAGTTTCAGCTATGTACTTTCCTGAGCTACTCCACCTGCTGCTCCGTACTCTGCTTCTCTAGTTGACAATGATCCCGTTGGTTGTCTTTTGCTATACCAAAAAATTGTTCTCGAACCGAGCTTGAACACATACCTGGTGCTTGATCTTCGGGTATCGTGATATCCTGCATAGTCAGCATCACGGTCTCTAGCTAGCTTGTAGTCTTCGCTTCTTTTATACGAAGGATCGTAATTGATTGTACTTTTGACATATCTCAAGATCCATCGAGCCGACTCCAAATGAAGATTCTTTGGACTTTGGCCGTACTGACTAATTGCTCCAACTTCATTTTCAAATCCATTTGGTTGGTTCATGTAGATCTCCCGGTCCAAATCTCCATCCAAGAAAGCTTTCTTCATATCTATCTGCCATAACTTCCAATCTTTATTTACCACAAGTACTAGAGGAACCTGTACGATAATGATCTTCGCCACTGGACTAAACGTTTCATCATATTCTAGTCTATATTCTTGAGAAAATCCTCGAGCTACGAGTCGAGCCTTGTATCTCTCAGTTGATCCATCCGGTCGACGCTTTATTTTGTAGACCCACTTGCAAGAGATGAGTTTGACATCTCCTAGTCTTGGCACTAGTTCCCAAGTTTGATTTTGCTCCAAGACTATAATTTCTTCCTCCATCGCTTTCTGGCAAGCCAAGTTTTGTGATGCTTCACATGTCTCTGGCTCATTAACTCCGTCTTCTACAATAGTTGCATTGGCATACTCTGGATTTAACTTTTGGATTATTTCTGTCTGTCTAAGTTGTTGAGGTGCCATTTCCTTTTCACTAGGTTTGCTTGGTTGAGTCACTTCTTGCTCATCAACATCAGTGTCACTCAAATCTCCAGGCACATCAGCATTTAAGCAAACGTATACAGTTTGCTCCCCCATCTTCTGTGGAAGAGTTTCTTCCGTTTGCTCCCCCATCTTCTGTGGAAGAGTTTCTTTCGTTTGCTCCCCCATCTTCTGTGGAAGAGTTTCTTCCGTTTGCTCCCCCATCTTCTGTGGAAGAGTTTCTTCCGTTTGCTCCCCTATCTTCTGTGGAAGAATTTCTTCAATGTTGTCCAAGCTTGGTAACATTTCCTTCTATGAGGGCCACTCTTCTTCCATTGCACCACTTTAATCGTCAATCATGTGGTTTAAGCATTCTGAATCAATGATCCAATCATCCTCGTAATCGATATGCTCTTCCATCATTGCCATGAGTGCTAGCTCGTCTTCTACTATGGGACATAGTACCTCTGCATCCCATTCATCCTCTATCTCCTTTTTGGATATTGCCACATTGCTTTCAACAGACTTTTTCCTGGACCAACAATCTCTGGACATGTGACCCTTCTTCCCGCAATTGTAACAAATGCCCTCAAATCTTCTTCCTTGAGAACTTTGGTTGTCGTTCTTTTGAGTTCTCCCAGATTGTGCAGTTCCTTGGTGGCTTCTTCTTTTGTCGCCATTGTATCCACGTTTGGTAGACGGCCTATTATTGCTCCGACTTTCACTTGTGTAGAGTGCTTCTTCTTCACCTTTTAATGTGATGCCTCCCATTTGTTTAGCCATGGCTTCTTGGCTAGCTAACAAATTTTCGAACTCTACAAGTGATGGTTGAGTGGGCCATCCTTGTACAGCAATAATAAAGCTTCTATATTCTGGTCGCAATCCGTGGATTATAATCCTCTTCATTCGAGATTCTACAATGGCGGACTTCGGGTCTAGTTCAGTAATCTCCCGACAGATCGATTTGACCTTGTGGAAGTACTGAGCAATCGTCATGTCACGTTGTGAAATTGACAACAACTCATTCTCCAGAAGTTGTAGCCTCGTATCGTTCTTATTTGAGAACAATATCACGAACGTGTCCCATGCTTCTTTCGGTGTCTTATCATCCCAAATATGCTCTAATATCTCTTCTTTGATTGTGGTCTTCAAGGCAAACATTGCTTTGCCTGCTTTGATTCTCCATTTGCGCAAGGCGCCGTTAGAATCCTCCTCTGGCGGCGTAGTTTCACACCCGCCAACGATCTCCCAAAGATCCTGTCCTTGTAAATAGGACATCATGCATGTTGCCCACGTATTGTAGTAGTTGTTGTTGAGTTTCTCCTTGTAAATAGGACATCATGCATGTTGCCCACGTATTGTAGTTGTTGTTGTTGAGTTTCTTGATTCCTCCTACGATTTGGAAGTCACCCATCGTGTTGACAATACCTCAGTAATACCAAACAAGCCTTTTCGATACAAGACTTGTAGAGTCAAAACTCACTCACTACTAATCTCAAGAAATCGTTTCTGATGTGGAAGATCAGATAGAGCTGCAGCCACAGAGCATACTAAGAATTCCAAGAGATCTAACAGCCTACACTAACCTCGCTCTGATACCAAATTGTTGAACACAACTCTCTGTGGGAAACACTCGCACTCTTTATTAAGACCAATCGAGAAGATAATACAAGACACTTTGTAGAATACTACTACTTTATATTGCTTGTGATTTCTTGGGATGAAAACCTAGGTAGGGTGGAGGGGTATATACTAGAACCTACGCAATCTATTCGTAACAAATCTAAATCTTTTTACTAGAATATTTAGATCTCTTTCTTAAAATCTGTAGATATCTTTATTCTAAAATATCTACCAAAATAAACATACAATGGCCTAGGCTCGTACAAATATTGTACTTGACTCTATTGGGTTAGTGATGATATTTTAACAGAGCTCCCTATCAAGTTGCCCAATAACCTCCAGTTTTTGCGTAAATTTGGGTAAGAGACGGAGAGAGAGAATTGAGAAATTGGGGCCTATGCAAGGATTTATTCTTCCAAAACAATTTCTTAAGCTTGAAGGAAAGTTAAGGAAGAGGTTTGAAGGAGAAATCGAGGTCTAAAAAATGTTTGAATCATCCCAACTAATAAGAATTTTCTGGGTTTGAGGACAAAAGTTTTTTTCGGCAAACTTTTAAGGCTTATAACTTTGGCTATGAAAAGGTAAGTTATTGGTCTCTAGATCTTCCTTGCAACACTATCTTTAAACTCCACGAAGAAATTGAGGCCAGAAGGCCAAAAACCCATAATATTGAGCTGAGTTGTAATAACCGCAAGATATATATATATATATATCTCAGCATACTCTTCGAAAAACGCGAGAATTTTGATGGTGTCTTCAACCAAAACCACGCTCCCTCACTCCCCACACCGTTTCCACTTGCTCTTCAGCCACAGACGCCTGCAAGGAAAACGTCAGACAAAGGAAAAGGTAAAGAAACACAAGTTAGATAGAGAAAAATCAAAGTTTTCCGGCCAGACCCAAAACCGCGAACCTATAACCAAAACGACCAAACCCGACGTTGAAACGCTTGATTCACGCCACGAAGGAGATCCTCGACAACTGTACGTTCATCTAAGGTACATCGTCGTCAGTAACAAGAGAGGAACCTCGATTTTTTAGAGTTTCATGGATCTATGGTTGTAGGTATTTTCAAGTCGCGAGACTTCAGGAAAGGGAACAATAGAGGTTGATAGAGAAGTAGAGGAAGAAAAAGAAAGAGAAACTACATCGAAAATGATGAACAAAGGAGAGAGAAATGAAATAAAAAAAATCACAGAAGTCGAGCGAAGAAGAAAGGATCCATCGGATTCGGGTTGGGTACGATCCGCAACCAATAACCTGCAACTCGAGAGCCACTGCAGCCCACTTACGTTTGCAGCCCTCACCCCATTTACTGCGGCCTAGTAACCAGACAGCCTGTGTCTGCAGTAAACGCAAACTCGGGCACATGCACCATTAACCCGAAGCCCAAAATCGAACACTTGGCCCAGCCCACTTACGTTTGCAGCCCTCACCCCATTTACTGCGGCCTAGTAACCAGACAGCCTGTGTCTGCAGTAAACGCAAACTCGGGCACATGCACCATTAACCCGAAGCTCAAAATCGAACACTTGGCCCAGCCCACACAGTTAGCCCAGGCAACCCAGCGTGACCCATGACCTGTACACCGCGCCTCGACCCGAATAGCAGAAGCGATGTGTCCCTCTCCTATAGTGACATGTGTCACGTCTGTAAACAGACACAACTTCGGCTCAGTCGGCTTAGACAACTCGGCAGCTCAATATCTTGGCTCCTCGGCTTGGTAAAGGACAAAATCACCATTTCCCACCGTTTCGACCCTCTCGAAGCCGATTTCGACCCTAATTAAGGTAATTAAGGTCATTACGATGCCCTGTTTCACAATTTCAAGTTGAATTTAATTTAGAATTGTGAAATACTAACGAAAGGAACGAGACCACCTATTAGACAACGAACTCCAATGACACTTGGAACAATTTTCGAGGAATGGGAGCTAACGTATATTAATTTATGGAGAACACCAGTTAAGACCAACCAAGTAAGTGGTCTTACTATAGGATAGGCTAGATACTTGTTTGTTGTATGAAGACACGTGCCTAGTGGCACCGGCACGTGTTCTTTATGCTTTTATAATTATGATGTATGACGTATAATCTATGATGTATGATGACATGTATGAGTTATATGATGATGTATGATGATGTTTGATGATGTGCTATAATGATTATGACGTATTTCGATAGCGTTATGATAACGATGTAGGATGATGACGATGCATGTTGTTATTTCCTTAATGACGTTATTTTCCATATTAAGTTGAGATGTATGTTGTGAATGTCATATTGCATTATGTCGATAACTCGGCCTAGGACACAACCCTACAAAAGATTATTTATGATGTTAAGATGGAAAGCTAATGCACATATATTATTAATAGTAATATAAGGACGAAACTAGGGTTGTGTCATAAAGACGAGAAATATTATCTTGGTTTCTAGAACCATACCGCCTAGAGGACGGGGAAGAGGAAAACGAGAAAGGTGACAACCCCCTATTAGAGGTAGAGGGCGAGGTGAGGTTGAAGAGAGCCCACCTCGAAAAGGATTAGAGACTAGGATGGATGCAGCTGCACCACCAAAAGTTACGCCGCCACAAGTTGTGCTGCCACAAGCTGCACCGCCACCACAAGCTGCACTACCACCACAACCTGCACCACCGCCGCAACCTGCACCTGAGGCTGCACCCCTTCTTGCGTCCCCAACGGTTGAACTAGACATCACCACTAGACTAATGTGGGAGTCGCTCTAGGCCATGATACACACTATGATGGTCACCCAACTAGCCAACATTTTGTAACCTACCAGAGGGGCGAACAGGTTTAGGAACTTCAAACGATACAATTCTAGCACATACACTAGTACTACGAGAGATCCAATAGAAGCTCTGATTTTGATTTCATCTATAGAAACTATATTTGAGTCGATGGAGTGTCTAGATAACCAGAAAGTCTCATGCGCGACCTTTGTACTGCAAAAGGACGCAGAGGTATGGTGGAGGGATAATAAGGATAGTGTCAACCTAGGAGGGGGAGCCATGGAGTGGGATCATTTTAAAGAAGCCTTCTTCAAAAAGTATTAATCCAATGGAGAACGACTCAAGAGACAACAAGAGTTCGCCCATCAGACCCAAGACGAACACTCTGTGGAAAGATATGACAGGGACTTCATGAGACTAAAGATGTTCGCACCATCTTTAGTAGGTACTGAACAAAAGATGACTAAGAAGTTTGTCTTGAGTCTGGACCCAAAGACCTGCCGCACGGTGGAAGCTATAGACTCGAAGACATATGAGGAGATTTTGAGAGCTGCTAAAGTCTTAGAAAAACCCAGGGATGAAGCACGATGTGAGCAGCCAGGAATTGTTGGACGCAAACAGCTATATGACTCAGTAGATTTAGACCGTCGGCCACCGGCGCATAGGCCCCACTATGCCGACTGATCTGTCTCGTGACAAGCTGAGATGCACCCTTCTCAATGCACAGAAGAACACCCCAAAAATTAGGATGGGGCCAGAGGAAGAGGGGAAACAAGGTGCAAGATCTGTGGAAAGTTGCACGGGGGAAGGTGTGGCCAAGACAAGAGCCTATTTTCGATGTGGTCAAGAAGGTCACATCGCCATCAACTGTACGACCAAGGACACCAAAAACCAACCTAACCCACCTAGAGCAGTTGAAGAGGCAAATAGACCGGTGCAAACAGCTAGGGTATATGTGTCCACCAGCAGAGACACTGGGAGGTTCGACACCGTGGTGACAGGTACACTACTTTTTCTAGGTCATTATGGTTTTACAATATTTGATTTTGGCTCCACACATTCTTTTATGTCTGTTTCTTTTGTTACACAAGTAGGGTTCGAATTAGAACCCTTATTGCATGTATTTTCCTGTAAGTACCCCTGCAGGGGTAGACCTAGTAGCTAAGGATAGAGTATAAGATGATCAAGTAATCATAGCCATTTAAAACATAAGCGTAGACCTGATAGTAGTTAACATGGCAGACTTCAACGTAATATTAGGCATGGATTGGTTAGCTGAAAACCGCGCTAGTATAGACTATCGTAAAAAGAAAGTAATATTTCTGCCATTTTCGAGACCCAACTTTAAGTTTAAAGGCACATGCTCCGGGACTACACCAAAGGTAGTCCCAATGATGAAAACTAAGAGACTAGTTCAATAAGGTGGTTGGGTATATTAGTGTGTGTCGTAGATGTAAGAGAAAAGGAAAAGACACTAGACATTGTACTAGTAGTGAACGAATTTTCAAACGTCTTTCCGAAAGACCTACCAGGAATACCCGCTTCCCGAGCTGTAGACTTTGTCATAGAACTCGAACCGAGAACTGAGCCTATTTCCAAAGCACCCTATCGCATGGTGCAAGTAGAGTTGAAAGAACTCAAGGTGCAGTTACAAGACCTATTGGACAAAGGCTTCATTTGACCTAGGGATCCCCTTAGGGTGCACCGGTGTTGTTTGTCAAAAAGAAAGATGGATCGATGCGCCTGTGCATCGATTATAGAGAACTAAATAAGAGAATGATAAAGAACAAATACCTTCTGCCTCGCATAGAAGACTTATTTAAAATTTTTTGGGAGGCAACGGTATTCTCCAAGATAGACCTTCGGTCAGGGTACCATCAAATTAAGATTAAAGAGAGGGATGTACCAAAAACAACGTTTAAGACAAGATACGGTCACTACGTGTTTGTAGTGATGTCGTTTGGCCTCACTAATGTCCCAACTGTGTTTATGTTATTAATGAACCAAGTATCCAAGGACTATCTGGACAGGTTCGTTATCGTGTTCATAGATGACATCCTAGTATACTTGAAAAAGGACCAAGAACACCAAGAACACCTTCGAAAAGTCCTAACCACCCTGAGAGAGAACAAGTTGTACGTCAAGTTCTCCAAATGTGAATTTTGGTTGTGACAAGTCTCATTCTTGGGCACGTTTTATCAAAGGATGAAATATCTGTAGATCTCACCAAAATTGAAGCGGTTACCAAGTGGAAACGCCCAACTACAGATATAGTGATGTAGAGTTTTCTGGGATTAATGGGGTACTATCGAAGATTTGTGTAGAACTTTGCTAAGATAGCCTCGCCACTTACATAGCTAACGAGGAAGGGCGTACCATTTACATAGAACGATGCGTGTGAGACATGTTTTCAAGACCTAAAGCAAAGATTGGTAACAACCTTAGTGTTTACGGTACCCAAGAGTTCAGAGGGGTATGTGATCTATAGCAATGCTTCTAAGAAAGGACTAGGATGTGTGTTGATGCAACAAGACAAAGTTGTTGCATACACATACCGTCAATTGAGGGAATACGAGAAGAACTACCCTACACATGACTTAGAGTTGGTTGTGGTAGTGTTCGCATTAAAAATTTGGCGACACTATCTGTATGGAGAGAAAACCCAAATTTACACCGACCAGAAAGAGCTGAACATGAGGCAAAGAAGGTGGTTAGAACTGGTGAAGGATTATGATATAGATATCCAGTACC
The DNA here is from genome assembly GCA_033971965.1 of Cucurbita ficifolia. NCBI lineage: Eukaryota > Viridiplantae > Streptophyta > Magnoliopsida > Cucurbitales > Cucurbitaceae > Cucurbita > Cucurbita ficifolia. The sequence continues at coordinate 6,394,786 of CM066966.1, forward strand.
ACCCTGGAAAGTCAAACGTGGTCGCTGATGCCCTGAGTTGAAAGACAGCCCACTCGTCGACCCTCATTACTAGAGAGGTACGAGTACAAAAAGATTTCGAGCGAGCTAACATAGCTATAGTCACTGAAGAAGTCATAGCACAGATAGGTCGACTCACAGTACAACCTACACTTAGACAAAGAATTATTGATTCCCAACGAGAGAACCCTAGCATATATAAGATTATGAGCCAACTAGCAGAGGGTCTAGTGGACGAATTCTCAAAATCCTCAGATGACAGATTAATGTGTCAAGAACGCATGTGTCCCAGCAATAGAGGAGTTAAGGAAAGAGATATTGACGAAGGCTCAAAACTCGCCCTTTTCTATGCATCCAGGCGGTACTAAGATGTACCAAGATCTAAAACAGCATTTCTGGTGCGCGAAGTATGAAGAAAGACATAGTAGAGTACGTGAGCATGCTTAGTATGTCAACAAGTAAAAGCTCCCAGACAAAAGATGACAAGGATGTTACAACCCCCAAGTATACTGGAGTAGAAGTGAGAAAATATAGCCATGAACTTCATAGTAGGACTACCCAGAACGCTTTAGGACTACACAGTAATCAGGGTAATTGTCGACCGTTTGAAAAAATCCACACACTTCATACTAGGAAAAGAAACATATACAATTGACAATTGGGCTCAACTGTATATGAAAGAGATAATATGATTGCATGGAGTCCCCGTGTCAATAGTGTCGGATCGAGACCCACGTTTTACGTTGGCATTTCGACGGGACTTCAAAAGGCATTGGGTACTTGTCTCGACTTCAGCACTGCCTTCCACCCTCAAACAAATGCTCAAACGAAGCATTTGAATCAGATTCTAGAGAACATGCTACGGGCTTGCATACTAGACTTCAAGAGAAGTTGAGATTCCAAACTACACTTGATAGAATTCTCATACAACAACAGCTTCCAAGCAACCATCGGGATGGCACCATTCAAGGCCTTATATAGAAAACGGTGTACATCCTCATTATGTTGAGATGAAGTAGGCGATAGAGAATTGGTAGGACCGGAATTGGTGTGAGTCAACAATGAGACCGTTTAGAAAATCCGAGCGAGGATGCGTACCACTCAAAGTAGACAAAAAAGTTACGGTGATGTAAGACGTAGAAGCTTAGAGTTCAAAATAGGAGACCTAGTATTCCTGAAAGTGACACCAATGAAAGATGTCTTGAGGTTTGGGCGTAAGGGTAAATTGAGCCCTCGATTCATTGGACCCTTCGAGATTCTTGAGACAATTGGTCCCGTGGCGTATAAACTAGCCCTACTGCACTCCCTTTTAGGGGTACACAATGTATTTCACGTGTCAATATTGAGGAAGTATATGACGGACCCTATCCACGTAATAGACTACGAACCCCTTCAGCTTAACGAAGACCTAAGCTATGAAGAAAAGTCCATAAGGATCCTTGATTGAAAAGTGAAAGCCTACGCAATAGAGATATTGCCTTCGTCAAGGTACTATGGCGAAACCATCATACTGAAGAAGCCACGTGGAAGCGGAAGGATGAGATAAGAGAAAAATACCCTGAACTAGTGTGGGAGTTTGAGACTTTTGAGGACGAAAATTCTTTTTTAGGGGTATATAATGTAATAACCACAAGAATAAAAAAAAGAAAAAAAACTCAGCGTAGTCGCCGTAAAATGCGAGAATTCCGGCGACCGCCGGAATTCTAGTGTCCTCAATTGAGACCACTCTCCCTCACTCCTCACACCGCTCCCACTTTCTTTCAGCCACATATGCCTACAAGGAAAATGTCAGAGAGAGGAAAAGGTAGAGAAACACATGTTAGAGAGAGAAAAACTGAAGTTTTCCGACGATACCCAAAACTGCAAACCCATAACCAAAATGATCAATAACCTGCAACCCATTTACTTCGGCCCAGTAACCAGCCCGACGAGAGCCACCGGACCAACGTACGTTTGCAGCCCTCAACCCATTTACTTCGGCCCAGTAACCAGCCCAGCCCGCGCTTGGAGCAAACGCAAACCCGCACGCCTGCACCATTAACACGATGCCCAAAATTGAACATTCGGCCACGCCCACACCGTCAGCGCAGGCAACTCAGCTTGACCCACAACCTGTGACTGCGACCCGTACACCCGCGCCTCGACTCGAATAGTAGAAATGACGTGTCCTTCTCTACAGTGACACATGTCAAGCCTGTAGCCAGACACACCTTCGGCTCAATCAGCTTAAACGACTCCGCAACTCAAAATCTCGGCTCCTCAGCTTGGTAAAGGATAAAATCACTATTTTCCATCATTTCGATCCTCCCAAAGTCGATTTCGACCCTAATTAAGGTAGTTAAGGTCAGTATGAGTACGATGCCCTATTTCACAATTTCAAGTTGAATTTAATTTACAATTGTGAAATACTAACGAAAGGAATGAGACCACCTATTAGGAAACGAACTCCAGCAACACTTGGAACAACTTTCGAGGAACGGGAGCTAACGTATATTAATTTATGGAGAACGCCGGCTAAGACTAACCAAGTAAGTGTTCTTACTATAGGATTGACTAAATACTTGTTTGTTGTATGACGACATGTGCCTAGTGGCACCGACCTATGTCCATTATACTTTATAATTATGACGTATGACATATGATCTATGATGTATGATGACATGTATGAGTTATATAATGATGTATGATGTTGTTTGATGATATTTTATGATGATATGACGTATTTCGATAGCGTTATGATAACGATGTAGGATGATGACGATGCATGTTGTTATTTCCTTAATATAATGTTATTTTTCATATTAAGTTGAGATGTATGTTGTGAATGTCATATTGCATTATGTCGATAACTCGGCCTGGGACACAACCCTGCAAAAGATTATTTATGATGTTAAGATGGAAAGCTAATGCACATATATTGCTAATAGTAATATAAGGATGAAACTAGGGTTGTGTCATAAAGACGTTTTAAAGCGAGAAACCATAGGGAACTTATGTATTTTTGTATCTACATAAGCATCGGGATACTTTCCATTTTATGATGATGAGTACGGACGCGAATGCTACGATAATGATGGTGATCATGTCGAGCATGGCACTTAGGGGTTTGCTGACCTCCGAACGTCGCTACGGACAGCTAGCTCAACTATGATGGATCCAGGGGGTGCAAACCGCCTGAAAATTCACGATCGCGCGTGTGGATCGTGTGTAGGAAAGTACTACACATCCAATTTAGTCCAGAGAGGCCACCCCTAGGATGTTTTAACGATAGGTCCCTGGAGCATTATTGCATGTGTTTGCATCTTTTTCACGGCCCCTATAGTGGGATCACTTACTGAGTATTTTTTGAAATACTCAGGCCGTGTACTACATCATTTTTCAGGAAAGGCACGACGCCCATGTACGGTTGACGGTGACATCACAAAGTAGAGACCATGACACGTGCATAGGCTAGAAGTATATTTCATTTCCTAGACTTAGGTTAGAATAGGTTTATGCATTTCATGTTTTTTTTTTTAAATTTATTTTATTATCGTTTTCAATTTCATTTTTGAATTATGTTTTGAACACGTAAGACCATGGCGGAAGAAGATGTTGACATGGCCGATTTAATTGAACAGGCCACACCAGTCTAATTTCTGACCTCCTCTCGGTTTTTCTTAAATTAAACCTAATAAAATCAGTTCTAAAAAAATTATTTATGGTTCGAGAAACTAGACTCAGTGGATCTACCAAAGAAAATTTGGAGTAATTTAGATACTGAAAGCTCGAGAACCAAGGCTCGAACATCGACTATGAGGTAAGTATCTATCATGGAATGGTTTTTTAGAAATACTTATATGAATCGCTTGGATTTCAATATGAAATTTAAGTCAAGTATGGATGCAAGGAATGTGGAAGAAAAACACAAAGAACTGTGAGTTAAGACTCTAAACCGAGCATGTTTCTCAAAAATCAAGTGACATTAATATATTAGTGAACTATGCTTAAAAGTTGAAAATAATATGATATATTAAGGTTATATATGAAATTTGGTGTTCATTGTGTTGTGATTTATGCCCTAAAATTTCGTAATTAATTATTTAGTTTTGAACAATAATTTTTGTTATTTTATTTGTAATTTAATATTATCCATTGTATGAAAATCAAAGGTTATTAATGTAATCTTGAACATTAAGTGGTTGACATACAAGATGATCGTGTTCAAATAATAATCTAAAGGGTCTATAGTATATGAATAAGGGTGAGTGTCTTATCCTAGTAACACTATTGATACGACTCACTTTGTAATCGTTACAAATGATTTGATCCAAATTGTTCATGTGGAGACACGTGAGTGAGGGTATCCTATACAATGAGTTTGTATAAGCTGGACCAAGAAATATTTAATTTCTCTTAATAAATCCGTTAATTGAAAAGATTAATATTTCACATGATGATCATATGCGACTCGATCTTAATCCTGAGTGAGTTATGAACTCCTACTTGTGGGACTTGTCCTTTCAATATACCTACCATTTTGGGGACTTACTAAATAGGGAGTTGAGAACATAATGTCATGAGATGAAATTCACTTCTTTTCCATATTAGAAAAGTAGATGAGTTGTTCTCTTAATTACTGATTTCGAGACTTGAACAATAGGCCCCACCCTCTCATTGGCCCGAGAGGCACTCGGTTTATGATTGGATCATAAAAAAAATTTCATTAGAGAATCAGTAGTACTTAAGGTAAAAGATGTAATTACATGGATAAAACAGACTTTTGACCTAGCTATAATTATGATAGACTCGTGAAGGATCGACTTGTTTGTAATGATTATATCAATAGACATAACTTGTCCTATAGTGCATAAGATTGCAACTCTAGGTCAATAGTGGAGTGACCTATAGTTAATGAATGAAAATTGATTAATTAAAGAGTTAAACTCATTAACTCATTAATTTTCTATCATTTGAGCTTATAATTTGTAGGTCCATAATGTTAATGCTAGCTCGTAATAATATTAAATGTTCAATTTAATTAAAAGAAAATTTTGAAATATTTAAATTAATATTTAATATATTAAATATATTAAATAAATAAATAAAAATTATTTAATACGAAGGTTCAAATTAATAATTAATATATTAGATATGTTAAATATAAATGAAAAAAATTAATTTGAAGTGTTCAATTAATATTTAATATATTAGATATATTAAAAAAAATATACTTATTCTATTTGATACAATTAAATATTAAATCAATTAAATGTATGTAATATATTAAATAAAAAAATATTTAAAATTTTAGTGATATATATTAGGATATCTTATAATATTTAAATATGATTTGTATAAAATTGGGCAAAAATTCTCTAAGAGTCTCTATAAATAGGATGATTAAGCCAATTACATACAAATCTTTCCCACTTACTCTCGAGAATGAAAATACCTCTTTAGAGAATCCTCTTGAAACTCTCCTTCTCCACTCCTTTTGAAATTTTCTTTCGAGAGACTACCACAAGTCTTAGCGTTGTGTTCGAGTCATAGAAGGAAGATTTTGTTGAATATGAAGAATGTTGGAATACTTCAAAGAGTCCTGTCAAAGGTTTCTACAAAGGTAGAGTTCTTATTCTCCTATTTATTGCTTTGTTTTAATCCTTAATAAACATTAAAACGGTTCTCATTGCTTCCGTTGTATGGATAAAGAGTTAATTCCTTTCCATTGGTATAAGAGTCTCTTAATTTTTATTTTGAATTAAAAGTAATATGGTGGATATTTTAACTCAAATCATGTATTTGATAGACGTAGTTGTGATTTTGCAAAATTGATTGTTTTGTTAGTGTGACATTAAATTTATAGCTTTGTTAGACAAATGTATGTCAATATGGTTTCGATTTATTGTAAATTGAAAAGAGACTACGACGCCGACGTTCATCCGTTTGTTGTAGAATTTTTTGTTTTAGAAATCTTAAGTTTACTACATTTGTAATTGTTGCAAAAGGAAAGATCTTAATTTTATTAAATTTGGTATGGTTACAAAGGGAATATTTTAAACCATAATTTTATTACATTTGTAACCGTTACAAAGAATACAAAAAGTAAAAATATTAAACCCTAATTTTATTACATTTGTAATGAAAAAATATTGAAAACCAAAATATGTCTTGTATTTGAAGTATTGTAATTTAATTTATTTTCAATTTTTTTAGCATATTTTAAATATGCCGATCAATTTTGATTAATTTTTTTATTTAATTATGCGTACGGTGTATGTTTTAAATTAATTGGTTGATTGCATAAGGTATGTCATTTACGTTAAAATTCCACCATAGGTTATGTAAGGATCCTAGATTTCTACTTACCTAGAGTCCCTACCATCACCATAACGTAATCATTTTGTGTGGAAATAAGCGTTTAAACTTTATCATAAAACATAAACTTTATCCTAAAACACTCTCATGAACTTACGTGTTCAAAAACATCTTTAAAACGATACAACGAAATACTAAATAAAATAAATAAACATTAAAATTAAAAACATCCTATCTATGCATGTGCCATAGTTTTGAATTGGCCGTCAGTTGTACAAGGATGTCTTGCCTTTACCTAAAATATAAGTAGCACGTGGCTGGAGTATTTGAAGAAATACTTAGTAAGTGACCCCACTGTTGGGGTTAGATGCAAACACATACAATCATGAGTGGGACATATCATATCGGTCTATATTCTTTAGGCAACTATCATAAATGAGTTAATTAGATGTGTATTTATAGTTCTACATGGTCCACACGTGCGAGTATGGACCCACCAGTCGGTTCGCACACCTCCTGGGCCCATTTCTTATCGGGCGAGCATTCTCTGGTAGTTGTCGATGCCGGACACCCATTTAGGAATAGTGCGTCTCGCATTTTTCTGCCTCGTAATGTATGCGTCTGTACCATCATAAAAGTGGGGTATTTCTCGATGCATGAGCACGCAACGATGCATGAGGTCCCAACATTTTTATTTATTATCATGTAAGACAACCCCTCCCATTTTTCCTTCATTTCATATCATTTTCCTCATAGTTTTCCTTACATAAATTGAGGTTGTACATTATGTCAACACATTTTTTCGTATATCATTCCTATCATATCATTTTATCATATCATGTCATATCATATGTATATCATATCATCAGCATACCATGTAACAACATGTACTATATCGTCAAACGTGTTACACCACAACATTTATCAAATCATCAGAACAATACATCATAACATGTATCATAACATTCACGTATCATCTTGTAGTCGCATCGTATCACGGACATATCATGGACTTATCATTTCATATCATCTCATAAATACATCATAGTCATATCCTTTCACAAACATATCATAATCATATCGTTCATAAACATATCCCAATCATATTGTTTCATAAACACATTATAGTCATATCGCTTCACAAACATATCATAAACATATCGTTTCATAAACATATCCTAATAGTATCGTTTCCTTAACATATCATAAACATATCGTTTCATAAACATATCCTAATCATATCATTTCATAAATATATCCTAGCCGTATTGTTTCCTTATCATATCACATATCATATCAAGTATATAAGATGTGTGGACCATGAGACACATGTCATCATACAAACATCAACTTTTAACCAAACAGATAGTAAGACCACTTACTTGGTTGGCCTTAGCCGGTGTTCTCCCTAAACTTGAGTACGTTGTTTCCCAAAGTTGCTCCAAGTATCATCGGGAGTTGTTTCCTATTCGAACGTCCATCTCGTTTTCATTAATAACTCACATTTCTAACCTAAATCAACTTGAACTTGAAAATAGGAAGTTATACTGACCTTAATTGTCATGACTAAGGTCAAATTTAGCTCTGGAAGGGCAAAAAATGTAGGAATCGGTATTAAAATGTCTATACCAAGTCGAGAAGCCAATTTTCAAGTCGCAAAGCTGCCAAAGCCGAGCTGAGGTGAGTTGTCAAGCCAAAGGAGTCAGCAGCATCAAGTGTCAAACCGTGTCGTGGGGAGAGATTGACGAGCACGCAAGTTGATACTTAGGTCAAGGCGTGGACTTCGAGTCGCGCAGGTTTGGGCCGTGTATGCCATCGGGCCGCAGGTTGTGTTGTTGTTGGGCTTAACCGTTTGCTACTGCAGGTGGGCCGAGGATAGCTGCCCCAACTTGGCTGCAGGCAGATACCCAAACTCGGATCTGACCCGATGGACTTTGTCTTCCTCACCCGATTTCACGAGATCTCCGACGATATTTTTTCTCTCCTTTTAGAGCGATTTTTGATGTTTTGCTCCATGTTTTTCCTTTCCTGTGACCTCTTGCTCAATCTTTCTTTCATCCCATGACGTAGTTAGCCTGCGTACATACTTATATATATAGATCGGTGGAGGTATGGTGCATGGACTCCGAAAGTCCAACGACGACAAGGGAAAACACGTAAGGGTTATTTGGGTGGAAGTATTTTACTGTGAGCATGCTCAGAGCCCCTGGCTGGTGATCATCCATTATTTTTCGCTCGTCGTAGCGTATGCAAGTCATACTCTTTTGTTCTTGCGGCGAAAAAAACCGCAGAGGGTTTTGTGTTTCTTTGTTCTCTATATTATTGTTTCTCTTTAGTGGCAGGGACGTGAAATCATTTGAAGTAATGAGGGGCGTCGGGGATGTTGCTTCGTGGTTGCGTGGAGTGTTGGAAAATAAACTTAAATATATATTTTTTATTTTTTGTTCTTTTTAATTCAGTCAAAACAATTTAATTATGAGGGCATAATTATCTCAGGTAGGGAGAGCAAATAGGAGAGAAATTTACTGAAGCGAGAGTAAATGGGTGAAAAAAAAATAGTGGGTAGCCAAATTTGGCCTTAGGAAATGCTATAAAAAGGCCTCATGTATTCAATGTAATAGTGTAGAGAGAAATAACAACAAGAAAGAGGAGGAAATACTGTCTGAGTTAGTGTGTAATAACTTCTTGAGAACTTCTTTGTCTCCTTGTCTCTCTCTCCCCTTTTGACACCTCCTTTTAAAGTTTCGTGAGATTTATCTAAACGAGTTAGATTCAGAGCGAGCGTTTTATTTCGAGGTTGGTATCAGAGCAACTTTAGTTTACTTCATCAAATTGGTATCAGAGCGATTTCAATTTTAACAAATTGGTATCAGAGCAGCGTCAGTTTCTACAAATTGGTATCAGAGCCGATGGCAAACATGATGGGACAAATGCCGCTACCACGATTGACGAAGACGAACTACGAGAATTGGAGCATCCAAATGAAAGCTCTTCTCGGTTCGCAAGACGCATGGGAGGTGGTCGAAGACGGTTTCGAAGAACCGTTTGATACCACGGGTTACATGGTGGCGCAAAACAAGGCGCTAAAGGAATTAAGGTCAAAGGATAAGGCAGCACTACACATGCTGTTCCGAGCTGTTGACGAGTCGGACTTTGAGAAGATTGCAAGGGCAACTACTTCAAAAGAAGCGTGAGACACTTTAGAAAAGGTGTTCAAAGGAACCGACCGAGTCAAGCAGGTGCGTCTCCAGACTCTGCGTGGCGAGTTGGAGAGCATGAAGATGAAGGAGTCAGAAAATGTATCTAACTACATTACTCGTGTATAGACTGTAGCGAATCAGTTAAATCGAAACGGAGAAATGTTACCCGAAACGTGGGTTGTGGAGAAAATCTTGAGGTCATTAACAGATAACTTCGAGAATGTTGTTTGTGCCATAGAGGAATCGAAGAACCTGATGAAGTTCACAGTCGATGAGCTTGCCGGTTCTCTCGAGGCACACGAGCAACGTAAGAAAAAGAAGGAGGAACAACTCGATCAAGCGCTTCAGACGAAGGCAACAATAAAGGATGGAAAAGTTCTCCACTCACAAAATTTTCGAGGTAGAGATAGTGGAAGCAGGAATGGTCGGGCTGGTCAAGGCAATAGTCATGAAGAAAATGATAAGGAGAAGAGACTGTTGAGCCAAGAAAATTGGCGTGGAAGAGGACGCAGTCGAGGAAGAGGTGGCCGATCAAACATCCAGTGCTATAAATGTAAAAAATATGGTCATTTCGCGAATGATTGTAACTCCGAAAAATGTTACAATTGCGGCAGAATCGGGCACGTTGCAAAAGCATGTCGAGCTGGGAAAAGGGTAGAAGGAACAACCAATCTGGCCATGGAAGACGTAACAGATGACGGTCTTCTTTTAATGGCTCAAGATGAAGAGAACGTCAACAACGACACTCTCTGGTACCTCGACTCAGGGGCAAGCAACCATATGTGCGGTCACGAGCACCTATTCAAAGAAATGCAGAAGATTGAAGATGGCCATGTGTCATTTGGAGATGCGTCGAAGGTGGAAGTCAAAGGCCGAGGTACAATACACTTCTTACAAAAGGATGGTGTGATGGAGTCAATCCAAGATGTCTATTACGTACCAGACCTCAAAACCAACATATTGAGTATGGGAGAACTCACAGAGAAAGGTTACTTGATATTCCTAAAGGACCGTTTGCTACACCTGTAGGATAAGAATGAGCTCTTGGTTGTTCGAGTCGAGATAGGAAGCAATCAAATGTACAAATTAAACTTAAGAAGTATACGAGAAAAGTGTTTGAGAGTTGATGTAGAAGACAAGGCATCACTCTAGTATCTCTGCTTTGGTCACCTACATCATGGCGGCCTAAAAGAGTTAGCGAAGAAGAATATGGTACATGGGCTACCAAACATAAACTTTGAAGGAAAATTTTGTGAAGAATGTGTGCTCAGCAAGCATGCAAGAACCTCAATTCAAAAGAAGACTGAATTTTGGGCTAAACAACCCCTCGAGTTGATCCATACAGATATATGTGGACCAATTAATCTCAAGTGCTTCAGCGGAAAGAGGTATTTTATTTTCTTTATCGATGATTACTCACGAAAAACTTGGGCTTATTTTCTGAAAGGAAAATCCGAGGCGTTCGAGGTATTTAAAAAGTTCAAAGTAATGGTGGAGAAGGAAACTGGTAGACACATCAAAGCTGTACGATCCGATAGAGGTGGCGAGTATACGTCAATGGCTTGTTGACTCCTGGCGATTGAGAGAAAAACGTCGACGGATAAAAACAGGCCGAAGGAAAACTTCTTCGAAGAAAAAAGGATAACGAAAAACAAAAGGAGAGAATATTTGCGTAAGACTCGATGCGTTTTTATTCCTCATTAGTTGGGATATTTAAATAACAAAATACATCTAAAAATGGAAAGAAGTGGGAAACTTAATTCAGGCGCTTCCACTCGACGTGTACTCTCCACTCACCTTAATTGTGTGGGTTTAAGGTTACCTAAAGAATAGCTAACTAAAAATTAGGGATCACATTCCCTCAAAGATAGGGATTTGTCTAACAATCTCCTCCTAAAACCCTATGGTATATGTCTACCATATTGTTTGAACTTCGATCTTTGAGCGTAGTTCTTCAAATTTTACCCGTGCCAGGGACTTGGTGAAAATGTCTTCAAGCTGTTCCTCTGTTCGGATGAAATCAATCTTGATGAGCCCTCGATCTGCACATTCTTGGATGTAGTGGAATCTGATTTCTATGTGCTTGCTCCGGTCGTGCAAAACTAGATTTTTGATCAGGGAGATCGTAGCTTTGTTGTCCACGTATAGTATTGGTGGATCACTTTCTCTTCCGATGAGTTCTTCCATCAGTCGCGCAAGCTAGACCCCTTGTGTTGCCGCCGTCGAAGCGGCGATGTATTCTGCTTCGCAGGAAGACAAAGTAACTACCTTTTGTTTTGTTGATTGCCAGCAGATCGCGCCGGTTGAGAGGAAGTAGATCATCCCGCTAGAGCTCTTACGATCATCAACGTCACCGGCCATGTCACTATCACTGTAGCCGACCAGCTCAAGCTTCGTCTTTCCTTTCCATGCGCTGTATCTCACACCCCAGCCTCTGGTTCCAGCCACATAGCGCAGGATGCGCTTGACAGCTACAAGATGCTCCTCCCGAGGTGCTTCCATGAATCTACTCACATATCCAACTGAGTAAGCAAGGTCAGGGCGTGTATTTACCAGATAGCGCAGGCTCCCGACAATGCTGCGAAAATTGGTGGCGTCGACTGTCGTCGTAGTGTCGGCCTTCCTTAGCTGAAGCCAGGCCTCCATTGGCGTCCTTGTAGGGTTACTCTTCTCAAGCCCAGTTGTGTCCAGTAGCTTTTTCGCGTACGCACTTTGGCAGATGGTGATGCCGACAGTACTCTGTTGCACTTCGATGCCGAGGTAGTAGCTGAGTATGCCGAGATCGCTCATCTTGAAGTTCTTTGACATCTCCCTCTTGAACCTTTCGAGGACTTCCATGTCGCCTCCAGTGATTATGAGGTCGTCGACGTACACTCCCACAATCATTCGCTGCTCACCGTGGCCGTGCGTGTACATGCCATGCTCAGAGGCACAACACTTGAACTTCAATGACAGTAGGGTACTGTCGAGCTTCGCGTTTCAGGCTCGTGGTGCTTGCCGAAGCCTGTAGAGTGCCTTGTGCAGGTGCAGTACCTTACCCGGGTTGTCGTTGTCCAGGAAGCCAGGTGGTTGTCGGACGTAGACAGTCTCCTTCAGCTCTCCATTAAGGAAAGCAGACTTCACATCCATGTGGTGGACCTCCCAAGAGTAATGTGCCGCGATTGCCAGCAAAAGGCGGACGGATTCTAACCTTGCCACTGGCGCAAATACCTCTTCGAGGTCCACTCCTTGTTTCTAGACGTAGCCCTTCGCCACCAAATGAGCCTTGTGCTTCACAACTTCTCCCTTTTCGTTGCGCTTCAGTTTGAAGACCCATTTGAGCCCTATGGCTCGGTGTCCCGGCGGCATATCCTCCAGACTCCACGTTTGGTTCTCGATGATGGATGTCATCTCCTCCTGCATTGCCTTCAGCCAGCCCGGGTTCCTTTCTGCTTCGGCGAAGGTGTTTGGTTCATCTGCGCTGATGGCATGTAGTTCGGCCACCTCTTGTTCAAGTTCGCGAGCCGCCAGTCCAGGTGGTTCACCTCCTCCCACTAGGTCGTCCATCCTTCGGTACCTGGGCACCAGATCATCATCATGATCGACATCCAGCGTCGAATCCGCAGTCCGTGGTGTTGCAAACTCCACTGGTTTACGGGGTGCAGCTGCTGGTGGCGGTGACGGTTCCTGATGCTGGGCTCCTCCTTCTTCCGGCTCGGTTACAAGGTACTCCATCGTGAATTGATTTGGGTTGTGATCTGCCACGATCACCTCGTTCCACTGCCAGAAGGTGCTTTCGTCGAAGATGACGTCGCGAGACACGTGAGCTCGCCCCCCCGCAGGATCATAGAGTCTGTATGCCTTGCTCCCGGGTTCGTAGCCGATGAAGACGACTTTGAGCTCCCTGGGATCGAGCTTGGCGAGGTGGGGACGCGCTACCTTCATGTATGCAACGCAGCCGAACACTCGGAGATGATGTACCGCTGGCTTCTTGTTGTATCAGGCCTCGTGTGGCGTCTTCCCGTCGAGACTTCGCGTTGGCGATCGATTGAGGAGATAGGCGGCTGTCATTACCGCCTCTCCCCAGAATCTCCCAGGCATCCCGGCCGTCATCAACAATGACCTTGTTGTCCCGACGATGGTCTGATTTTGGCGCTCCACCACTCCGTTCTGTTGGGGGGAGTAGGGCGCCGTTAGTTGCAGCTGTATGCGGAGTGTCACAACCATACTATGAAGAGAGTAGGTTGTGACCCTCACGGTGCGACAAGCAAAACGGCGTCCCTCAAGAGACGCCCATTCGGCCACATGCGGGCCAATATAGAAGAGTGCCATGATGCGATCGAGGAGGACGATGCATCATCCAACACACCACCACGCTAAGTGGGCATTGCATTAAAAGACAGGTTGAGACATAAGCAAGACAAAGACATCAAAATAGACATGAGGGGCAAAGATAGGCTTGTTGAAGGGCCGGGTAGGGCCCCGGGCCTTAACGTCGAAAGTTGGGAGTTAAGTCCGTCCATATGAAATATGAATGCTCGCCAAGTTTGATGTCAATCGGACACCAGACGGACAATGCACGAGACCGTATGACCGTTCTCCCAAATCATGTCTACACCTGGTAGATTGAGTCAATCGGACACCAGACGGACAATGCACGAGACCGTATGACCGTTCTCCCAAATCATGTCTACACCTGGTAGATTGAAAATGGCTCAGAATGTACTATAGGGGTACCATGGTGTTAGCTCTCCACCACCCCTGGGCCCTGTGGCCTAAGTGAGCTACCCTGTGGCACATATGTGTGTCACAGTGTGGGTGAGCGTGTCGAGACACTGTCGAGACGACTTCCTTTGAAATGGGTTTTTGAAGGACAGTACCGGACGACACGGGTGTGCTGGTATGCGCCCCAGCCCGCGTGTCGGAGGTTGCTACATACACCCGCTACAAGACTCATGCTGCTCGTCCCTCTCGCCGATATGCGAGGATAAGACCGATGCACTTCTCCTTGTTCCTGAGCTTCCTCAAGCAATTCTTGCTCAGGTGACCTCTCTTCCCCTACCGTTCAAGCACTGGATCGGCCCAACATCGATCAACCCCCTCTTTCCCGCACACATACACCCGCTACAAGACTCATGCTGCTCGTCCCTCTCGCCGATATGCGAGGATAAGACCGATGCACTTCTCCTTGTTCCTGAGCTTCCTCAAGCAATTCTTGCTCAGGTGACCTCTCTTCCCCTACCGTTCAAGCACTGGATCGGCCCAACATCGATCAACCCCCTCTTTCCCGCACACATACACCCGCTACAAGACTCATGCTGCTCGTCCCTCTCGCCCTCTCTTCCCCTACCGTTCAAGCACTGGATCGGCCCAACATCGATCAACCCCCTCTTTCCCGCACACATACACCCGCTACAAGACTCATGCTGCTCGTCCCTCTCGCCGATATGCGAGGATAAGACCGATGCACTTCTCCTTGTTCCTGAGCTTCCTCAAGCAATTCTTGCTCAGGTGACCTCTCTTCCCCTACCGTTCAAGCACTGGATCGGCCCAACATCGATCAACCCCCTCTTTCCCGCACACCACACATGCGCCTGCGGGATTTCCATGCCTTCTTACCGTATGGTGTTAGCTCTCCACCACCCCTGGGCCCTGTGGCCTAAGTGAGCTACCCTGTGGCACATACGTGTGTCACAGTGTGGGTGAGCGTGTCGAGACGACTTCCTTTGAAATGGGTTTTTGAAGGACAGTACCGGACGACACGGGTGTGCTGGTATTGCGCTCCAGCCCGCGTGTCGGAGGTTGCTACATACACCCGCTACAAGACTCATGCTGCTCGTCCCTCTCGCCGATATGCGAGGATTAAGACCGATGCACTTCTCCTTGTTCCTGAGCTTCCTCAAGCAATTCTTGCTCAGGTGACCTCTCTTCCCCTACCGTTCAAGCACTGGATCGGCCCAACATCGATCAACCCCCTCTTTCCCGCACAGCTTCCTCAAACAATTCTTGCTCAGGTGACCTCTCTTCCCCTACCGTTCAAGCACTAGATCGACCCAACATCGATCAACCCCCTCTTTCCCACACATGCGCCTGCGGGATTTCCATGCCTTCTTACCGCCACCATTGCAGCTGAAGAACCCATTGCTCTCGTCGGTGTTGTCGCAGAGCTTTAAGGCCAGCAAGCCTGCTCGAGATGGACCCCACAATGTGTGTATTTTTGCGCTTTACATTTTCTTCTACTTGAACCTAAGACCTGTGTGTTATTAGGTCGACACTCTAACCACTTGAGCTATTCAACATGATGTTAATAAAGTTGGCTCCTCCGAAATGATATACCACCGATGGATTAAACCAGGCTCTGATACCACTTGTTGACTCTGGCGATTGAGAGGAAAACTTCGACGGATAAAAACAGGCCGAAGGAAAACTTCTTCGAAGAAAAAAGGATAACGGAAAACAAAAGGAGAGAATATTTGCGTAAGACTCGATGCGTTTTTATTCCTCATTAGTTGGGATATTTAAATAACAAAATACATCTAAAAATGGAAAGAAGTGGGAAACTTAATTCAGGCGCTTCCACTCGACGTGTACTCTTCACTCATCTTAATTGTGTGGGTTTAAGGTTACCTAAAGAATAGCTAACTAAAAATTAGGGATCACATTCCCTCAAAGATAGGGATTTATCTAACATGACTTTCATGGAGTACTGCAAGGAGCAAGGCATAAGGCGATTTCTTACCGCACCGTACACCCCTCAGCAAAATGGTGTGGCCGAGAGAAAGAACCAGACCATTCTCAACATGGTTCGCTCAATGCTTAAGAGCAAAAAGATGCCGAAGGATTTTTGGGCAAAAGCCGTGCAATGTGCCATCTACGTACGGAATCGATGTCCACATGCAAAGTTAGATGATGAAACACCACAAGAGGCTTGGAGCGGACAAAAGCCTACAATTTCTCATCTCAAGGTGTTCGGTAGTGTGGCTTATGCTCACATACCGGATCAACAAAGAACGAAGCTCGAAGACAAAAGCAAAAGGTATATTTTTATTGGATATGATGAGAAGACAAAAGGGTACAAACTACTTGACCCGATCAGCAAGATGGTGATTGTCAGTCGTGATGTGCGAGTAAATGAAGCAAGCGAATGGGACCGGAACAATTCGACGGAAGTCAATGTCGAAGTTGGAGAATCATCAGTTGCTGCACCAACAAGTGCACCAACAGACTCAGAAATCTCCGATGATGAAGATGAACCAAGACAACCCAAAATGCGAAGTTTGCGAGATTTATATGACTCAACAGATGAGGTACACCTTGTATGTCTTTTGGCAGATGCTGAAAATATCAGCTTTGAAGAGACAGTGCGAGACACGAAGTGACAAACTGTCATGGATGAAGAGATTAAAGCGATCCATCGCAACAACACATGGGAAGTAACAGAATTACCGGAAGAAAGTCAGCCCATAGGTGTGAAATGGGTATTCAAGAAAGAGATGAATGCTCAAGGCGAGATTGAGCGGTACAAAGCGCGACTTGTTGCGAAGGGATATAAGCAAAAGGCGGGAATCGACTATGACGAAGTGTTTGCTCCCGTCGCTAGAATGGAGACAATCCGATTGATCATTTCCCAAGCAGCCCAATTCAAATGGCCGATTTTTCAAATGGATGTCAAATCAGCATTCTTGAATGGTGTGCTTGAAGAAGAGGTATATCTCGAACAACCTCCCGGGTACGTGAAAATTGGAGAAGAGAAGAAGGTATTAAAACTAAAGAAGGCGCTTTACGGGTTGAAACAAGCACCGAGAGCATGAAATACTCGTATCGACATATACTTCAAGGAGAATGGGTACAAGCAATGCCCCCACGAATATTCACTCTATACAAAGAAGAGTGGAGGTAATGTGATACTTGTCGCTCTTTATGTCGACGACCTCCTCTTCTCAGGAAACAATGATGAAATGATAGAAGAATTCAAAAGGACAATGACGAGAGAATTTGAGATGACAAACTTAGGTCTGTTAAAAATTTTCCTCGGTTTGGAGGTTAAACAAGTATTTTTATATCACAGGAGAAATATGCAAAGGAAATCTTGAAGAAGTACAAGATGGAGAATTGCAACCCGGTATCCACACCAATGGAACCAGGTGCAAAGCTCTCAAAGTACGATGGAGGGGAACGAGTAGGTACAAGTAGGTATTGAAGCCTGGTGGGAAGCCTTCACTATCTTACATGTACAAGATCAGATCTTTTACTAAGTGTCGGCATAGTAAGCCGGTTCATGGAGGAGCCAATTTATTCACATTGGAAGGCGTTGAAGCGAATCCTACGATACGTCCAAGGAACATTATCACTTGGGTTATTTTACTCAAGAACAGAAGATTACAAGTTAGTTGGTTACTCCGACAGTGATTGGTGCGGAGACATAGACGATCGAAAAAGTACATCGGGTTACGTATTCTTCATGGGCAATACAACATTTACCTGACTCTCAAAGAAACAACCTATTGTGACACTCTCGACGTGTGAAGCTGAATATGTAGCAGCATCTTGGTGTGTGTGCCACGCAATATGGCTTAGAAATTTGTTGAGTGAGATGGAGCTAAAGCATCGAGGTGCGACCACAATACAAGTTGACAACAAATCAGCAATTGAGTTGGCCAAGAACTCAGTGAACCATGAAAGAAGCAAACACATTGATGTTCGATTTCATTTTATCCGAGATCATGTGAAGAAAGGAAGCGTGGAATTGCTGCATGTGGCAAGTCAGGATCAAGTTGCGGACATCTTTACAAAACTGCTACCGAAAGTACTGTTCGACAAATACAAGAAGATGATTGGCATGACAGATAGTAGGAGCATTTAAGTTATGGGGGAGTTTTGTTGGAAAATAAACTTAAATGTTTTTTTTTGTTTTTTGTTCTTTTTAATTCAGTCAAAACGATTTAATTATGAGGGCATAATTATCTCTAAGTAGGGGAGCAAATAGGAGAGAAATTTAGAGTAAATGGGTGAAAAAAAATATTGTGGGTAGCCAAATTTGGCCTCAAGAAATGCTATAGAAAGGCGTATGTATTCAATGTAATAGTGCAGGGAGAAATAACAAGAAAGAGAAGGAAAACATTTACGGTCTGAGTTAGTGTGTAATAACTTCTTGAGAACTTCTTTGTCTCCTTGTCTCTCTCCCCTTTTGACACCTCATTTTAAAGTTTCGTGAGATTTATCTAAACGAGTTAGATTCAGAGCGAGCATTTTATTTCGAGGTTGGTATCGGAGCAACTTTAGTTTACTTCATCAAATTGGTATCAGAGCGATTTCAATTTTAACAAATTGGTATCAGAGCAGCATCAGTTTCTACTTGAAGCATGTCTCTGCGGAGTTGCTCGAGAATTTGGACGAGAATTCTTAGGATTTTTAGTGACAATTTTTTTTGTTAAATATAATAATGTTTTTTTTTTTTTAATATAAATGTTACATTTAGAATTTTTTTTATTAGATGGTTTCCAAATAGAATTAAGATATTTCCTAATGAGTATATATATATATATATATTTATTTATTATTGAATATAATTGTAATGTTTGGAAATAAATTAGAAAATTAAATTAAGATATTTATTTCTTAAATGGAAGGCATGTTATTTATCTAATAGGGCTAGTGTTTGTCTAATATGATTAAAATTTTGAGTAAAATTATTCAATAAGTCAATTAGTTTTTAATAAGATAAAAACTATTGAATTCACTTATGTTATAGTTAATTAAAGATTAATGAATTTAAAATAAAAATTAACTATAAGATTATTAATCGTGGTGGCTTTTGGACCGTCCGCGTAGGAAGGTATTTGCATGAATCAATAACAAGGGGAATCTCTTGAGAAAGTATTTATAGTAAATGAGAGAAAAATTTGTCAACATATCCTATGGTCTGATGGTTCATAATGCGAGATCCATGTAAGGCGACTTCGCAGCTTTTGGACCGTCCCCTACGGAAGGTGTTCGCATGGATCAATATAAGGGTGAACTCTTGTGAAGGATAAGATAGTAATTTTATTTTCAATACTTGACCTACCCTACGACGACACTTGTTGGGATAGAACTACAAGATCTAAAATGATGAGTCACATTTACAAAGAGATCATTAAAATTGTTAATGATGTTCTTGACCGAACCAATGATAACTAAATATTATAGGAATAAGAGTTATTTTGGTATAATATTTGGTTAAGATTGTCTCAGTTTAGCGAAAGAACACTTGAGCCAGCACACGACACTTGTTTTAAATCATTAAAAGTACCATAGAATTAGAAATGATTCATAGGGTTCCTTTTATATTTTATATATTTCAAATATTATGTATATTTCTCTCCATGGTTTAGTTTTTACTATGGATAAGTCAAGATTGAGAACAAAATTATTACTTGGAAAAAATAATATTAGCACTATAATGTAGTATATATAATTTTTTTTTTGTTGTCTTTGTTGAGAAATTTTCACTATTGATAAATCAAGAAACATCAATCGAATGGTTCAAATAGCACATAATTGATAAATCAAAGGTAACAAGAAAGTTTTGTTCATATCTTTTAGTTGACGTATTGAATGTCTGACTACAAAAATAAGAAAATGACAAAAACATATGAAATGTTTAAGTCTATGGAAGATAAATTTAGATAATTATTTAAATGATCTCGAAATTAAATATTACAAAATTCAAGAAAAATGATCTTATGATTGAAGCTATAATATGAAATAGTTTCTAATTATCTCAGGCGGTCAAAGAAAATTTTGAAATTACTCTATAGAAAGAAAAATCTAAATATAGTAAATTTAATTTACTAGATGGTTGGTGGAGAATAAGTGACACTACATAGTTGATATAATATTTACTATCAAATTTATTCTTCATTATATTTAATATGTAATTCTTGAAAAAATATAAGGTAGAAAAGTTTTTATATTTTAACCCTAAGACACTAATCTCACTTGGTAATCTCAATTGGGTGTGGGAGACATTAAGATGTCATAAATTAAAATTGTGGCTGAATATGGTGTTTTTAATAATTATAAATTTAATTTCTCGTACTTTATTATTAAATAATTTATATAGTATAAATTATTTTGTAGTTTATATTCTAAAAATTATTTGAAAATATGTTCCGCTCACATTAAGTATAATCATTATAAATGTTAATATTTCCAGTACTACAAAAATATTGAAATATTTATGATTTTGAAATCAAGAATAAAAGACATTATTTTCTCCTAAAAGATAATATTTTTTTTAGTTAATTTAATTAACGTCAATTTGAATGAGATGAAAGACTAGTAAGAGGTAATTCTCTAAACAAAGCAAGATAATCATTGGGTTATAAGGTTAGGAGACCAAAGAACATTTTGGGCTTATACATTCTAACCCAAGTGGTCTGATGAATGCAAAAGCCAAAGAATATCATATCAATCTGAAAGATGATTATTCACTATATAAGTATCTTTACCAAATGCAACTGTAACGACCTTAAATTTTCTATTTAACTTAAGGTCGCTACCGTACACATATCATGAACATTTAATGCGGAATTAACTCTATTGATACTTTATAATAAAATCAACTTTGACCTTGCATGCTTTATATATTACTCTCGAATAAAACAAAGAAACAATACAAAAGAAATGCCCTATACTAACCTACGTTCTACTAAATGCAAATGCAATTAACTTGTACTAACCTATAGTCTACTAAAAATGAAATACGAAGTTGTTCTAAGCAAGTGCCACAGTCTCAAGATTGCGATGCCACCGTCAGCCTTATAGGGGCGCCTTGCCTTTACTTGAAAAATAGAGTAGAACGTGGCTTGAGTATTTTAAGAAATACTTAGTTAGCGACCCCCTATCGAGGTTATAATGCAAAGACATACAAATGCATGCATGGGACCTATCATAACAGTCTGTTTTCCTATGGTGGCTATCCTAACGGTTTACTTGGATTTGTAATTAATTTCTTACACACGACCCACACATGCGAGTATGGGTCCACCAGTCGGTTCGCACACCTCCTAGGCCCCTTTCTAGTCGGGCGAGCATTCTCTGCGAACTGATCATGCTAGACACCCGTTAGGAGTAGCGACCGTCATGGTAGCACTATGTCAAACATAATGATCGTTCTCCTGCCTTGTAGCATACACGTTCGTATTAGTGTGAAGGAATAAGGGTATCCCCCGATGCATTAGCACACAATAATGCATGAGATCTCAATACTTTTCAAATTTTAATTATCCTTCATACAACCCTACTAGCGTCTTCTTCATATCATAACATTTTTCATAACGTTTATCGTATCATTTATCATAAAATTCATGCATATGCTGGGGTTATATTTCATGCTAGTTGTCATTTTGCATGTCAATCATATCATCATTCATGCAACATATAAGTCATATCATAAAGTTTTCATGCTTTCAGGCATAACAATCCATATCGTGCATGTAACATATCACATATCATAACAGTCACATAATACATCCCGAGCATGTCTTCAATAAATCACATCATAACATATCATATCATACAACATATCAATCAATCAAATACAACATAACATTCACATTACATATCATTTATGTATTATTTCATAACAGTCTACATATACAGTCTATGACATGTGCGAAACCACGAGCACGTGTCATCATACAACATTCAATTTATAACCTAATGACAATAGGGCCACTTACTTGGTTGGCCTTAGCTGGCGTTCTCCCTAATTAATTTACATTAGCTCTCGCTCCTCAAAGACGTTCCAAGCTATCGCTGGTTGTCGTTTCCTATTAGATCGTCCGTTTCTTTTCGTTAGTACTTCAAATTTTTAATATAAATCCAACTAAAACTTGTGAAAAACGGCGTTAAAATGACCTCAATTACCTTAATTAGGGTCGAAAACAAGTTGCGGAGGGTCAGAACGGTAGAAGTTGGGCTAAAAATAGAATCCTGAGTCGATTAGCTAGAAAATGAGTCGGGAAGCCATTAGAGCCAAGCCGAGCCGTTTGATCCGTCTGAGTCGAGGGATGTGTTGTGCTGTAGGTGTGCCGCGTGGCTCAATGGGGGCCGCCACATGTGCAAGTCCTTCTGGATCGAGGCGCGGGTCGCGGTCATGGGTTGCAGGGTCTGTGCTGGCCAAGTGTGGTGTATTGGGTCGAGATGTGGGTTGGGCGGCAGGTGTTTCGGTTCTGGGCCGAAGTGGATTGGGCTAGAGGCGCCTATTGGGCTGGCTCGCTTTGGCTTACGGGTTATGACCCGAGTCCAGATCCGACCAGATTAGTTGTCTTCTTCACCCGACTTCTACGATTTTTCTCCAGTGACTTTCTCTCTCCTCTGTAACATCATTTCGACATTCGTTTCACACCATTTTCTTTTAATTTTTCATAGTTTCTCCTTCCTCTTCACCTCCCTCATACTTGTTTGGCTCATAAGATCCTAAAACACACAGATCTATGAGAGGTCACGAAATTCGAAACCAAACTCTCTTTTTCGACGACACACAACGTGTATAGGGTGCGGAAACTTACCCCTTGTGTGCATACAGACCTTGGTGATCACCTGTTGTGGAAAAATTCGATAGTTTCGATGTCGATTTTCCTCTGGTCAAGCTTGCCGGTGGAGGTTCAGGTTTTCTTTCCTCTCTCTCAGTTTTCTCTGATTTTCTTCCTTTTATAGTTGTATGGGGTGTGGTTGAAAGATGGATAGGAGCGTGGCGATCTATGGGCATCGGGGAGGCACGCCTTGGAACCTAGTCTAATTTTTTTGAAAAGTTCATGAAAAAATGAGGTTAAAGTTAGAAATCTATTTAGGTAAATCTATCAAGACATTAGGATCCCATCATAATGAATAGTATAAGAACCTTATGTGCTAAAATTAGCTGATAGAAAATGGAATTGTATTCCAACTATAAGCATCAATGCAATTTTGTAAAATTGTGATGTAAGAGCGTTCAAATGAAACAAAATTCTCAAATATGTTAGGAAAGTATAGTATCTAATAAATTGTATATCTAGGCATTGTATTGTTAGATATATTTATATTCCAAGAAACATTAAATCTAAAGGGAAAGATTACAAATTTGTTAAATACTTAACAAAATTTAGGAATTAGAACTACTGAAGGGAATTTGGTGAACATCTTTAATAGGGTGAAGCGTCTTGGCATAAGTGGGAACGAATTCAATGGACGAAAGCAAGCTAATTTGGAGTTAGATAGAACTTTGGCTAAGGCCAACCAAGTGAGTGGTCTTACTATTGACATGGTTATATTTGATGCTGACACGTTCCCCGTAGTTCTGCACGTGTCATATATATTGATAAGTGTGAATTGTTTATAGATCGATATGCTTATGATATGATATGTATATGCTATAATATGTGAATTGTATGATGATACTTACGGTACGATGTGTTCGATGATATGTTTTAGATAGGATATGAGAAGGATGCACTAAACGTAATGTAATGATAGGAGTAAGATATGTTCATGAAACATTAAACTTAGGTTACGTATCGAAGTGCTATGGATAAGAGAGATTGATAAAAACGATATGATTCACAATCGATTGATAAAAGAATATGGTTAGGTTATGGGTAGAAAGGGGTAGGATTATCATAGATTGATAGAACAATAGCGTTAGGATACGTTCATGTAACGATAAGACTGTGATAGATATAAGAATGTAAAGCTATGATAAGTTAGGGAACTATATGACCATGAAGTGTTTACGATATGATATGATTATGATACGACAT
Organism: Cucurbita ficifolia; assembly: GCA_033971965.1. Classification (NCBI taxonomy): domain Eukaryota; kingdom Viridiplantae; phylum Streptophyta; class Magnoliopsida; order Cucurbitales; family Cucurbitaceae; genus Cucurbita; species Cucurbita ficifolia. Next base: position 6,419,063 of record CM066966.1, read on the forward strand.
GTGAATGACGGATATATATATATATATTGTGATATGATATGAAATATGTTATGGTACGAGATATGTGATAATTGACATGTTTATGATATGATATATTGTGATGCGATATGTTATGGTATGATGTGTATATGACGAAAATTGTTATGTTTGGAAGCATGGAATGTTATGATATGATATATTTATGTAATTTAAATGATATGATGTGATTGACATGCAAAATGGCGAACTAGCATGAAATACAACCCCGACGAATGCATTAAAGATATGATAAACGATATGTGAAATGATATGATATGTACGAAACGCTAACGAGGTTGTATTAAATGATAATGAAAATGGAAAAATGTTGGAACCTCATGCATTATTATGTGTTCATACATTGGGGGATACCCCTTACCTTCACGATAGTACGAACATATACGTTACGAGGCTGGAAAACGAACATTATGGTTATCATAATGTTGCGATGACCAAGCAGGAAAACGATCATTATGTTTATCATAATGTTGCGATGGTCAGGCAGGAAAACGATCATTATGTTTAACCTAGTGCTACCGTGACGGTTACTATTTCTAATGGGTGTCCAGCCTAAGGAGTACCCAGAGTATGCTCGCTCGACAAGGAAAGTGGCCCAACGGTGTGCGAACTAATTTGTGAGTCCATACTCGCACGTATGGGCTGTGTAGAGTATATGGTACACATCCAAGTTACCCGTTAGAATAGTATCGTAGGAAAATAGACTGAAAGGATATGTCCTGCCATTACATTCGCAGGTTCTTGCCTTTAACCAACAATAGTGGGGTCACTTATGGGGTATTTCTTTAAATACTCAAGTCACGTGCTACTTCTATTTTAGGTTAAGGCAAGAAATTCCTGTACGGCTGACGACGACATCGAAACTCGAGGCCATGGCACATGCATAGGGTAGTCGTATTTATTTTCTTAGACTTATGCTAGAACATGATGTTTTTTATTTAAACGTTTATTTATTTTATTTAGTCTTTTGTTGTGTCATTTTTAAAGGTATTTTCAAAACACGGTAAGTTCATGGTTGTGTTTTAAAATGAAGGTGACTTTTTATGAAAGTTTAAATGAAATATTTCCGCATTCAACGTTCATGATATGTATACAGTGACGACCTTAAATTAATAGAAAATTTTGGGTCGTTTCATGCATAGTGAACATGATTGTCTTAAAAATTGTGTATGAGACAATTTTTGGGATTATGGGAGAGTAGTAAACTTAGTTTACAACACTTCCAAAGAATTGTTAAGCATATATACTTAAACAAATCCAAAAAGGTTGAATATGTTCAAAATTATGCGTAAGTGTAGGCTACTTCTAAAGAGAAATAAATTTTATAAGGAAGTAAAAATAAATAAAGGGACATACACTTTCAATAACATGACATTATTGTTAATTAAATAGTTTAAAGTGAACCCACTTATACTTAACAAAAGTTAACAATTTAATTTCACTTGAGAGACAAGTGGATCCTATTCATTAATTGGATAAGTCTCATCGTAGTGGAAGCGTTATGAGATTACTCAATCTTATTGAAATCCAAATTGTCATGTTAGATGACCAAGCTGAACGCTTATCACCCTCACATTAGTTATGAGAGATGATGTCAAAGGATAAATAAGTTAAAGTCATAACATCCCGAAATTTGTAGATGTTCTTGATGAAGTTAAATTTATAGGATATGAATTGATCTACAAAAGAAAAATCATGTATAGATAAGAAGATACATATCTTCAAAGCAGAACTTATGACAAAGAGTTGAACTTAATAGAAGAAGGTAACTAGAAATAGACTTTGTCTCATGTTGTCTTAATCTATTATCATTCTCCAATTCATTTTTGCATATAAAAAATATGTTAAATGAATATTTAGAACTCTTTTGTTCAAAGAAATCTAAGAGAAAGGATCTACACAAATTATTGCTTAAGAAGTAAAAGTTCATTTTTGAAATGAATTGAACATATAGGTGATAATGACCCTAGATTTTTTATTTAACTTAAAGTCGGTACTATATACATATCATAGACATTTTATGCGCGGAAACATTTCATTCAAAACTTTATCATAAAAGCATAACTTTGGTCTTACATGTCATCTAAAAGTCCTTTAAATAAAATAATAAAAATTGAAAATAACATAAAATAAAAATGTTTTATACTACCTATATACTCCTAAATGAAAATGCTAACTAATCTATACTAACTTATACTAACCTATAGCTACTAAATTCAAATTGCAAAGTTATCTTATGCATGTGCTGCAGTCTCCTAGGTTGTGATGCCACCGTCAGCCGTATAGGGGAGTCTTGCCTTTACCTGAAAAATAAGAGTAGCGCATGGCTTGAGCGTTTTAAGAAATACTTAGTAAGCGACCCCCCTATTGGAGTTAGATGCAAGGACATACAATCATGAGTGGGACCTATCATATAAGTCTTTTTTCCTACGGTGACTATCCTAAGCAGGCAATTGGATGTGTATTTAATTTTCCACACACGGTCCACACGTGTGAGTATGGATCCACTAGTCGGTTTGCACACCTCATAAGCTCCTTTTTGGTCGAGCGAGCATTCTCTAGTAGCTGTTGATGTTGAATACTCGTTAGGAATAGCGGTCGTCGTAGCAGCATTATGGTAAACATAATGATTGTTTCCTTGCCTCGTAGCGTACGCGTCTTTACTATCATAAAAGAAAAGGGGTATCCTCCAATGCATGAACACACAATAATGCATGAGGTCCAAACATATCATATCATAATCTTTACCCCCTAGCATCTTCATTCATATCATATCATTTTTATCATAATCTCCCTGCGTATATTGGGGTTGTACATTATGTTAATCTATCATTTTCATGTTAATCATATCATATATCATTCATGTCGCACATATGTCATATCATAAACTTATCATGTCTCGTATCAATTCATATCATGCACTTATCATATCATATATCATAATAGTCACACAACATAATCCGAACATGCCTTCAAACATATCATATCTTAACATATCATATCATAAACATAACAATTTATCACATACAACATAATATTCACGTATCATATCATACAGATATCATTTCATAACAGTTTTCATATACGAGCATATAAAATATGCGAAGCCACGAGCACATGTCATCATTCAACATACAATTATAACCAACCGACGGTAGGACCACTTCCTAAATTTGAGTACGTTCGCTTTCCATCCCTCGAAATTTCTCCAATTAGCGATGATTGTCGTTTTCTATTAGAATGTTCATCCCGTTTCATTAGTAACTCAAATTCCTTAACTCAGTTTAACTTAAATCAATAAATTTAACCTTACGCTAACCTTAATTGCATTAAACAAGGTCAAATTTAGCTTCGGGATCGTCGAAACAGTAAAAAAAATGGGTTATTTTTCCTTATCGAGCCAAGGGACTGCGTTTTGAGTCATGGAGTCAAGCTGAGCCGTTTGAGCCGTATAAGCCAGGAGAAATTTTTGTTGCAGGTGTGACACATGGTGCAACCAGATGCTGACGCGTGTGCAGGTCGAGTCGGGTCACGGACTGGTGCTGTGCTGAAGGTTTACGGGCCTTTTGGACTTGGGCCGTTGTAGGTGGGTGTAGGTTTGGTTTTGAGTTGCAGGCATGCATGAATTGGGTCGAAGATTGGTTTGGGTCGTAAACCGAGGGCTTCTATATATTGGGTTAGTGGTTGGCGTCCGATTCGGATCACGAGCTTCGTCTTCCTTACCCGATTTCCTCTCAGTTTTTCCTTTCATTTTTCTCTCTCCACCCGATGTCGTTCCGACGGTCGTTTCTTGTAGTTTTTTCTTTGGTTCTTCTCTATATGTTCTTTCTCTTCACTTCCCACGATGTATTATGGATTCTAAGCACCTATAACACGCATATCCATGAGGTTTCTAAAAATTTGAAACCCAAATTGTATCCCCAATGAAGAACGATGTTATTAAAGCATGAAAAATTACCTTCTGTGTACGTGGAGTCGTCGATGGTCCTTTTCGCGGTGTGGGTTGGTCGTTTCAACATCAGATCTCCTCGCTTTGTCTCGCTGGAAAACTTTTGGATTCTCTCTTTCTCTCTCGTTCTCTCTGTGTTTCTTTCTTGCAGGTCGATCTAGGAGTGTGGCTGAGGTTTGTGTTTGTCTCGTGTTTGGCGAGCCATGGGGTTGGAAAGAGCGTGTCTGAGAGGTGGAAACGAGAATTCTAGTGCTCGCCGAAATTCTCGCGAGTCTCCGGCGACCATGCTGCAAATTTTTTTTCTAATTGTTGTCGTTACATTATGTACCCTTAAAAAGAACTTTCGTTCTCAAAAGTCTCAAATTCTTGCATTAACTCGGGGTACTTTTCCTTTATCTCATCCTCTCGCTCCCACGTGCCTTCTTTATTTGATAGTTCTGCCAAAGTACTTTGATAAAGCCAATGTTCTTATTGCATAAGGCCTTTACTTTCCGGGCTAGGATTTTAACTGGTTTTTCTTCATAACTGAAGTCTTCGTCAATTTGAAGAGGTTTATAGTCTATCACATGTGTAGGGTCCATCATTATTTCCTAAGCATGGATACATGGAGTACATCGTGTACGCTTGATAGTGAGGATGGTAAGGCCAACTTATACGATACCAGACCTATTCACTTTAGGATTTCGAAAGGTTCGATAAAATAAGGACTTAGCTTGCCCTTACATTCAAACCTTAGAACACCCTTATTTTGAAAGGTCTGAAGGCATGCTCGGGTTATGTTATGTGACTGTTATGATATATGATAAGATATAATATGTGCATGATATGAATTTTTACGTTCGAAGATATGATAAGTTTATGATATGACATATGTGCATCATTAATGATATATGATATGATTGACATGCAAATTACAAATTGGCATGTACAATCCCAATATAGGCATGAAAAACTATTCTAAAAATGTTATGATATAAAGGAAAACGCTAGAGGGGTTGTAATACTAAAGGGAATCAACTCTTCATCCATATAGCGGAAGCATTGAGAACCGTTTTGAATTTATTAAGAATTAAAAGAAAAACAATAAATATGAGAGAAACAACTCGACTTTGTAAAAACCTTAAGCAAGACTCCTTGAAGTATTCCAACTTTCCTTATATTCCACAGAATCTTTCTTGCTATTGACTCGAACACAAGGCTAAAAAAGTGAGAGCCTCTTAAAAGAAAATCTCAAATGGATTGGCGGAGGAGAGTTTCTTCTATGTAGATGTTGTTGCATTCTCCAAAAACAAAAAAGAAAGGGAGAGATTGGTGTTCTTGGCTCCACCCTAAAGACCTATTTATAAGAACTCTGTAGAATATTTGTCAAATAATATATTTAAATATTTAATATATTAGTATATAATATCTTATACAAATCATATTTAATATTATAAGATATTCTAATATATATTTAACTAATTTGAACCTCATTCTAATTTCAAATATATTTTTATTTAATATATCAAAATTAATTTAATATTTAATTATATAAAATATAATAAATATATTTTTTCCTTTAGTTTAACCCTTCAGATTATTAATAATATATATATATATACCCTATTCATATTTAACATATTTAATATTAATTTGAACCCTCCACCTTCAAATTAAATATAATTGAACATTTCAAATTAAATTTATTTTCTCGTTTATATTCAATATATCTAATATATTAAATATTAATTTGAACACTTCAAATTTTCTTTCAATTAAACTTTTTAATTAATCAATTTTCATTCATTAATTATAAATGCTTTCATAATAGACCTAGAGTTACACTCTTATGCATAGTAGGATAAGTTATGTTCATTGATGTAATCATTACAAGTAAGTCGATCCTTCACGAGTCGTTCATAATTACAGCTAGGTCAAAAGTTCGTTTACCCCTATAATTTCATCTTTCACCTGAAGTACCACTGATTCTCTAATGAACAATTAGTTTATGATCCAATTATAAGCCAAGTCCCTCTCGACCAATGAGAGGGTCGGATCCCATTATTCAAGTCCTAAAATGAGTACTTAAGAGAAAAACTCATTTACTTTACTTATATGGAAATGAGAGAATTTCATCTCATGATATTATGTTCCCAACTCTTTATTGGGTCAAGTCCCCAAAACGGTAGGCATATTGAATCAGCTAAGATAGTCATTCTCACTCATGCAAATTAAAGGACAAGCCCTCACATGCAAGAGTTCATAACTCACTCAGGATTAAGATCGAGTTGCATATGATCAACATGTGAAATATTAATCTTCTCAATTAATAGATTTATAAAGAGAGATTAAATATTTCTTAGTCTAGTCTTATACAAGCTCATTGTATAGAATACCCCACTTACATGTCTCCACATGAATGATTTGGATCCAATCATTTGTAATGATTACAAAGTGGGTCGTATCAATAGTGTTACCAGGATAAGGCACCCAACCTTATCCATATACTATAGACCCTTTAGGTTATTACTTGAACACGATACTCTTGTATGTCAACCACGTACTATTCAAGATTACATTAATAACCTTGGATTTTCATACCATGGATGACAATTAAATTATAAATAAAATAATAAATTATTGTTAAAAAACTAAATAATTAATTACTCGGCTTTAGGGCTCAAATCCCAACAATCTCCCAGCACTAAAGCTCGTGAGACATGTGTCCTAGGGCATAGTCTATGCCCAACATGTTCTCCCACTTGTCCTAGAGAAGATGAGACATATCTCGCGATCCTTAACATTTTAGGTGACCCTCAAACACTTTACCTAAAGTGTCATTTTATATAAATCAAAACAATTATCATTAAAAGTCATTTTGGTCACTAGCACGATGCTTTCTCTCTCAATATCATTCTCTATACATTGATGTTTTACAATTTTCTTAATATTACTCTTTGCATCACTATCATCCCAACGAAGAGTGACAAACTAAATCACATCTAAAACATCTTTCAAATATTTAAGAAATTATTAGAGTCATACAATACATTTTTTTGCTTCAAAAGGAAAAAATAATATTCAGTTTGTATACCATACTTCACAATCTAAGGTAAAATTAATCTTTAACATAAATTTCTCTAAATTCATGTAAGAGCTAGTGTATCACATAAAGATCAAATCTTTAACTCCATACACAAAATTATAATTTCTCATTATCCATCGATACTCCAAGAAAATTCTTAATTTTCCACTTAACTAGTCATACCATTAGTTTAACGGATACAATTTAACTAACAACATATTAAATGTTAATCTTCCACTCAAGAAAGATAATTAATCATATACTTTCAACATTTGAGGTTACCTATAATACTATTTCTCTAAATTCATATTTAAATGATCATTATCATTCTTTGAAGTTTTCACCAAATATTTAACAACAAATTTATCAATAAAAGATATATGAGACAATATTAACATTTATCCTTGAATCTCTGTTCTTATTCTTAGGACATACAGAATTATCCCAAATCATTCATTTAAAATTGGTTAGGTAGTCATCTATTAGGTTAGATTGAAAGATTACATCATTCATAATGAGTAATATGTCGTCAACATAAAAAAAATGAAAAAATTCACTAAGCAATTAGTAATTTATTTTGTTTTCACAAGATCATTACAATTTATTCAACATCATTATTGGAATATATTTTATATAGCAGTAACCAGTTAAGAGTTTTTTTTTACCTATTTTCAGTATTTGGTTAATAGTATATTTGGTATATTTTATCTTATTTTCAAGATTTGGTTAGTAGAATATTTTATCCTATTTTTAAGATTTGGTTTGTATTCTATTTAAAGGTTGTGAACATTAATGAAAATTTGACTTTCAATCACACTTATGTTTCTGATTCTTAACATGGTATCAAAGCTTCTCATTCTTAACATGATGTTAGAGCATCATTCTTAACATGGTATCAGAGCACGGATCTTGGTGTTCATAAATATAAAAATTTTCTTTATGGCGGAATCAACCAAATCTAGCTTCAAAACTTCGAATGTTTATTTAACACATCCTTATTATATTCATTACCATGATCAACCAGGATATTCACTTTGTTCCAATCAAATTAAATGAGACAAATTACCAACCCTAGAGTAAATCATTTATGCATTAACCAAGAAGCAACTCTTCGAGTTATAAAATACATAAAATGCGGTCTATTTCTGGGTTTTGCAGTCTAAAAAGCAAACCAATATGTACAGATCATCAACAAATACTTAGTTTTGGATCTTCTTGTGAAATTCAATTATTTCTTGGAAGTCTACAAATCAAACCAATGTGTCTAGATCATGAGCAGAAGCCAAGTATCCAGCAATTGGTAGATGTTTTCACTAAAACTTTTAGAAGACAACAATTTGATTTTCTGAAAACAAGTTGCGTGTTATTGGCCTACACTCTCCAACTTGGGGGGAGTAAAGACAAGTTAGGTGTTGTTGACCTACACTCTCCAACTTGAGACACTCTCCAACTTGGGGGAGTAAAGACAAGTTGAGTGTTGTTGACTATACTCTCTAACTTGAAGGGAGTATTGGAATATATTTTATGTAGTCCTAATCAGTTTGGTATATTTGATCTTATTTTCAGGATTTGGTTAGTAGAATATTTTCTCTTATTTTTAGGATTTAGTTTGTATTTTGTATTGTATTAAAAGTTGTGACCATTAATGAAAATTGGACTTTCACTCCCACTTATATTTCTCATTCTTAACATGGTATCATGACATTATTTTTAACGGTCATAGGTTATCAAACCTTCTCTTCAAAGATCTATGTTAAATTCATTAAAAAATGAACTTTTACTTCTTTAGCAAACATTTTGTTTTTTTATCATTAATAATAAATCCATATAATAATGTGTGGATGCATTCTCTTAGATTTCTTTTCACCAAAGAATTCTAAATATTCATTTAACATGTCTCATATATATGCAAAAAAAAAATGAAATAGAGAATACTAATAGACTCTAGAATGACAACGGGAGAGAAAATCTACTTCTACCTACCTTCCCTCATAAAGTTCAACTTTTTGTCATAAGTTCTATTTTGAAGATCTGTATCTTCTTATCTATACATAATTTTCTTTTGTAGATTTATTCATATCTTATGAATTTAAGCCCCTACGATTGGATAAGAGTTTCAAACCCCTAATTGGATAAGGGTTTGACTATGAGGAAGAACCAATGTAAATTGTGGCTAGAGAAGTGAAGACCTTACGTAGTTGAGAGATCGTGTTTGTCAAAGTATTATGACAGAATCACCAACTTGAAGAAGCCACTTGGGAACGGGGAACGAGAAGAGCCCTTCCGAATAGAAGGGATGTAGCGTAGGCCTTGTGCATTTAAGTGAAGCTTTCGAGGACGAAAGTTTCTTGGTGGGGGAGTATTGTAAGACCCAAGTTCTGGGCCCAATACCCAATACAAAAAATAAAATAAATAAATAAATCCTAGGATTCAGCATCATATAGCCAAACCCTTAGCCAGCTGTCAACCTCATTTTTGCACGATGCCACAGACAAGCCAATCAATCACAAACCCTAAGCCACCGCCAACCTCATTTTTGCACGAAGCCCTAGACAAGCAAGCCACTCATAAACCCTAAGCCGCTGCCCTTCCTTTTCACTTTATCATCTCCTTCTTCTTTTTTAAGTCGCCACCGACACCATCCATCCTTCACGTCGTCTCGCCGCCATCCATCACTCACATCGCCCCAAGCCCCTTCGCACGTCGAATGACCACTGCAAGTCTCCGTCGCGCATCGGACAACCGCCGCCCATCAACCACGTCGCCGCCGCGAGTGAACACCACCTCCGTCGTCGGAACCACCATTTGGAGGAGTAAACGGTCAGTTTCTGTGACTTATTCTTTGAGTTCAACCTCGACTTTGAATGGTCTGTTAAAATATCATCACTAGCCCAATAGGGTTAAGCCCAATAATTGTATGAGCCTATTGTATATTTATTCAGTGAAAATGGTTTAGGTATTTTATGAATAAAAATAACTAGATATTTTAAGAAAATGATTAACGTATTTTAGAAATAAATATACCTAATTAATTTAGGAAAAAGAGGGAGGAATTTTAGGAATAAATTGTCTACCCTCTATAAATACCATTCCACCCTACTTAGGTTTTCATCCCAAGCGATAAATATACCTAATTATTCTACATAGTGTCTTGTAATCTCTTCTTGATTGGTCTTAATAAAGAGTGTGAGAGTTTCCCATAAAAAGTTGTGTTCAACAATCTGGTATCAGAGCTAGGTCGGTGTAGGTTGTCTGATCTCTTGGAATTCTTAGTATACTCTGTGGTTGCAGCTCTGTCTAATCTTCCACATCAGAAACGATTTCTTGAGATTATTAGTGAGTGAGTTTCTTTGTGTCGTGAGTAGTCCGTGACTCTGAAAGTTTTGTGTCGAAAAAGCTTGTTTGGGGTGATTTCCAAATCGTTGGAGGAATCAAGAAACTCAACAACAACAACTACAACACGTGGGCGACATGCATGATGTCCTATTTAGAAGGATATGATCTTTGGGAGATCGTTGGCGGGAGTGAAACTACGCCGCCAGAGGATGATCCTAACGGCACCTTGCGCAAATGGAGAATCAAAGAAGAAAAAGCAATGTTTTCCTTGAAGACCATAATCGAAGAAGAGATGTTAGCGCATATTTGGGATGACAAGACACCGAAAGAAGCTTGGGACACGTTCGTGATGTTGTTCTCAAAGAAGAACGATACGAGGCTACAACTTCTAGAGAATAAACTATTATCAATTTCATAACGTGACATGACAATTGCTCAGCACTTCCACAAGGTCAAGTCGATCTGTCGAGAGATTACTGAACTAGAATCGAAGTCTGCAATTGGAGAAGATCGAATGAAGAGGATCATTATCCACGGATTGCAACTAGAATATACAAGCTTCATTATTGCTGTACAAGGATGACCCACTCAACCGTCACTTGTAGAGTTTGAAAATTTGTTAACCAGCCAAGAAGTCATGACTAAAAAAATGGGAGGCATCACGTTGAAGGGTGAAGAAGAAGCACTCTACACAAGTGAAAGTCAGAGCCATAATAAGCCGTCTACCAAACGTGGATACAAAAACCATGACAAAAGAAGAAGCCATCAAGGAACTGCAAAACTTGAGAGAGCTCAGAAGAATGACAACAAGAGTTCTCAAGGTAAGAGATTTGAAGGTAATTGCTACAATTGCGGGAAGAAGGGCCATATGTCCAGAGATTGTTGGTCGAAGAAAAAATCTGTTGAAAGCAATGTGGCATCCTCCAACATGGAGATGGAGGAGGAATGAGATGCAGAGGTACTATATGTCATAGAAGAAGACGAGCTAGCACTCATGGTGATGATGGGAGAACATATCGATTACGAGGACGACTGGATCATTGATTCAGGATGCTCAAACCACATGATTGATGATCAAAGTGGTGCAATGGAAGTGGGGTGGCCCTCAAAGAAGAAAGTATGACAAGGCTTGGACAAGATTGAAGAAATTCTTCCACAGAAGATGGGGGAGCAAGATGTACACATTTACTTAAGTACTGGTGTGCTTCAATATCCCAGTGACACTGATGTTGGAGAGTAAGAAGTGACTCAACCAAGCGAACCTGGTGAAAAGGAAAAGGCACCTCAACGACTTAGACGGTCGGAAAGAATCCAAAAGCCAAATCCAATATATTTCAATATAGCTATAATAAAAGACGAAGTAAAGAGCCAGAGACGTATAAGAAACATTACACAATACGGCTTGACAACAGGCAGTGGAGGAAGAAATTATAGTCTTGGAGCAAAATCAAACTTGGGAACAAGTACCAAGACCAGAAGATATCAAATCCATCTCTAGCAAGTGGGCTTACAAAATAATGTGTCTCTCGGATGGATCAATCGAAAGATACAATACTCAATATGTAGCTCGAGGGTACTCTCAAGAATATGGACTAGACTATGATGAAACGTTTAGTCTAGTGGCGAAGATCACTATCGTACAGGTTCATCCAGTACTTGTGGTAAATAAAGATTGGAAAGGCAGATGGATATGAAGAATATTTTCTTGCATGGAGAGTTAAATAGAGAGTTCTACATGGACCAATCGAAGAAATTTGAGAATGAAGTTGGAGTCATTAGTTAGTACATGCAAAGTCCGGAGAAGCCTAATTTGGATGCGGCTCGACAGATCTTGAGATATGTCAAAGTTCAAGCATCAGGTATGTGTTCAAGCTCGGTTCGAGAACAATTTATTTTGGCGTAGAAAAAGACAACCAATAGTATCATTGTCCAATAGAGAAGCAGAATACCGAACAGCGGCTGAAGCAGCTTAGGAAAGTATATTGCTGAAACTCTTGATGGAAGACTGACACAAGAAAATTGACTATCCAATACCACTTCATTGCGACAACCAATATGCGATTCGCCTAGCAGAAAATTCGGTGTTTCATGCTAGAACAAAACATGTGAAGGTAAGCTACCATTTTATCCGAGAGACAGGCCTGATGAAAGAAATCGAGATGTAGCAGATTAAGACAGATGAAGGTCTCTAGTTCAAGTCTGGGCGCCATATTTTGAATTTTTTTTATTTTTTATTTATAATATGGATTCATTTTAGACCTCTAGGAGAAAGTTTAAGCCTGAGAATTGTGCCCTCGAACACACATTGAGCATGTAATTAATTGTTTGGACTTTTATTGAAGAAGGTGGAATGATTGTGAACACATTATATGCTTGATTTAACCAAGAAATTTATGAACTAAACTTAGTATCATAGGTCTAGGTTGATTGGTCCAACAGACTATTTTCGCGATACGAAGAGTCATTGAGTCTTTCGTTACGTGATTTTTTAGGCTTCAAATCTCAAACGCTGACGAAAATGACAAGAAGAAAGGAAAATAAAAATAAAAGTAAAATTAAATTAAAACTTAAAATAATGAAATTTAAAATCAAATTACACCTCGACTAAAAAAAATTGAAAAGCAATGCAAACATGTGTTGTTAAAGGTTTGTTACAAACGGAGGAAGGGTTCTAGATACTGTTTCGAACAAAATATATAAAAGACTCAAAGTACATAGACTGGGTCGACAATCATAAACGACCCTCAAGTGAAAATGCAGCTCTCAAATGTTGACCCACCTCGAGCGACAATTAGCGAAGACCTGAAAAAGAAATCTAAAATGCAGTGAGTAAAAAAGTACTCGGTAAGCAGCCTACTTGTAGCTCTCATCGCATCCAGTTCCTGGTAGGTTTCTACGGGCTTTTCTCTAAGGCTCTAGGAAGTTTGGGCTTAACTCTATAGTTGTTTGACCTTCTGGAGAGACTTTTAAAAGTGTTGTGGTGTAGTTGGTTATCACATTAGTCTACCACATTGAAGGTCTCCAATTCAAGTTTGGGAGATGACAAATTTGAAACTTTTAATTTATAATCTGGATTCATTTCATTTTAGCCCTTTGCGGCAAGTAGGCTCTATCCTCATGATAGGCTTTTCTCTAGGCTCTAGGAAGTCTGGGCTTAACTCTATAGATGATGACCTTCTGTGGAGGCTTCAAATGGTGTTGTGGTGTAGTAGGTTATCATGTCATTCTAATACACTCAGAGTCTCTAGTTCAAGTCTAGGTGACTCCATATTTGAAATTTTTATTTTTATTTAGATATTTATAATCTAGATTCATTTTAGACCTTTACGGGAAATTTTTAGATTTTTAGAGCTTGATAAGCCCGAGAATCGTGCCTCAAACACACATTGAGCATGTAATTAATTGTTTGGACTTTTATTGAAGAAATACTTGTAGGAATCAACAAGGACTAGGGTGGAATGATTGTGAGCACGTTATATGCTTGATTTAGCGACGAAATTTAAGAACTAAACTTAGTATCATAGGTCTAGGTTGATTGGTCCAACAGACTGTTTTCACTAGACGAAGAGTTGTTGAATCTTAGGTTACGTTATTTTCGAGGTTCAAATCTCAAACCGTGACCAAAATGATTAAAAGAAAGGAAAATAAAAATAAAAGTAAAATAAAATTAAACATTAAAATAATGCAATTTAAAATCAAACAACACCTCCACTAAAACAAATTGAAAAACAATGCAAACATGTGTTGTTAAAGGTTTGTTAAAAACGGAGAAAGGGTTCGGGAGACTGTTTCAAATGAAATATAAAAGTCCCAAAGTACACAGAGCGGGTCGACACTCATAAACGACCATCAAGTGACAATGCAGCTCCCAAACGCTCCCCCACTTCGAGCAACAGTTAGCGAAGACCTGAAAAAGAAATCTAAAATGCGGGGAGTAAAAAAGTACTCGTTAAGCAGCCTACTTGTAGGCTCTCATCGCATCCAGTTCCTGGTAGGTTTCCACGGGTTTTTCTCTAGGCTCTAGGAAGTTTGGGCTTAACTCTATAGATACTGACCTTCTGGGGAGACTTCCAATGGTGTCGTGGTGTAGTTGGTTATCACGTCAGTCTAACACATTGAAGGTCTCCGTTAAAAGTCTGGGCAATGCTATATTTGAAATTTTTATTTTTATTTTTATATTTATAATATGGATTCATTTTAGACCTCTACAGTAAAGTTTAAGAGCTTTAGAGCTTGATAAGCCCGAGAATCGTGCCCTCGAACACACATTGAGCATGTAATTAATTGTTTGGACTTTTATTGAAAAAATAGTTGTAGGAATCAACAAGGACTAGGGTGAAATGATTGTGAGCACGTTATCTGCTTATTTTAGCGACGAAATTTATGAACTAAACTTAATATAAGAGGTCTAGGTTGATTGGTCCAACATACTGTTTTCGCTAGACGAAGAGTCATTGAGTTTTTCGTTGCATGATTTAAGTGGCTTCAAATCTCAAACCATGACGAAAATGTCAAAAAGAAAGGAAAATAAAAATAAAAGTAAAATTAAATTAAACATTAAAATAATGCAATTTAAAATCAAACAACACATAGACTAAAGCAAATTGGAAAGCAATGCAAACATGTATTGTTAAAAGTTTATTACAAACAGAGAAAGGGTTCGAGATACTGTTCGAACGAAATATAAAAGACCCAAAGTACACAGACCGGGTCGACACTCATAAACGACCCTCAAGTGACAATGCAACTCTCAAACGCTCCCCCACCTCAAGCGATAGTTAGCGAAGATCTGAAAAAGAAATCTAAAATGCGGCGAGTAAAAAAGTACTCGTTAAGCAGCCTACTTGTAGGCTCTCATCGCATCCAGTTTCTGGTAGGTTTCCACGGGCTTTTCTCAAGGCTCTAGGAAGTTTGGGCTTAACTCAATAGTTGTTTGACCTTCTGGGGAGGTTTCCAATGATGTCGTGGTGTAGATGGTTATCACTTCCGTCTAACACACTGAAGGTCTCCAATTCAAGTTTGGGCGACACCATATTTAAAATTTATATTTTTATTTTTATATTTGTAATCTAGATTCATTTTAGACCTCTACGAGAAAGTTTAAGAGCTTTAGAGCTTGGTAAGCTCGAGAACCGTGCCCTCGAACACACATTGAGCATGTAATTAATTGTTTGGTCTTTTATTGAAAAAATACTCAGGAATCAACAAGGACTAGGGTGGAATGGGAGCACGTTATATCCTTTTTTTAGCCATGAAATTTATGAACTAAACTTAGTATAAGAGGTCTTGGGTGATTGGTCCTAGAGATTGTTTTCACTTGAGGAAGAGTCGTTGAGTCTTTCGTTACGTGATTTTTGAAACTTCAAATTTCTAACCCTCACGAGATTGACAAAAAGAAAGGAAAATAAAAATAAAAGTAAAATTAAATTTAACATTAAAATAATGCAATTTAAAATCAAACAACACCTCGACTAACACAATTCGAAAAGCAATGCAAACATGTTAAAAGGTTTGTTACAAATGGAGAAAGGGTTCGAATACTGTTTCGAACGAAATATAAAAGACCCAAAGTATACCGACCGAGTCAACAATCATAAAAGACCCTCAAGTGACAATGCAACTCTCAAACATTCCCACACCTCGAGCGACAGTTAGCGAAGACCTGAAAAAGATATCTAAAATGGAGGGAGTAAAAAAGTACTCGGTAAGCATCCTAGTTGTAGGCTCTCACCGCATCCAGTTCCTGTTAGATTTCCACGGGCTTTTCTCTATGCTCTAGGAAGTTCTGGCGTAACTCTATAGATGCTGACCTTCTGGGGAGGCTTCCAATGGTGTCATGGTGTAATTGGTTATCACGTCAGTCTAACACACTGGGTGACGCCATATTTGAAATTTTTATTTTTATTTTTATTTTTATAATCTGGATTCATTTTAGACCTCTACGAAAAAGTTTAAGAGCTTTAGAGCTTCATAAGCCCGAGAACCGTGCCCTCGAACACACATTGAGCATGTAATTAATTTTTTGGACTTTTATTGAAGAAATACTTGTAGGAATCAGAGGTTTAGGTTGATTGGTCTAACAGACTGTTTTCACTAGACGAAGAGTCATTGAGTTTTTCGTTGCATGATTTAAGTGGCTTCAAATCTCAAACCGTGACGAAAATGACAAAAAGAAAGGAAAATAAAAATAAAAGTAATATTAAATTAAACATTAAAATAATGCAATTTAAAATCAAACAACACATAGACTAAAGCAAATTGAAAAGCAATACAAACATGTATTGTTAAAGGTTTATTACAAACGGAGAAAGAGTTCGGGATACTGTTTCGAAAGAAATATAAAAGACCCAAAGTACACAGATTGGGTCGACATTCATAAACGACCCTCAAGTGACAATGCAGCTCTCAAACGCTCCCCCACCTTGAGCGACAGTTAGCGAAGACCTGATAAAGAAATCTAAAATGCGACGAGTAAAAAAGTACTCGTTAAGCAGCCTACTTGTAGTCTTTCATCGCATCCAGTTCCTGGTAGGTTTCCACGGGCTTTTCTCTAGGCTCTAGGAAGTTTGGGCTTAGCTCTAAAGTTGTCTGACCTTCATGGGAGGCTTTCAATGGTGTCGTGGTCTAGTTGGTTATCATGTTAGTCTAACACATTGAAGGTCTCCAATTCAAGTCTAAGAGATGCCATAGTTCAAGAGCTTTAGAGCTTGACAGACTGTTTTCGCTAGACAAAGAGTCATTGAGTCTTTCGTTTCATGATTTTAAAGGCTTCAAATCTTTGACGAAAATGACAAAAAGAAAGTAAAATAAAAATAAACATTAAAATAATGCAATTTAAAATCAAATAACACAGACTAAAATAAATTGAAAAGCAATGCAAACATGTATTGTTAAACGTTTGTTACAAACGGAGAAAGGGTTCGAGATACTGTTTCGACGAAATATAAAAGACCCAAAGTACACAGACTGGGTCGACACTCATAAACGACCCTCAAGTGACAATGCAGCTCTCAAACGCTCCCCCACCTCGAGCAACAGTTAGCGATGACCTAAAAAAGAAATCTAAATACGGTGAGTAAAAAAGTACTTGGTAGGCAGTCTACTTGTAGGCTCTCATCGCATCCAGTTCCTAGTAGGTTTCCATGGGATTTTCTCTAGGCTCTAGGATGTTTAGGCTTAACTATATAGTCGTTTGACCTTTTTGGGAGGCTTCCAATGGTGTCGTGGTGTAGTTGGTTATCACGTCAGTCTAACACACTGAAGGTCTCTAGTTCAAGTTTGAAATTTTTATTTTTATTTTTATATTTATAATCTGGAGACCTCTACGAGAAAGTTTAAGAGTTTAGTACCCATTTCACATCAAAGTTTTGAAAAAGCGTTCAGCAAGCATTTGGTACACGGCTAGAGTTTGTTTTACCCACAGACTGATTGGCAAACTAAACGCCTAAACAAAATTCTGGAGGACATGCTACGGGCCTGTATGTTGGACTTTGCCGGTAGCTAGGACACGCACTTCCATCTCATAGAGTTCACTTATAACGACAGTTATCAAGTGACGCTGGGTATGGCCCCTTTTGAGGCCTTAGACAGGAAGAAGTGTTGATCCGTAGTGTGTTGGGATGAAGTAGGAGAATTCAAGTTGTTGGGCCCTGACTTAGTGCAAGCAACTAATGAGGCTATTCAGAACATAAGGACTAGAATGCGTACCGCTTAAAGCAGGCAGAAGAGTTATGTCGATGTCAGACGAAGGGATTTGGAGTTCTAGGTGGGAGACAAAGTATTTTTTAAAGTGGCCCCTATGAAGAGCGTTCTTAGGTTCGAGAGCCAAAGGAAGTTATGCCCATGCTTCATTGGACCATTTGAGATCTTGGAGCGAGTGGGACAAGTAGCATATCGATTGGCCCTACCACCTGTGCTTTCAGGAGTCCATAATGTGTTCCATGTATCGATGTTGGGACTATACATAGTAGATCCATCGCATGTGATAAATTGCAAACCTCTACGATTGGATAAGGGTTTGAACTATGAGGAAGAACCAGTGCAAATTGTGGCTAGAGAAGTGAAGACCTTACGTAGTCGAGAGATCGCATTTGTCAATGTATTATGGCAGAATCACCAACTTGAAGAAGCCACTTGGGAACGAGAAGAGGAAATGATGATCAAGTACCCTGAGCTCTTCCGAGTGGAAGGGATGTAGCGCAAGCCTTTGCATTTAAGTGAAGCTTTCAAGGACGAAAGTTACTTCTTGGGGGAGTATTGTAAGACCCAAGTTCCCCGTCCAAGGCCCAATATATAAATAATAAAATAAATAAATAAATCATATAGTCAAACCCTTAGCCACCTACCAACGTCATTTTTGCACAAAGTCTGAGACAAGCCAGCCACTCACAAACCCTAAGTCGATGCCCTTCCTTTTCTCTTTATCATCTCCTTCTTCTTCTTTAAGTCCTCACCGTCGTCCAGCATTCACGTCGTCCCGCCGTCGTCCATCACTCACATTGCCCCACCCCCCTTCGCACGTCGGACAACCACGGCCAATTGCGGTCGCGCTTCGAACAACCGTCACCCATCACCCACGTCGCCGTCGAGAGTGAACACCACCGCCGTCGTCGGAACCACCATTTGGAGGAGTAAACGGTCAGTTTTTTTGTGACTTATTCTTTGAGTCCAACCTCGACTTTGAATAGATCATACCCTTAATGGTTACTTCCAAATGTCAATATAGTAACCAAGGTACAACGCGCCAACCAACGAAGTTACAACACGATTTCTTCTCTGGATAATTGGGATTGAAACTAGCATCTATATAGGAAGAAGGTAAGCAATAAAACCCTCTGATTCGTAGGAGTCGTGGTATCAAGTCAAGTTGTGTTGGTTAAATTTGGGTTTTAAATGTAGGCTCGATCTAAGTCGAAGTGGACCAATGTCTATAGGGACGATTAGGAAAGGTCAATAGGCAAGGGACCTTCCTATTGAAATTAAATATTTTTTTTTTCGAAAATGGTCTAATATATTTGTCATTATATGGTTGTGTGATGTGTGATTCAATGTATGTTGACTATATAAATAAATATTGTGAGACCTATTGCGTGCATATTTATATTTGATGATTGAGAATATGTATGATGTGAGATGTGTGGCATAATGTATGGTTGCTCATGAAATCAAATGGTTTGGGACCTAATGCATGCATGTTATGTTTGATGGTGATGGTTAAGCAGCTTGTAGTAATGGTTACACGTTGTGTGTTTCGGGTAACTAGCCATTAATAGTCACTCTTCAAGGTGATTGCAGAAAATGATTATCAAGGTAAGGGTTACACGTTGTGTGTTTCGGATAACCAACCATTGATAATCATTTTAAGGAGTAAGGAAGGATGTCGAATTTCTTGTGGTAATGGTTACACGTTGTGTGTTTCGGGTAACTAGCCACTAATAGTTACCCTTCGGGTGATTGCAGAAAATAGTCATCAAGGTAAGGGTTACACGCTGTGTTTCGAGTAACCAGACACTGATAATCATTTTAAGGAGTAAAGGTGGATGTTGATTTTCATGTGGTAAAAATTACACGTTGTGTGTTTCGGGTAATTAACCACTAAGGTCTCTCGATTTTGTTTGATCCTCGTGCGATGGTTTCATGTATTTGACCCCAATATGGGAGTCCTTACTGAGTATTTTAATACTCACCCTGTTTTTTTTTAAATAGTTTTCAGGCGAAGCTGTACGGAGGTGACGATCAGGGTGGAGAAGTCTGTCATGGGGTCAAGAGTTTTATGATTTTTTTTTTGTTTTTTTTTATTGATAGATGTTCGGGCACTTAGTTGTTCATTGGTTTAAATTGTGTTTGTGAACACCTAGTTTATAGGGACTAGGGAGTCACACGGAGTTAACTCGTGGTTTTAAGTTTTTATGTTGTTTGATTAATTTTTTTTTGGTTGCATGACTTTTAACCTTTTTAAAGAGGAACCGATTTTAATAAATTACCTCTTTTGCATATTTTCATTTGTTTTAAAACTCTTTAAATCACTTTTCTTTGTAACCGTCCTGACCGCTATGTGTAAAAAAAGTTGGGTCGTTACTATGATTTTTCATTAATATATTTTAAGTTTTAAAACTTTTTATATATTTATACACATAATATCTAATTATGGTCATAAAATATGAAAATTACCTACTCTTGAAATTCTTCGACGAAAGTCAAAGGTTTCATTTTGAAGTTATAAAAATGCAGGTATGTTAGAATTGTAAAGGATACTTAGAAAAGTACTAAAAAGAGCCTTTGTACTTTATTTTAGTCATGGCTAAGTTTGAATGTCCCACCTCATTTATTGTACCTTATATGACTTTTGTAATTAATTTTGTGAGTTAATTTATGCTTTGTCAAACTATCGTTTATTTTTCTGCCCGTAAACGTTACTAGATATTCGATTCCTTGCTCGTGAATTTCAACCTAACTTGTAAAAGGTGAAAAATCGAACTACGATCACTGAAATGATATTATATTAATGTCTTATCCTCTCAATTATGTTAGAATCGACACACTTTTAAAGTAAATTAATAATGAAGAATGTCTTCCAAATGGAATGAGTTATCATAAATATATAAAATTTAAAAATTTAAAAATTTATTTATAAAGATTAATTCTAAAACATGGAATCTAACATTAATTATAATTTATAATAAAATTTTAAAAGGCGTTGAAATTTTAATAGCTAAATAATATTTAAAAAAAACATTAAATTTAATAATTTAAATCCATTCATAACATTGATATAAAAGCAAACGTGTAAAAGTTTTTTTTTTTGGGTCAAATTTACCACTTTATTTTAATTAAAATTATTAATAAATGTTTTTAAAGTTTTGATTTGAAATTTAATGGTTAAATAATTTTTTAAAATTAAAAGCATAAAATTACATTAAAGCCATTAAATTTAATACACTAAGCAAAATTACGAAGAGAATGCAATAAGCTAGAATATAAATAAATAAATAAAACTCAAATATAAGAAATTACATTAATTTATTGCAAAAAAAAATTAATTTTAAGATTTATGATATTAAGTTTTAATTATAATTAATAGAAATTACATTAATTTATTGCAAAAAAATAATAATAATAATTTAAGATTTATGATATTAAGTTTTAATTATAATTAATGACATAATTTTAGAGAATTTTTAACTTTAATATCTTCAACTCCCACAACCATATAAAGAGCAAGTTCTATTTTTTTTATATCAAAGAAAATTTGTAAATTTTTTTTAATATTCTTTTTTTTATATTTAATTTAAACACAGATGAGGTTCAAGCAAACAAGTACTAATATATTTTATAAATATTTTAAAGTTTTCTTTTCATTTATTTATTTTTCTATAAATTGTTGTGTTAACCTTGTTGGCTTTTTCATGATTTTTTATAACTTTTTAAATTTTATCTTCTCAGTCCTCGCTTGTGAGGCTCATCGTCTTACTTGCTATTCAATCAACAAGGGCTGATAATGAAACAGAGGATAAGATCAATAATTTGTGTCATCAAGTGGAGGAATTCGGATTCTGTAGCCAAACCTTCCATGAGAATCTGAAGGGTCCGACAGACAATATAGGGTTAACCCAAATAGCACTGGTCCAAGCTAAAGCCAACGCAAGCAATACACTTCGGTAGTATTGTTAAAACTACAAATAAAATCCAAAATGTAAAAGCGCTTTAGATGATAGGTTACAATAAAAAATTGTATTTTATCAGGTATATTCAAGAGCTTCTGCCATCGACAACCGATCTTGCGTTAAAGAATGACCTCATAGTTTGTGAAAATGCATACAAGATAGTGAGTGAAGCATTTCAAGAAGGAATTGACTTATTCTTCGAAAAGGATTATAGAAGCATGTTGAATGCGGAGAAGGTTGCACCGAGAGCACAGGCAAGTTGTACCGTGATTTTCAACACACCACCCGAGAAACAAAGCCCACTAGAGGAGAGGAATAGGGAGATGAGGATTCTCATTGCCATGGCTATAGTTTCCGACTCCATGATTGCATCTTAATGACCTACTCTAACTCCATTCAGTCTCTTTTTCAAGTTTAAAAATGACTGCTTTTAACACATGTTCATTTTGAAGGATTTATTGATATAATCACCGACAATGATCTTTTGATTGTCTTAAAACATAAGGATGATGAGATGTTTGGTTTTTCTAATTATTAATATAGCTCAACAACACATAAAGATGAAAAGATTTGAATCTTTGATCTCTTGGTCAATGATATATAACTTAATTACTTAATCTATATTCAAATTCGTTTATTAATATACTTTAACCGTCAGATACAACATTAGCAATATGCATTATTCAAGATAGTTTTAGAAATAAGTAACATGACGATTTGAGAGAATAATTTAACTTGCACAAAATGGATTGATTCGTCGTAGAGATCATTGTTAGTTCAACAATTGTAGAATGAAAAATGAAATTACATTATCATTTAAACTGATAATTGACGTCTAATAAGTTGAATTACATAAATGAATGTCTGCGATTAGGATAAGATTATTACATATAAAAAACGAATATGCCTGAAAAATATGGTTTTAGAAGCTGATAATAAATTTAGTCGAAAGATTTTGGCCTACCGTTTTAAATTTAACATTGACTAATTTAAAAAAAAAAAGAAAAAGGAGAGTATTGAATATGACCTACAATCAAAATATATCGTAACAAATAAATTAAGTAGAAACAACTTAGATGAGAGATCCTTTGAACTGTGCTTTCTAATTCTTTTTGTGGTATGAATAGAATATATCTCTAATGAGTATTTATAAGGAAGAAAACGTACCTCTAAAAGAAATTATATTAAAAAGAAAAAATTATGCATTAAAAATTGCTTTGAAATTAATATTTTTTTAGAAAATATTAAAAATGTAACAACCCTAAATTTTCACATACCCATAATCGCTACTAACGTTTCATGCTCATCTCTAATGCGAAAATATAACTCTTAAAATGAACATCATTTATAACATAAACTTCGAAAACGCTTCAAACAACTTCTTCTCTAGAAAACACATTCATGGTCTTACGTGTTTAAATATGAAATACTGAAATTTAGAGAAAATAAAAACAAATACAAAATAATTTAAAACAATGAAATGCAAAACAACCTATTCTAACCTAAGACTAGGAATTTAAATATGAGTCTACCCTATGCACGTGCCACAGTCTCTACTCGCGATGTAACGCCCCTAATTTTCTAAACCTAATTAGTGACGTCACCCATGCCTACATAACTCATTACGCGGAAGCTCATCGTAAATAACTTTGGAAAACACAACAAAGTCTTTCATAAAGATTCAATAATCCAAAACAAACCTATCTCTGAAAATAAAACCTTTAGTAACTGAATTCAAAACAAATATAAATAAAACAATGTTCAATGCTTTAACTTAAAACAGTCAAATAAACGCAAACTATTAAAAATGTTCTTCGTCCATTTCCATGGTGTCCTCAACTCCACTGTCAACCATACATTGGCGCCTTGCCTTTACTAGAAAAATGTAGGTAGCACATGGCTTGAGTATTTTATGAAAGACTCAGTAAGTCACCCCACTATTGGAGTTAGAAATGCAATCACATGCAACATATGAGCGGGATCTATCTTTTCATAAACTTTACATGCCCTTGGGTGCTTTCTATTTCGGGTAGGGTTGAATGTGTGGTACTCCTTCACACACGGCCCATGTACACGCACATGGACCCACCAGGCGGGCTCGTATACGTACCCCCTGGGCTTGACTTGGTCGGGCACAACGTATTACACGTCGTCGGACACCACAGAACATAAAAGGACCCGCATGATATCATTACGAACATAAATATCGTATTTCATTCTTTTGTAACATACAGGGGAAGTATCCCGATGCATGTAACATACATATATGCATGAGGTCCCTTAACATACCTAACATGGCATTACATAAGCATTGCTAACATCACATATACTTTTCTTACATTACATGGCATGTCACATAACTTACATTACATGACATATTACATAACGTGAAAATACATTTCAGTTTCATAAGCATTTCATGATATGACACGATAATACTACGTGTATCCATGACATCGATCAACATTTTCATGACATATAATACTAGCAGATCAACTATCTTTTCATAGCATAAACAGTCAACAGTCAACAGTCAACATCATCCATAACTTTTCATAGCGTAAACAGTCAACAGTCAACATAATCCATAACTTTTCATAGCGTAAACAGTCATATAATTCATACATCATATAGTCATATCACATAAAATATGGTGCATGCAGGGGCCACCGGGTACGCACCATCATACAACACGTAGTAAGCTAACTCCAACAGTAAGATCACTTACCTCGATGGCCTTGGCCGAAGTCACTCACAACAAACTAATTCCAACGGTTAAATACGTCCTATAATAACCACATAAAAACTTAGCAACCTTTCATAACATTCCCTAGCTAAATCTCATGCTATTTATCAAATAAACTCCTAACACAATCTGTCTTTGACGGTTAGGAACCATACTGACCTTAGATGGTTAAACTAAGGGCAGAAACGGCTTTAGAAGGGCCAGAAATTTAGGAATCGATATATTATAGAGGTACTGAGCCGATAATTCGAGCCGCCGAGCCGACCAACTAAGCCGCCAATCCGAACCGCGGGAATTGACAAAGTCGAGTCGAGCCGCACTGTGTACGCGTGCGAAGTGTCACGGTCCTACATTTTTGACCGTGCGGCATCGTGATCCTGACACGACCACGACCAGCCTTAAGGGGAATTAAGCCCCATATATATTTTTCGCCCCGGCTTTGTGGCTTCGTCGGACCTTAGGCGATGTTTGTCTTCGCCCATCGGACATCGCTTGTGCGGAATCCAAGCTTGTCCAACCACACACGCCGCCTGCGCGTGCATGTTCAATCGTCTGCGACACAACCGACTTGCCCCTACGCTAGGCCAAGTCATCCGGCTCGACCTTGCCTCTGCTCGGGCCAAGGTCTCTCAATACAACGTCGCATCTTGTCTAGTCATCTCGATCCTCATCGACAGGGTCCATATGTCTTGACGCCATCCCGAGTCTCGGGATGTTGTCGGCCATCATGACTCGCTCGGTCATGTCATCGAGAATGGGCCCGCGTGTCTTTCATCTCATCGGAACTTCCCGAACATCCATCCATCCGGGCTATATCGAGGCATAGGCCCTCACGTGCCCATGCCGAGTCATTTACGAATACCGTACCGGATAGCGGGTGTATGTAGCAACCTCCGACACGCGGGCTGGGGCGCAATACCGGCACACCCGTGCCGCCCGGTACTGTCATTGAAAAACCCATTTCAAAGGAAGTCGCCCGAGACACTCGTCTCGACACGCTCGCTCACACTGTGACACACGTATGTGCCACAGGGTAGCTCACTTAGGCCACAGGGCCCAGGGGTGGTGGAGAGCTAACACCATGGTACCCCCTATAGTACATTCTGAGCCATTTTCAATCTACCAGGAGTAGACATGATTTTTGTGAGCGGTCATACGGTGTCGTGCATTGTCCGTCCGATGTCCGATTGACATCAAATTTGGCGAGCATTCATATTTCATATGGACGGACTTAACTCCCGAACCGCATGACCAAATTCCTTCCGGAACCCCGACTTTCGAGGTTAAGGCCCGGGGCCCTACCCGGCCCTTCAACAAGCCTATCTTTGTCTCTCATGTCTATTCTAATGTCTTTGTCTTGCTTATGTCTCAGCTTGTCTTTATAGTACCCACTTAGCGTGGTGGTGTGTTGGATGATGCATCGTCCTCCTCGATCGCATCATGGCATTCTTCTATATTGGCCCGCCTACGGCCGGATGGGCGTCTCTTGAGGGACGCCCCCTTGCTTGTCGCACCGCGAGAGTCACAACCTACTCTCTTCATAGTATGGTTGTGACATTCTCCCCCACTTAACTTAGTCATCATCCTCGATGACTCACTCGGGGCACAATCATATTATAGATTGTGACATTCTCCCCCACTTAATTTAGCCATCGTCCTCGATGACTTTCTCGGGCGCATTCGCCCCACTGATTGTGAAATTCTCTCCTACTCAATCTCGGCATCGTCCCGATGACGATCCGAACTCTCTGTCTGTTGTTGACTCGACTCATTGGATCTATTTGTGTTTCTTAACTATTGAGCACCTGACTATCTTTTTGTCAGAAAATGCTCATCTTGCTAACGTCTTCCGTCAACTTGAGGACAAGTTCGAGTGGATGCTTCAGACTTCTCTTTTGTCATATGGCACCACGATTTGACTCTTGACTTGGTCAGTTGTTGGGTGAACTTGCCTCAACTTTGGTTTGCCACTACTGTCTACGGCTATCCCTCTTCGGACCTATTCTGTTGTTCGCCCATCTTGGACTCGGCCACTGAGACTCGCAACGTAGACGTGGCTATTCAGTGTTTGCCATAGTTGTGGGTGAGGCTGACTATCTCTGCAGACACTCACCAGACAACTATGAACTTCCTAAGGGCACCTTGCCCCATCGTGGCCAACTTGGCCTCAATGTGATTATCCTCTGAGTCGTATGAACTGATGCACCTCTCGAGGTGGGGCTCGCAAGCCCAACCACGACATTGTCGCGGTCACTTCTTCTATTGAGTAAGGTCAAACTTCTTGACATTCCTCTTCAGTTGTTGGCGTTACCTCTCGGCCAACTCTTTGTAATTTGCCACCTTCATGTGGTTATTGCTGCATTGACACTTCTCCTCGTCTTCTTCGCAGCTTTATCTTTTATATGTTCACTTCCAGCTTGATGCTCACTTCTCGAGCGGATACTGGTCTTGACAACTCTTGTGGAATCATCAACCTTAGGCATAAGGTGATGACTCAAGGAATATGTGTGCTCGCATATTGGAGCATCTTTACGGGGTGAGAGGCCTAATGATTCGGGCTCTCCCCCACTTGCACTCGGCTGCCTCTGTGCAGCAAGGTCGTCCTCCCATAAGGACTTGCATTGTACTCAATTTTCGCACTTGGCCGATGTGTGTCTTTTCTTGACTCTCGGCTTCTCTGCTTGTAACCACTGACACTATTCCTCTTATGTGAGTGGTTCTTTTTGGAAGGCATCGACATGGTGCACTCACCGTTTCATTTGTCTTCCAACTATCGGAACACCAAGCCCTTGAAAATGGGCATGGTTCTTGCTTTGACGGGTAGATCTACCCATAATGAAGTGTCGACACACGACACTAATGAACTTCGGGTAGTCTTGGCTTCAACCCCCAAATGATTATAATTCTGACCGGCAACTGTCCTGCCTACTCTTGGCACTCTTGACACACTTGCAAGGTCTTCGCTCAACTCTTGGGTTCTATCTCTTGACTGTCTTGTCCGACTAGACACACAAAGTGTGGCTCTGATACCAATTGTCACGGTCCTACATTTTTTACCGTGCGGCGTCGTGATCCTGACACGACCACGACCAGCCTTAAGGGGAATTAAGCCCCATATATATTTTTCGCCCCAGCTTTGTGGCTTCGTCGGACCTTAGGCGATGTTTGTCTTCGCCCATCGGACATCGCTTGTGCGGAATCCAAGCTTGTCCAACCACACACGCCGCCTGCGCGTGCATGTTCAATCGTCTGCGACACAACCGACTTGCCCCTACGCTAGGCCAAGTCATCCGGCTCGACCTTGCCTCTGCTCGGGCCAAGGTCTCTCAATACAACGTCGCATCTTGTCTAGTCATCTCGATCCCCATCGACAGGGTCCATATGTCTTGACGCCATCCCGAGTCTCGGGATGTTGTCGGCCATCATGACTCGCTCGGTCATGTCATCGAGAATGGGCCCGCGTGTCTTTCATCTCATCGGGACTTCCCGAACATCCATCCATCCGGGCTATATCGAGGCATAGGCCCTCACGTGCCCATGCCGAGTCATTTACGAATACCGTACCGGATAGCGGGTGTATGTAGCAACCTCCGACACGCGGGCTGGGGCGCAATACCGGCACACCCGTGCCGCCGCGGTACTGTCCTTGAAAAACCCATTTCAAAGGAAGTCGCCCGAGACACTCGTCTCGACACGCTCGCTCACACTGTGACACACGTATGTGCCACAGGGTAGCTCACTTAGGCCACAGGGCCCAGGGGTGGTGGAGAGCTAACACCATGGTACCCCCTATAGTACATTCTGAGCCATTTTCAATCTACCAGGAGTAGACATGATTTTTGTGAGCGGTCATACGGTGTCGTGCATTGTCCGTCCGATGTCCGATTGACATCAAATTTGGCGAGCATTCATATTTCATATGGACGGACTTAACTCCCGAACCGCATGACCAAATTCCTTCCGGAACCCCGACTTTCGAGGTTAAGGCCCGGGGCCCTACCCGGCCCTTCAACAAGCCTATCTTTGTCCCTCATGTCTATTCTAATGTCTTTGTCTTGCTTATGTCTCAGCTTGTCTTTATAGTGCCCACTTAGCGTGGTGGTGTGTTGGATGATGCATCGTCCTTCTCGATCGCATCATGGCATTCTTCTATATTGGCCCGCCTACGGCCGGATGGGCGTCTCTTGAGGGACGCCCCCTTGCTTGTCGCACCGTGAGGGTCACAACCTACTCTCTTCATAGTATGGTTGTGACACGAAGCTGCCAGAGCTGTTGGGCGTGCATCTGTATTGGGCCACCAGAAATGCGGTCCCGATTCTATGTCTGGGCCTTGGGCTGAAACTAAAGGTCGAACGTGAAGGAACCCGACCCGATTCCAAAAACCTCGCCTTCCTTACCCGACAGGCGACGAAACCCTAGTTTCTGCCTCCCCGATTCTGGCGACGCGCCGACGATCCCACAACGTCCTCAACACCAATTTCTGACGGTCAACCTTCTTCGACGCAATGATACCGATGTCGATACCTTACTTCCACTTGATTCTTCCTTCGAACAGCACTCTATCGTTCCGCGAAAACTCCAAAATACACAGTGAACCAACCCACACAATTTCTTTTCGCACGCTCTCGGTTTCCCGTTCTCTCAGACACACTTGGACACAGAAGGTGAGTTTGGAGATAAAAAAAGTACTTAAGGGAACTGAAGGTTGGGCATAGGAATATAAAAGATCTCAAAAAGTTTCCCATTAAGATAATGACTGTCTCGCCGGAAATCATGCATATTTTTAGGCGACAATAAATGCTACAACATAATATCCTGTCATTTACAGAAATAAAAATAAAATCTTAACAAAATAAGAAAAAATAGACAATCTCAATGGTTACATTATCCCCTCCTAAAAAAGACTTTCGTCCTCGAAAGTCTATGTTATTTCTGGATGCTTTTCTCTTACCTCATCCTATCATTCCCATGTCGCTCCTCTACTAGTTTCCAGTATCCTTAGTGCCACCTCCTAAGCAATCCTTGCCCATGTGGTACTCCTTTCCACACCGAAAATAGACCCTAATGTGGCCTACACATTGACCCCAGTGATTTTTCCCACACTTATTACACTTAGGTTTGTCATCTAATATGTTTTCACGTTTATGACGACGTTTTTATCCCACTGACGATGAAGGGGGTTCATGCGAACTATCAGGTCCTTCCATAGACTTAGCTGCTCTCAGAGCGGCATCGTAAGTGGTAGGCGCAATCGCCTCAACAGTGTTATGAATCTTCGTGTCTAACCCCAGCACAAACCGTCTTGTTGTCTTGTAGTCCGTGTTCACCAACTCTGGGGCAAATGGCTTTAGTTTAGAAAATTCTCTGGCGTAAGTAGTAACACTACGCCCCCTCTGACTCAATTGAGTGAACTCCTGTTGTTTTCGTAGCTGAATGTCCTCTGGATAATATTCTTCAGTAAAGGCACTCTTGAATTCTGCCCACGAGACTGCACCTCCCTCAGGACTAATAATGTCACGGGTGGCCTGCCACCACAATTCTGCATCCTCACGCAGCATAAACGTAGCACACTCTACCCTATGGGCCTTAGGGCAGTTGGTCAACCCTAATACAGTGATCTCAACAACATCTGTGCCACAGTTGGATCGTCAGATGTCCCCTTAAAAGTTCGAGTGTCACCCCTCTTGAAATCTCGCAGGTACTTAGCATCCGTGGTTGATGTAGAAGCATTTGCTTGCTGGTTGGCAATCATATTTTATATCACAACTTGCAATGCATCTACTAGGGAAGTTATAGGGTTTGGTGCAGCCTGAGGTGTCGTTAGTGACGGAAGAGGCTGATCTACAGAACCTCATATCCCAAACTACGTCCCCTTCCACCTCTTCCTCTACCCCTAAGCAAGGGTCGTCCCCTACAACCTCCTCCTCGAGTTCTAGATGGCATCTAAATAGTGCACGTAACTACTAAATCACATACTCATCTAATAGATTCTATAAACATTCGTAATTGTACAAATCACTCATACATATAACTATAGCATTAACATAACCATCTGATAGTACATGACATATCATAAATCATGCCAACATACAACACATGTACATCATATCATTCATTAAAAAATACATATTCACTACTACAAGCATGATTTAGCTAAGAATTTTTAATTCTTAAAAAGGCATACCTGACGATGACGATGCGTTTGCTAGAGGACCATGGAAGTACGTTAGGCCTACATCGTAAGTCAGTCTACAAGATCTATAACCTAGAGCTCTGATACCAACTATAACGCCCCTAATTTTGTAAACCTAATTAGTGACATCACCATGCATACATAACTCATTAGGTCGGAAGCTCATCATAAATAACCTTGGAAAACACAACAAAGTCTTTCATAAATGTTCATGTAATAGCCCAAAAATAATAATAATAATAATAATAAATAAATAAATAAATAAACAAATAAGTAAATAAGTAAACAAATAAAAATAAAAGCACTAACCTCTCCTTCCTCAATTATCTATTCTCAACCCACCCCATTTGCCACAATATCACACATTATGAAAAGAAACAGAAAAACAAAAATGGCATTCACATTAGAAGCAAATTTAAGTGAAGAGGGATGTCACTGTTAAGGTACATATTAAATCATTCCTTTTCGTTTATCCTAATTTCATTTTTAGGAAATCACACCCAATTATATCTTACATCTTCTTTTTGCAATGATTAGGTCTATAATTTTATATGAATTCGGGTAAATGAAGGTGATATCTATGAATTTAAATTATAACATAATTAAAGGAAGAAAAAAAGGAAAATATAGATAATAGAAACCAAAAATTTGGAAAGAAGAATTTATCTGTGATATTGTAAATTTAAATGTTAATAAAATTAAAAAGAAGAAAATAAAAGAAAATAAAGATAAGAGAAAGGAAAGATTTGAAAAGAAGAATTAATTAGAATATGTAACATAAAGGAGAAGAAAAATACAAAGAGAAGACTAGAGAGAGACCAGAATACTGTTAACAAAATCAAAAGAAAAGAAAAGAAAAATATAGAGACCACTCAAATACTATAAACAAAATCAAAAGGAAAGGAAAAAAGGAATACAGAGAAGGTCAAAATACAAAATCAACCGAAAAAAAAAGAAATACATAGAAAAAGAAAAATAAAAGGGAAGCATTGTGAGTAAGAATCGATTGGAATTGACCAATAATATGATTAAGTAAGAATCGATTAAAAATTGGCCAGGAATATCTTTGAACAAAAATTAAGAGATAGAGCCGAGTATAAAAGAACATCAGAAGATAAGAAAGTAGTCACTCAAAATAAAAAATAGAAAATGAAATCTTAATATAACTAGAATATATATATATATATATAACATGTATATATATTTAGATGTATATAACGTTCCAAGACTTTATCCATGCAAAGTCTTTCATGCTCGCATGAAGTCTAGCACATGAACCATTGTAAGAATTAGAGAATTGAACGTGAAATTGATGCCATGGATTCATATAGTTTGACTTGGATACAAACGACAAAATCGAACTTTCATTAAGGATAAATTAGTGACACCAGTATAAGTTAATCAAGTAAGTAGCCTTACTATAGGATAGGCTAAAAATTGTATGAGTTATGATGATGTATGAGTTGTATAGTATGATGTCGTATGAGTATATGATGATGTATGAGTTATGATGTTTGATGATGTGCGTAGTATATATATTTCGATGAATGACGTACTTGATATGCTTGATGCACTTTATGGCAATATGATGAGTATGATGATTGCGTGATGTTTACCTTAATATGATGATGTTTTCCATATTGAGCATGCTATATGATGATTTGTGCTATATTGCATCATGTCGTTAGATCGACATAGAACACAACCCTAAGAGCATGAAAATGATATTAATACAAATATCCACGAGTATGTGTTACCTAGAGTAACAAAGAGATGAGACTAGATGGTTGTGTCAGAAGAGATATTATGATGGATTTAGAGGGACCTCATGCATATTGTATGTTCATAAGCATAGGGCTACTTCTCCTAGATATGATGAGTGCGGACGCGCACAGTATGATGATGAGTGCGAATGCGCACAGATGAGGGTGTTCATGAGGCGCATGACACTATGGGGTTCCGCTGACCTCCGGACGTCACTACAGATTAGCTTGACCAGAGGGTTTAGGGGGTGTACGAGCGATCTGGGATTCACACTCGCACGTGTGAGTCGTGTGTAGGGAAGTACTACACATCCAATTTGTTTGAGACTGGAGGCCACCCCTATGATGTTTAGAGATAGGTCCCTAAATTATGATTTCATGTGTTTGCATTTGCATGGCCCCCTATAGTGGGTCCACTTACTGAGTATTCTTCGAAATACTCAAGCCATGTGCCACATCAATTTTCAGGTATACGCAAGGCACACTTGTACGGAGGACGATGACATCGCGAGCAGAGACTGTTGCACATGCATAGTGTAGATTCATATTTAAATTTCTAGCTCTAGGTTAGAATAGGTTGTTATGCATTTCATTGTTTTAAATTATTTTGTATTGCTTTTATTTTCTCTAAATTTCAGTATTTCGTATTTAAATACGTAAGACCATGGCTGTGTTTTCCTGAGAAAAAATGGTTCCAAGCGTTTTTCGAAGTTTACGCTATGAATGATGTTCATGTAAGAGTTATATTTTTGCATTATAGATGAGCATGAGATGTTAGTAGCGACTTTGAGTATGTAGAAATTTAGGGTCGTTACAGTTCAAAAATCCAAAACAAGCCTATCTCTAAAATAAAACCTTGAGTAACTGAATTCAAAACAAATATAAATAAAACAATGTTCAATGCTTTAACTTAAAACAGTCAAATAAACGTAAACTACTAAAAATGCCCCTCGTCCACTTCCATAGTGTCCTCAGCTCCACCGTCAGCCGTACATTAGTGTCTTGCCTTTACCTGAAAAATGTAGGTAGCACATGGCTTGAGTATTTTATGAAATACTCAGTAAGTCACCCCACTGTTGGGGTTAGAAATGCAATCACATGCAACATATGAGCGGGACTTATCTTTTCATAAACTTTACATGGTCTTGGGTGCTTTTCTATTTCGGGTAGGGTTGGATGTGTGATACTCCTTCACACACGGCGCATGTACGCGCACATGGACCCACCAGGCGGGCTCGTATACGTTCCCCTGGGCCCGGTTTGGCCGGGCACAACGTAGTACACGTCGCCGGACACCACAGAACAAAAAAGAACCCGCATGATATCATGACGAACATAAATATCGTATTTCATTCTTTCGTAACATAAAGAGAAAGTATCCCGATGCATGTGACATATATATATGCATGATATCCCTTAACATACCTAACATGGCATTACATAAGCATTGCTAACATCACATATACGTTTCTGACATTACATGACATGTCACATAACTTACATTACATGACATATTACATAACGTGAAAATACATTCCAGTTTCATAAACATTTCATGACATGGCTCGATAATACTACGTGTATCCATGGCATCGATCAATATTTTCATGGCATATAATACTGTTAGGTTAGGGAGTCTGCTAGTTATTTATAGCTTAGTCAACGTTTATACATAGTAAAGCTATATTTGGTAAATGACATATAAAGTAAATTGTCATAAATAGTAAATAGCTATGTATAGTAAAAAACTATATCGGGTAAAACTATATATGATAAATAGTTATATATAGTAGATGGTTATATCTGGTAAAGCTATATATAATAAGCTAAACCATATATATATCGCCTCAGGCAGAACCTTGAAAATGTACTTTATGTATTCTCTATTTTCTCTTTGTACATACTTGAAGTCATCAATATAAATTCTTTAACCAGAGTTCTCCTTGCATTTTCTCTATCATCTTCTTTGTGTTCATCTAGATTGAGTGTGCGCGTTGTTGTGTGATCCTAACAACTGGTATTAGAGCTAGGCGAAACTCACCACGATCTGTGAAGATGGAAAGTTTAAAGATTGGAATTTAGAAGTTCGATGGATCCAATTTCGGTTTCTGGAAGATGCAGATTGAAGATTACCTGTACCAGAAAGATCTTCACGAACCTCTATTGGGGGTGAAGTCGGATACCATGACCACGGAGCAGTGGAAGCTCAAGGATTGACAAGCCTTAGGACTGATCCGGTTGACGCTATCCAAAAATGTGGCGTTAACATGATCAAGGAGAAGACAACGTCAGATCTATTGAAGACGCTGTCGAATATGTATGAAAAACCGTCGGCTACGAACAAGGTGTATTTGATGCGGAGATTGTTCAATCTACAGATGTCTAAAGGTGGATATGTTGTTGATCATATAAATGAATTCAATATGATCGTAAGTCAACTGAGTTTGGTGGAAATTAATTTCGAGAATGAAATTAAAGTATTGATTTTGATGTCATCTTTACCCGAGCCGTGGGATACTGTTGTTGCCGCAATCAGTAGTTCCCGAGGATTTGATAAACTGAAGTTTGATGAAATTCGAGATGTAGTTCTCAGCGAAAGTATTCGCAAACGAGAAATTGGTAATTCTTCTGGTAGTGCTCTCAGTGTTGATCAACGGGGGAGAAGTAAACCGAAGAGCCCAAACAAAGGGCGATTAAAATCAAAGAATCGAGAAAAATCTCCAAATAGACCAAACGTAACGTGTTGGAATTGTGGAGAAAAAGGTCAATTTCGGATAGATTGTACAAGACCAAAGAGGAAGCAGAATCACAAATCTAGAGATGATGATGATTCTATAAATTCAGCAGAAGACATTGGAGATGCTCTAATCCTCAGCGTGGACAGTTCTATTGAATCCTGAATTTTGGATTCAGGTGCATCTTTTCATTCGTCTCCAAATAAAGAGTTGTTCCGAAATTTCAAGTCTGAAAATTTTGAGAAGGTGTATCTTGCCGACAGCAAAGATTTGAAGATTAAAGGAAAAGAAGATGTCTGCATAAAAACTCCGGCAGGAAACCAGTGGACATTAAAGGATGTCAGATATATTCCTAGTCTCAAGAAAAACTTGATCTCTATTGGTCAGTCGGACAGCACAGGTTATGCAACAGAGTTAAGGAAGAGTTCGTGAAAGATTATGAAGGGTGTTATGGTGGTAACATGTGGCACAAAATCTGGAACCTTATACACCACTGCAGGGTGTATAAACAAAGTTGCTGTTGCTGAGAGTGCTTCAAATTCAAGTCTATGACACAATAGACTTGGACATATGAGTGTGAAAGGAATGAAGATGTTGGCTACGAAAGGAGTTTTAGAAGGTCTGAAATCTGTTGATGTGGGTCCTTGTGAGAACTGCATTATGAGCAAGCATAAACGAGTTAGCTTCACAAGAACTGTCAGAGAATTGAAGAAAGTATGGTTGGAAATGGAACCAGATGTGGAGCAAGGTTCCAAGACCACGAAGCAAATGGGAGTTGAGCTTGAGTTGCAGAGAAACTCACCTAGTGATGTTGTAGCAGATACTCATGAAACTCCTGAGACTACTGCTGAGGAACAAGATGTGGAGCAAGATTCCAAGATCACGAAGCAAGTGGGAGTTGAGCTCGAGTTGCAGGGAAACTCACCTAGTGATGTTGTAACAGATACTCATGAAACTCCTGAGACTACTGCTGAGGAACCAGATGTGGAGCAAGGTTCCAAGAAAACGAAACAAGTGGGAGTTGAGGTTGAGTTGCGGAAAAATCACCTAGTGATGTTGTATCATATACTCAAGAAACTCTTGAGACTGTTGTAGAGGAACCATCGGTAAAGCAAGTGACACCTGAACCGGTGTAAAGAAGATCATCAAGTACTATCAAAGTACCAGATATGTATGTACCTTCATTACACTATTTGTTGTTGATAAAAGGGAACCACAACCCTTTGATAAGACCCTATAGTTGGAGGATACAACCAAGTGGGAGCAAGCCATGGATGATGGGACGTCTAGGCTTCAAAAATGCGTTGTACTAAGGCTGAGTACGTGGCAATAGCTAAAGCTAGAAAGAAGACGATATGGATGACAGACTATCTTGAAGAATTGGGTAAGAAGCAGCACGAAAAGATTCTTTATAGAGATAGTCAGAGTGTCATGCAGTTGGTGAGGATCCCGGTCTATCATTTAAAGATAAAACACGGAAGATGATACCATTTCACTTGCAGGTTAGTGGAGGATGGTGATGTGTTTTGAGAAGATAGAGGGTGCAAAGAATCTAGCAAACATGTTGACAAAATGTGTTGATGTTGGAATATTGAGGTTGTGCAAAGCCTCAATTGGTATGGTACCATGAAGATGCTCATGGTCGTTTGAGAATGAAATTCTTGGTTGACTAGATTAGTCTCCAAGTGGGAGAATTGTTAGGTTATGGAGTCTGCTGCATATTTATAGCTTAGTCAACGGTTATACATAGTAAAGCTATATTTGGTAAATGACATATAAAGTAAATTTTCATAAATAGTAAATAGCTATGTATAGTAAAAAACTATATCTGGTAAAGCTATATATGGTAAATAGTTATATATAGTAGATGGTTATATCTGGTAAAGCTATATATAGTAAGCTAAACCATATATATATCCCCTCAGGCAGAGCTTTGAAAATGTATTCTCTGTATTCTCTCTGTACATACTTGAAGTCATCAATATAAATCTTTTAGTCAGAGTTCTCCTTTCATTTTCTCTATCCTGTTCTTTGTGTTCATCTAGATCGAGTGTGTGCGTTGTTGTGCGATCCTAACAAATAGGAGCAGATCAACTATCTTTTCATAGCATAAACAGTCAACAGTCAACATCATCCATAACTTTTCATAGCGTAAACAGTCAACATCATCCATAACTTTTCATATCGTAAAAAGTCAACAGTCAACATAATCCATAACTTTTCATAGTGTAAACAGTCACATAATCCATACATCATATAGTCATATCACATAAAATATGGTGCATGCAGGGGCCACAGGGCATGCACCATCATACAACACGTAGTAAGCTAACTCCAACAGTAAGGTCACTTACCTCGATGGCCGTGGCCGAAGTCACTCACAACAATTAATTCCAACGTTTAAATACACCCTATAATAACCACATAAAAACTTAGCAACCTTTCATAACATACCCTAGCTAAATCTCATGTTATTTATCAAAATAAACTCTCAACACAATCTGTCTTTGACAGTTAGGAACCATACTAACCTCATATGGTAAAACTAAGGGCAGAAACGGCTTTAGAAGGGCCAAAAACCTAGGAATCGATATATTATGGACGTACCGAGCCAATAATTTGAGCCGTCGAGCCGACCAACTAAGCCGCCAAGCCGAACTGCGAGAATTGACGGAGCCAAGCCGATTTCGTACACGTCCGAGCCGAGTCGCACTATGTACGCGTGTGAAGCCGCCGGATCTGTTGGGCATGCGTCTGCGGTATTGGGCCGCCAAAAATGCGGCCCGATTCTATGTCTGGGCCTTGGGCTGAAACTGAAGGCCGAACGTGAAGGAACCCGACCCGATTCCAAAAATCTCGCCTTCCTTACCCGACTGGCGACGAAACCCTAGTTTTTGCCTCCCTGATTCTGGCAACGCGCCAACGATCCCACAGCGTCCTCAACGCCGATTTCTGACGGTCAACCTTCTTCGACGCAATGATCCCGACGTCGATACCTTACTTTCACTCAATTCTTCCTCCGAACAGCACTCTATCGTTCCGCGAAAACTCCAAAATACACAGTGAACCAACCCACACGATTTCCTTTCGCAAGCTCTCGGTTTCCCGTTCTCTCAAACACACTTGGACACAGAAGGTAGGTTTGGAGATAAAAAAATATACTTAAGGGAACTGAAGGTTGGGCATAGGAATATAAAAGGTCTCAAAATGTTTCCCATTAAGGTAATAATTGTCTCGCCAGAAATCATGCATATTTTTCGGCGATAATAAATGCTACCACATAATATCCTGTCATTTATAGAAATAAAAATAAAATCTTAACAAAATAAGGAAAAATGGGAAATCTGAATCGTTACACGTGATGTCACCATCGTCCGTACAAGTGCACCTTGCCTTTACCTGAAAACTGATGTGGCATACAGCATGAGTATTTCGAAGAATACTTAGTAAGTGGCCCCACTATAGGGGGCCATGAAAATACAAACACATGCAATCATGCTCTTGGGGCCTATCTCTAGTTCATCTAGGGGTGGCCTCCAGTCTCGGACAACTATGGATGTGTAGTACTTCTCTACACACGACCCACACGTGCGAGTGTGAATCTCCAGGTGGGCTCGCACACCCCCGGACCCTCTATGGTCAAGCTAATCTGTAGCGACGTCCGGAGGTCAGTGGAACCCCTAGTGTCATGTGCCTCATGAACACCCTCGTCGTCATATTGTGCACGCCCGCACTCATCATCTCTAGGGGAAGTAGCCCTATGCTTATGAACATACAACATACATGAGTTCCCTCTAATTCTCATCATAACGTCTCTTCTGACACAACCCTCTAGTCTCATCTCTTTGTTACATAAGCAACACATGCTCATTTGATATTTATATTAACATCATTTTCCTGCTCTTAGGGTTGTGTCCTATGTCGGTCTATCGACATGATGCAGTATGACACTCATCATCATACAACATGCTCAATATTGAAAACATCGTCATATTAAGATAAACATCATGCAATAATCATACTCATCATATTTTCATTTAGTACATCAAGCATATCAAGTTCGTCATACATCGTAACATATATCTTACGTACATCATCATGCGTCATAACTCATACATCATCATATACTAGTATACGACATCATATGACGCTGCTCATACAACATCATCACTCATATATCATCATAGCTCATACATCATCATATACTAGTATACAGCATCATACGATACCGTTCATACATCATCATAACTCATACATCATCATAGCTCATACATCACAAATTGTAACTCATACAATTTCTAGCATATCCTATAGTAAGGCTACTTACCTAGTTGGCCTTAGTCGATGTACTCCCTAATTTAATTAACATAAGCTCACGTTCCTCGGGAGCTGCTTCAAAGGTTGTCGGGAGTTGTCTCCTATTAGAACGTTCATCTTATTTACGTTAATAATTCAAATTCCTATCATAAATTAACTTAAATTTAGGGATAGGGTGATATACTAACCTTATTTGCCTTAAA
Organism: Cucurbita ficifolia; assembly: GCA_033971965.1. NCBI lineage: Eukaryota > Viridiplantae > Streptophyta > Magnoliopsida > Cucurbitales > Cucurbitaceae > Cucurbita > Cucurbita ficifolia. The sequence goes on from CM066966.1 coordinate 6,459,068, forward strand.
TAAGGTCAAGAATGGGTTCAGAATGGTCAAAACCCTAGGAAACGGTATATTACATGTCTATACCGAGCCGAATGACGCGTTTTTTGAGTCGAAAAGTCACGCCACGCCGAGCCAAGCTGCGTTCAGCCGAAGGAGTGGGCATTTGCATGTGCGACACGTGTTGTTGTGGGGGGTGTGTTAAGAATGAGAAATATAAGTGCGATTGAAAGTGCGATCTTGATTAATGTTCACAACGTTTAAATAGGATACAAGCTAACAACTAATACCTAAAAATAAGGGAAAATATATAACTAACTAAATCTTGAGAATAAGATAAAATATACCACTAATAAAATCCTAAGATAAAATATATTACTAACTAACTTCTAAAAATAAGGAAAAAAAATATTAACTGATTACGAATATCTAAGATATATTCCATAACTAATTATTATAATATATTATCCAAATATTATATCTTAATACTCCCCTCAAGTTGGGGAGTGTATGTCAATCACACCCAGTTTGTCTTCCAAAAAATCAAATTGATGTCTCCCAAATCTTTAGTGAAAATATCTGCCAATTGTATTTTAGTCAAAATATAACACGGTTTGATGATTCCAGCTTGTAACTTTTCTCGAACTATATGACAATCTATTTTAATATGTTTCGTACGTTCGTGAAAAACTGGATTGGCTGCCCTATGTAATGGGGCTTGATTATCACAATACAATAATGATGGTTCGGACAGTGAAACTTTCAAGTCTTGAAAAATGTATCTTAACCAAGTTAACTCTAAACAAGTATTTGTCATAGCTCAATACTCGGCTTCTGCTGATGATCTGGACACATTGGATTATTTTTTAGACTTCCAAGAAATAATTGAATTTCCAAGAAAAATGCAGAACCCAGAAATAGACCGTCTGGAAGTTCGACAACCACCCCAGTCTGAATCGCAATATGCTTGTAATCTTAAGTTGTTTTCAGATGGTAGTAGACGTCCTTGACCAGTACCTTTGATGTATCTCAGAACTCGAAGAGCTGCCTCCCAATATGGTTTTCTTGGTTCATGCATAAATTGACTAAGCATACGAACTGAATACACTATGTTAGGCCTAGTAACGGTTAAACATATTAATATGCTAATCAACCGTCTGTATTTACTTGGATCATTCAACTTCTCTCCTTCTATTAATGAAAGTTTCAGATTTTGCTCCATAGAAAATTTTTCTGGACGTGCTCTTGTAAGACTTGTGTCTTGAAGAATATCTAGAGCATACTTCCTTTGAGACATAAAAAATTCTTTTCTAGACCGAGAAAATTCAATGCCTAAGAAATACTTCAAATTCCCTAAGTCTTTGATAAGGAATATCTCGAGTAAACTAGTCTTGAGATGTTGAATTTCTTTGAGATCATTGCCTTGTCAACAGAATATTATCAACATAGATAAGAACTGCAGTGAAAGAGTACCTTTACTCTTAGTAAATAAAGAGTAATCTGCTTTGGACGGAGTGTAGCCTACATTTTGTACAGTGGTAGAGAATATGGAGAACCAATTGTGAGAAGTCTGTTTTACTCCATAAAGAGATTTGTGGAGACGACATACTGTATTCTCCCCCTATCGATGAAGACCTGGTGGTAAAAACATATAGACTTCCTCATCTAGATTACCATGGAGAAAGACATTTTGAACATCCAACTAATGAGTGAACCATTTTCGAGCAGCAGCAATAATGATTAAGCAACGAAGTGTAGTAAGTTTCGCTGTATGAGAAAATGTCTCTTTGTAATCAACATCTTCAACCTGAGTGTATTTCTTTGCTACCAGTCGAGCTTTATAATGTTCAACAGAACCATCAGAGTTGTGTTTAATCTTATACACCCAACGACAGCCAATAGCTTTATGGCTAGGTGGTAGAGGAACGAGAGACCAAGTATGATTACGTTCCAAAGTGCAATTTCATCATTCATAGCCTGTTGTGATAATATGTCGCCAACTGCCTCATCATAGGTTTTAAGTATTGTCTGGGTTGTAATGAGAGCTAGAAAAGTACGTTGAGTAAGAGAAAAACGAGATAATGAAAGGTAATGATGAAGGGGATACCTGGTGCTAGTGTTGGGACTTGAGCTAGAGGTTAAATGATTGGCTCCATAAGACATCTCATAATCATTATGCCAAGTTGGAGGTTGCTTGGTACGAGTAGAACATTGTAGTGGAACTGATGTATCAGGTGGGATAAGATTAGAATTAGTGGGTGAATCTGGAGAAGGAATAGAAGGTGGAGGAGGACTAGAATAGATGTTTGAGTAGGATGAATCATGAAGTGGTAAAATGGGAGTCGAAGGATCTAACAATGTCAAAGTTTGTGAAGCTGATGAAAAAGGAAAATTATCTTCACAAAATTTAACATCACGGTTGATAAAGATTTTTTGAGATTGCATGTCATACAACTTGTAACCTTTGTGACCACAAGGATATCCTACGACAAACACAAGAAATTGCCTAAGGTTCAAATTTTTGCTTAGGATGTACTACAGTTGCATAACATTTACAACAAAAAACTTTAAGATGATGAAATGTAGGTGGTCGTTTGTAGAGTGCTTCAAAAAGTGTTTTGTTAGATAACAATAGTGATGGTGTTCTATTTATAAGATAAACAGCAGTTACAATGCACTATCCCCAAAAATTAGGTGGAACCTGTGACAGAAAGAGAAGAGACCTAGCTACATTTAGGATATGACGATGCTTACGTTCTATGACTCCATTTTTTTGTGGAGTATAGTCACAAGTGCACTGAAATTCAATGCCACAAGAAGTAAAAAATGGTTGCAAAGATAGGAACTCAGTCTCATTGTCTAATCTAACTATCCTGATAGTAGTATGAAATTGAGTTTGAACGAATTTAACAAAGTTTATTAACCAATGATGTTCTTCTGATTTATGTTGCATAAGAAAAACCCAAGTACATCGAGTAAAATCATCAACAATAGTGAGAAAAAAATGCGAACTAGAATGAGTTGGAATTTTATGTGGTCTCCAAACATCACACTGTAACAGATCAAGGACAGAATGGGTTGTTATTGAGCTTCTTGGGAAAGACAACCTAGTTTGTTTTGCTAACGGACAAATACTACAATTATGAGAAAAAGTAGCATTATTAAGATGCAATTGATTAGCTAGAATTTTAAAACGAGAAAAAGAAGGATGACCTAGGTGTAAATGCCACAAATCAGATGACTGAGATACTTGATGAGCTAAAGATTTGATTGGAGATGAAGAAATATGATAGAGACCTCCGAATTGTTTACTCGAGCCAATCATCTTCTCCGTAGCCAAATCCTGCATAACACAAGAATCAGGATAGAAGGTGACATAACATTTCAAGTCATTGGTAAGTTTGTTGATGGATATTAGGTTTAAATTGAATGAAGGCACACATAAAACATTGTTTAATTTAAGGTCAGGATTAAAGGAAACACAGTATGTGACACATGTGTTGTCCCTCCATTAGGTAAATTTATTGTAGATATGGTGGCAGCCTTTGGTTCAGTCATAACAGAAGCTTTGGATACTCTATGATCCATAGCTCCACTATCGAGAATCCATGGATTAGAACTTGTATAGTGAATAGATAATGTAGATACTGGAAACAAACCTGCACCATTGATGTGATTGTCAGAATTACCAGAAGGACGATGATTGAGTGCAGATAAGGCTTGTGCTACTGTTGTAATTGCTCAGAAGAAAAATTGGAATGGAATTAGGTGACTGTTCTTCTGTATTCAACTGAGAAACATCGGTCATATTTGCAGATGATCGATATCAACGATTGCTGTGTTGATTGACTTGAACTGCCCTTCCATAATTATTTTTTTGTCGACATCTATCTTCTGTATGTCCCCTTTTATCACAAAATTTACGGTGAAACTTAAGGATTCGACACTCATCAATTGTATGACCACTTTTATTGTAATGTTCACATGATTTGTCCTTGGTAAATTTTGAATATGTTGTTTTCTTCTGCACTAATGATGCAATCAAGAAATTCTCAGTAGGTTCAGAAGTTACCTGATGCTGCATCTCTTCTTGTATAAGTAATGAATAGGTTTGCCTCACATTAGGTAATGGAGTCGTCATCAATATGTTAGATCTCACCTTTTTATAAGACTCATTGAGCCCCATGAGTAGTTGCATCAACTTGTCTTCTTCGCATTGATCAACATGTATTTGGCGTTGATTACAGGTAAATGGTGTGCGGTACGCTACCAATTCATCCCAGAGTGCTTTGAGCTTGGTGAAATATGTTGACAGTGCCATGGTTCCCTATGACATCATTGCTACCAACTTTTGTATCTGAAAAATTGTTGGAGCATTCTTTTGTGAGAATTGATCGTGAAGATCAACCCACACTTGATGAGCTGTCTTGGCGTGAAACGATATTTGCTTCAACTGAATGAGTTAACCAAGATATTATCATACTGTTGCACTGATTCCAGAGTTCAAATTCGGTTGAATTTGCATCTTGAGATGGTTCTTCAATTGTTCCATCAATGAAACCAATTTTTTTTTTGGCAATAAGAGTATGTGTAACTGATCTACTCCAGGATTTGTAATTTGTTTCATTTAATTTAATTGGAACAAGTGAATATCCTAGCTAATCAGAGTGATGAATATAATAAGAATGTGTAAAATCAACATCCGAAATTTTGAAGCTAGATTTGGCTGATTCCGCCATAAAAGAAATTTTGATATTTAAGAACACCAAGATCGGTGCTCTTATATCATGTTAAGAATGAGAAATAGAAGTGGGATCGAAAGTGCGATCTTGATTAATGTTTACAACTTAAATAGGATACAAGCTACCAACTAATACATAAAAATAAGGAAAAATATACAACTAACTAAATCTGGAGGATAAGATAAAATATAGTACTAATCAAATCTAAGATAAAATATACTACTAACCCACTCCTAAAAATAAGAAAAAAAAATATTAACTGATTACGAATATGTAAGATATATTCCATAACTAATTATTATAATATAATCTCCAAATATTATATCTAGGGAGGAGGAGTGTGTCGGTTGGCGTTCCGGGTCGAGGCGCAGACTTTGGGTCCCGTCCTCAGGTGCGCGGGCTCGGGTGTTGAGCTGGGCCGATCAGAACGATGGGGTTCACACTGGGCCACATAAAAGAGTTGGGTCGTCGTGTCTGCATGAGTGACACATGTCGTTTTGGGCCTTCAGATTTAATGGACCGAAGGGGTATGGGTTGTCGGATTTAATGGGCCGAAGGGGTATGGTGTCTGCGTGTTAGGTCGTCGAATTTAATGGACCGAAGGCGTATGGTGTTTGCATGAGTGACACATGTCGTGTTGGGTCGTCGGATTTAATGGACCGCTGCACATTGGTAAAGATGCGGGTATCCGATTTGGGTCCGACCCAGATTCATCGAATTCGTCTTCATTACCCGACTCAGCGCGATTCTCCGCCGCTATTTTCTCTCTCCTCTGCACGACGGTTTCCGACGTCGTTTCCCTTCCTTTTTCTCTCCCTATGTCTTTGTCGATTACTCCTACTCTCTCCCACGAAGTTTCGTGGTTGTTAGACGTTCGTGGAGGTGGATTGGGGATTCTCAAAATCCATATTCGGATTCCTTTTCTCCGACGGTACCGACGATAATAACACGGTGTGAACGTGTCTTAGAGGAACGAAATTCTCTTCCACGAAGTGTTTCAAGCATTTTGATGTCGAATCTGGTGGTTTAAGGCCTGGGTTTCGTTTTCGGACCTCGTCGGCGTTCTCGATAACTCTCTATCTCGGTTTGCCTTTATCTTCTCTTTTTTTTTCTCTCTAATGCAGGTCTATGGGCGTTGGCTGAAGGCTTGCTAAAGGATGGGCGTTTGGAGAGGGACGTGGAGCGTGGTTCCTTGTGGAATCCAAAAACCACGTCGGTCGCCAGAAAACTGAGCGACTTTTTTTTTTTTTAATTTTTCGATTTGTTAATTCTTTAATTATTTAACTTTTAGCAAATATAAGTTATTGTGGTGTATTGGTAATTACGTTAGTTTTACCGACTAAAGGCTCCCAATTCAATCTTGAGCCGTAACTTTTTTGCTTTATTTGCCAAACTCAACTTTTTTTAATAGGTTTAGAAATATGGAGTATGTTTCTAGAGGATAGAATGAAGTTACCCGAAAAATATTTTTTCTTGCCAGACTTATATAGATGTAATTTAATACGCAGAACTAGGGAGCCATCCCGAGGTTACCTTAAACAAGGATATGCGAAAAACACTTTTACTTGCTAGACTTATAGATGTAATTTAATCCGCACAACTCAGAAGTCATCCTAATAGGGATACATGGTGGAGAATCCCTATTTAAATGGAAAATAGGGGAAGAAGTTTAAATAGAAAATAGGGGAGGAAGTGAGGAAATATTTGTCTACGTTAGCTAAATGGGGCCAAGAAAACGAAAAACACTTTTTCTTGCAGAACTCACATATGTAATTTAATCTGCACAACTAGAGTCATCCCACTAATACATGGGGGAGAATCCCTATTTAAATAGATAATAAGAGAGGAAGTTTAAATAGATAATCGGGGAGGAAGTGAGGAAATATTTTTCTAAGTTAGCTAGATGGGGCCAAGGAAAGGAATTATATTTTATATTCCCATCTTCTATCTCGACCCCACCAAATTCTCGTGCCTAGAATATTTAGTATATATGTGTGGAATAATATGATATAATATTAAAATTTAATTTTTTTAAATTTATGTTCAATATTTTATTATAGTTTGCTTTAGAATATTATTAAATTTATTATTTTACTATAAATTATATTTTACCATGGAAATTACCCATTAAAAATTTCCTTGAAACTAATATTTCCTTTTTAGAAAATTATAAAATAAAAAATGGAGAAAATGCTTTAATTATTTAACTTTTACTATGTTCTCTACATATCAAGTCGCTATGGTGTAGTAGTTATCATGTTAGTCTTACAGAGTTCCCACAATGATTGTAACCCTATAGTTATTATAAATTCTCATGTCTAGGATTCATTTCGATTACCTACTTGTCTTGAAGTATTTCTTAGTTACCCTACATAATATTACTCTAAATGTTCCTATATTTGTTGTACCTTATATGGTATATGAAGACATGCTTAACTTTAGAGTTTTTATGATTGAGCCACCAGGAAGAAAGATGCACTTTATTAGTATAAATAGTAACTATCAATTCTTCTATATATTTCTTAACCATTATATACTAATCATTCTCATTCTGATGTACTCTTGGTTCATTCATACACCTCTCATTTAAGCGTCAAATTTATTTGACTAAAAAGTCCACGTGCATATAATTGAGAGGAAAATCAAAAAGCTGTTTTAAACAGTTGCAAAAAAATATATATATGTATAGTACATATGGTTGTATCTTTTATTTTCTTGCCAAAAAAGTGCTACTTCTTCGAATTAAGGGTATATAAGAGCAAAAATGGAAACAATAAAGAGCATATTGAATATGGAATATATTTAGAATTAAATATATAATCATCGAAATGTCGGCCTTTCAAATCCAATTCAAAAGATTTTACGTTAATGTCCTCAAAATTATATCATATTGCATTAATTAATTGAATTAACATGTTATGAACACTTTGAACGAAGTATTTAGCTTTGAATTTGAGTATTATAACTTAAATTTACCGTCCACTTTCAATTATCATATATTAGTTTAGTATTCTATAGGCATTTGTTTGTTAGTCTTTTAAGCCATTAAAATTCTCATTTCTAAAACTTAATACTTAGACTATATGATTGCTAGCTTTTACGAACGAACTTAAAAAGGTTATTTCATATTTATTATATTAAAAATAGATTTGTTCTATGAATGTCAGTTTTAACCTAATTCAACAAATAAGATTTTAATTATTGTTTCAAAGGTCGATAATTCGATTCCTTACTCTCATAATAGCGTTAAACTAACAAAATCCAACTTAAAGAAACTATTTACGGAAAATGGAAGGGAAATAAAGGGAAAGAAGTGAGTATTATTGGATAACACGAGCTACCCATTGCCAAAATCCCCTTCACTGCGCCAAAATCCAATATGGTTTTTTCAAGATGTTTTTCGTCTTCTCCGATGTTGCTTGTCTTGATCATCGTCTTCTTTGTTGTTCAGTCAGTAGTGGCTGACAATGAGACTGAGGATAGGATCAATAACTTGTGTCATCAAATGGAAGACTTCGGATTTTGCAGCCAAACCTTCCATGAGAACCTAAATGGTCCGACAGACGATACAGGACTAACCCAAATAGCAATTTTCCAAGCCCAAGCCAATGCAAGCAAAACACTTCGGTATTATTGTTAAAAATACAAATAAAATTTAAAAAGTTACAAAAGTGTTTAAGTTGATAGGTTAAGATGAATACTTGTATTCTTAACAGGTATATTCAAGAGATTCTACCAACAATAACTGATCCTGCATTGAAGAACGACCTTATAGTATGTGAAAATGCATACAGGACGGTGAATGAAGCACTTCAAGAAGGAATTGACTTATTCTTCAAAAGGGATTATAGAAGCATGTTAAATGTCGAGAAGATTGCTCCGAGAGCACAAGCGAGTTGCAACATGATTTTCAGCACACCACCAGAGAAACGAGGTGTACTAGAGGAGAGGAACAGGGAGATCAGAATTCTCATTGCCATGGCTATAGTTTCTGGCTACATCATGACCTGTTCTACTTCTCTCTAATCTCTTTTCTAATTCAAAATTGGGCGTCTTCTTTCTTTTAACACGTGTTTATTTTGAACGTGTTTATTTTCAAGAATTTGATGATACAATCCATAAGTATGATTTTTTATCATGAATTAAAAAATAAAGATCATAAGTTCTTTTTTTTTTTCTACTCATATTTGAACACAAAACATGCATAGATATATAAAAAAAAATCAAGAACAAAAACACGTAACTTTTTATGGAAGTAGTGTAGTTTTTATAATAGGAAGGAAAGAGAAACAAAAACAAGAGGAAAAATACTTTGAAACAGCCCATAGCACATACAATAAACAAGTATTTGAAAATTACTTAAATCATATATTTGTTGTTGCAAATATAGCACAGTAATAGGGATGTGAGATCACATATCATTGGATAAGGGAATGAGCATTCTTTATACAAACGTGAAAATCTCTCTATAGTGAACGCGTTTTAAAATCACGAGGCTAATGGATATACGTAATGGGCCAAAACCGACAATATCTGCTAGCAGTAAGTTTGGGCTATTACAAATGATATCAGAGCTAGACATCAGTGGTGTGCTAGCGAGGACGCTAGCTCCCAAAGGGAGTGGATTGTGAGATTCTACATCGGTTGGAGAGGGGAACGAAGCATTCATTATAAGGGTGTGGAAACTTCTTCCTAGTGGACGAGTTTTAAAACTGTGAGACTGATAGGGATACGTAACGGGCCAAAGCGAACGGGCCAAAGCGGACAATATCTATTAACGAGTTAGTTATCTCATTGAAAGTTAAAAAGTTCTTGATGTAACATTTTTTAGTTCAACAACACATGCAGAGGGAGAAATTTGAATATTTGACATTTTGGTTGATGATATATGACATAATCAATTGACCTATATTCAAGTTTATTTATTGATATACTTTAACTGTTAAAATATATTTAGGTATGTCATCAACAATATGCACGATTCATAACTGGAGCTATAAAAAACAAGTAATACGATGATTTGAAAGAAGTATTTGACTGGGATAAAATCATAAGAATTTTATGATTGGATGTATTCTTTTAAGCCGTATATATATATTTTTCATAGTTTACACTTAAAGATAACTTTTGAATTTGCTCGTATTTAGTAAAAAAGAAAGTTATATCATTCTCTCACTCAAAATCTTAATGACGTTTTTGGAATTCATTTTTAAGTGTGCAATTCTATCCAAAAATAACTTTGTGTCCTTTGTTTGATCATTTCTTTGTTTTATTTTGTTGTTACTTCATAATTACCTTATCTTGATGGTCTTGAATAGCTCTGTTAAAGATATTTAGTAATAAATTATAATTTATCATATATATCATATTTATTGTTAATTTCATTTATGGCTATTTCCATATCCTTGTAATTTATTTTATTATAAATAAGATAACTTTCACACCATTTAGGTGTGGTGGATTAAGCAAACATTCTCATGGTATCAGAGCCCTTTCGGTTTAGCAACTCCGATCCTTTCTTTTCAATTGGCTTTTGAATCCTCTAATCTTCTTCTCCACCACCCCTGCTGGCTTTGACGCCGCAGGGGCAGTCGCCATGGCTGCCGCAAGCAGAGTCGGTTGATTACTCTTCGGCTCCGCCCGTTTGACCTCCAAATCACCCTTCACCACTCTGTACATACAACCTCATCTTTTCCAAACATAGCCTCTTTCATTTTCTTCCCGATCTTCCCTTCATCCTTCATCCTTCACGGAAACCCTAATCTCAGGATCCTCATCAGCACTCTCTTTGAGAATATACAGAATCTCGATATGCCCATCAACCTTTTGCAGAGATTTACCTTCGGAATCTGGGTGCCGCATTAGCCTCTTCGCCAACCAAGTTGCCGCCGCCCTTCTCGCCAAAATTGGCTCTTTCGCCTAATGTGGCGACTCTTTCGGCTGCCCTTCTTGCCAAAATTGGCTCCTTCGCCCAATGTGGCTCCTTCGCCCAATGTGGCGACTCTTACGGCTTCAACATTGTCTTTGTCCCTTGCTCTAGGTTTCCCCTTCTACTTCTTGGGGTTAGACATATTCTCACCAGAGCCAAGGCAGCATCGTCGCTGAGCGACAATCCCTCTTCATGGATTAGACATATTCTCGCCGAAGCCAAGGTAGCATCGCCGCTAAGCGGCGATCCCTCTGCAGTTTTCGATGGCCAAGAAAGTGTCTCTACGCCTCCTTCGAACCAGGTTATTGACATCTTCACGAAAAGTGTTTCTCAACCTCTCTTTGAATTTTTCATATTCAAGCTTCACGTTCGTTCAAATCCGACGCTCAGCTTGCGGTGGGGTGTTAAGGATATTTAGTAATAAATTATAGTTTACCATATATATCATATTTGATATTTTATTATAAGGTAAATATAGATATTTGCCTTCTTAGCATAGTATCTTTCCATTTATTATTATTTCCATTTATTACTATTTCCATATCCTTGTAATTTAGTTGATTATAAATAAGATAACTTTCACACTATTTAGGTGGGGTGGATTGAGCAAACATTCTCAAGCTCGCTACTATAAGAATTTCTTTATATATATATTAGTCTACCTTGATCATAATTTAGTCACTTTCCCAAATAGTCACCTTTGTGTGTAATAAACACCAGTGTTTAATCAAGCGAACTCCTTGTAGTCTTGTCATTGATAGTGGAAGTTGCACCGATGTAGTAAGTACCATGTTGATCAAAAGGTTGCAAATTCCAACCCAGCACCATCCTAAACCTTCAAGCTTCAATGGCTCAATGATAGTGGAACAATGAAGGTAGTTTCCAAAATTTTAATATCTTTTACTTTGTGAAAATATAAAGATGAAGTTCTTTGTGATGTATTACAAATACTTGCTGGAGATTGGCCGAACTTGGCAATTTGATAGGAAGGTATGTATGATGATTATTTGAATAAGTATTCTTTTATAAAAGATGGTAGAAAAAAAACTCTTATACTTTTGAGTTCTGCAAATGTATTTGATGATCAATTAAAGTTAGAGAAAAAAAAAAGAGTTTGAGGAAAAAGAATGGAAAGAAAAGCAAGACTTGAGCGAAAATTAGAAAAAAATCAAAGACAAAAAAATTAATGAAAAAAAGAATGAAAAAAAGAGATGAAATTGAAAAGAAAAAAAAAAGTGAGTTGTTTGGATAAAGTCGAAAAGGTGAGAAGAGAAATGTTTTCACAAAAAAAACCATCTTTGTACTTATATACAAGAAAGGATGTTTGGTCTCTAACGAAAACAACTTGTCATTGCTTACTGTGTTTCAATATCTTTTATAGGAATTTGAGGACGTGTTTCAAGATGAAGTACCTAAAGAACTTCCTCCTATTAGAAGTATTGAACAAAAAAATAGACTTCATTCTGGAGGTTGTCATTCTTAATAGACCAGCTTATAGAGTCAATCCAACCGAGACTAAAGAAATTCAAAGGCAAGTGGAGGAGCTCATGGAGAAAGGCTATATACGAGAATGTTTAAGTTCATGTTTTGTACCAGTCTTATTAGTTCTAAAGAAAAATGAAACTTGACGCATGTGCGTGGATTGTAGAGTTATCAACAAAATCATTGTAAAGTATAGACATCCTAAAGGACGGAAGGAAATCATTTTTCAACATGGAGACTGGGTTTGGATACATTTTTGCAATGAACGATTCTTATCTCAAAGGAAGACAAAGTTACATCCAAGAGGGATGACCTTTATCATGTCCTTGAAAGTATTAATAACAATGCCTATAAAATTGATCTTCCCATAGAATTTTCAGTACATTCTACTTTCAATGTTGCTGGCTTGAGTACTTTTGAGTAGGTGATGATTTTCCTGATTCGAGGATGAATCCTTTTAAAGAAAGGGAAGATGACAAGAATCACGATGTTCCAAATGTTCCAACCAAACCTATTACATGTGATAAGGCAACTTTAATCCTTAGCCAAATGATCAAAGTTTTTATTGAAGCAAGAACCCTTTAATCAAATAAATTATCCTCCTTGTACAAAATTCGGATCAACCAAGATGTAAGGCTACAATTAGATTACCTCTTCAGATAAAAGATCTAGAAGTAAGATTTGGAACCTTGTTGTAAATTGAGTCACTCCACAATCGAACTTGATCAAGACTTGATTGAATGGCTAAGATGCAATCTATCACCGGAATTGTTTGAAACTTAGAAAGGACAAAGATGGTGCTCGAATTTCTAAGTGTATAAGTCTCAATTTGAAATCTCAATTTCATTCATCCGAAATCTGCATTTTACATAATAATTTGTGGGTATTTATAGTCTCTCCACAAAAGATACTCCCAATTCTTCAAATGCCCACTAAAGAAGTTAGTGACCATAATTTAATCTCGACCCCTTTAAATTTCCAAGAAGAAGAAGTCAATTTGACAAATAACTTCAACCTTTTTTTGTCCATTACAAGAATTATGAAATTAAAAATAATAAATAAAGTTTTCTAACAGTCAATCAAGTGCAATTTATTGCAACTTCATTTGCTACTTCAACCATGCAAATATTCACTTCTGAAGCTCCAAATGATCCTTCCTCAATCAAATCAACTTGTAACACATGAAATAATGGTTGAACCGTGTCTATCCAATTTTGTAGATGAAGAATGAATGCTTGTTAAATTTTCTTGGCCTTGGATCGTGTAATAGGTCCAGTTGGAACATTTGGAACACCGAGATCCTTATCATCTTCGCCCTTTTCAAAAGGATTCGTTCTCGAATTAAAAAAATCATCACCTACATCAAAAGGATTCAAGTCAGTAACATTGAAAGTAGAATGTATTGAAAAGTCTCGAGTAAGATCAATTTTATATGTATTGTTATTCATTTTTTCAAGGACTTGATAAGGGTCATCCCCTCCTGGATGTAACTTTGTCTTCCTTTGAGATGGAAATCGCTCCTTGTGAAAATGTATCCAAACCCAGTCACCGGGTTGAAAAATGATTTTCTTCCATCCTTTGTTAATTCTTGAAGCAACTTTGAAATTTTGTTTCTCAATTCTCTCCTTCACCTCTTTGTATAATGTTTTGATCAAATCTGCATTACTCGTGGTTGTTTCACTCAAAAAAATATTATAAGGAATAGAAAGCAAATCAAGAGGCGTAAGTGGATTAAATCCATAAAAAAAACTTCGAAAGGAGAACAATGAGTGGTATTGATAAGAATCACGGTGTTCCAAATGTTCCAACTGGACCTATTACACGATCCAAGGCCAAGAAGATTCAACAAGCATTCATTCTTCATCTATAAAATTGGATAGGCTCGGTTCAACCATCATTTCATGTGTTGCAAGCTGATTTGATTGAGGAAGGACCATTTTGAGCTTCATAAGTGAATATTTGCACGGTTGAGTAGCGGATGAAGTTGCAAGCATCATTTCATGAGTTGTTAGAAAACTTTGTTTATTATTTTTTAATTTCATAAATTTTTTAATTGTCAAATTGACTTCGTCTTTTGTGGAGATAGGGGATCAGGATTAAATCCCGGCCACTAACTTCTTTTGTGGGGAGACTATAAATACCCACAAATTATTATGTAAAAATCACATTTTTGATGAATGAAATTGATCTCTCAAGTTGAGAAGTTCCCCCTTAGAAATCCGAGCATCATCTTTGTCATTTCTAAGTTTGAAGTAATTCTTGTGGTAGATTGCATCCAAGTCATTCAATCAAGCCTTGATCAAGTTCGATTGCAGAGTGACTCAATTTAGAACAAGGTTCCAAATCTTGCTTCTAGATCTTTGATCTTAAGAGGTAATCTAATTCTAGCCTTATCTCTTGGTTGATCCGAATTTTGTATAGGGAGGTGTTAATTTCTTTGATTCAAGGGTTCTTGCTTCATTAAAATCTTGATCGTTGGGCCGAGGATTAGGGTTGCCTTATCAGGGTTGGAAGAATTGGAAGATGGGAGTAATTTGACACTTGTTACAAGAAGACTTAAAACTCAAGTTATGTAGAATGATGTTGATGATCAAAGAGACAACCTATTTCACTCAAGGTGTTTAGTCAAGTGGACTCCTTGTATTCTTGCTATTGATAGTGGAAGTTGCACCAATGTAGTAAGTACATGTTAATCAAAAGTTTGCAAATTTCAACCCAACACCATCCTAAACCTTGTAAGCTTCAATGGCTCAATGACAGTGGAACAATGAAGGTAGTTTCTCAAGTTTTAATATCTTTTACTTTGGGGAAATATAAAGATAAAGTTCTTTGTGATGTGCTACCAATGCTTGCGAGAGACATTGCTAGGCCAACCTTGGCAATTTGATAGGAAGGTCATGTATGATGGTTATTTGAATAGGTATTCTTTTATAAAAGATGGTAGAAAAATCACTCTTGTACCTTTGAGTTTTGCAGATGTATTTGCTAATCAATTAAAGTTGGAGAAAAAAAGAAAGAGTTCGAGTTAGAAGAAATGAGAGAAAAAAATAATGAAAAGAAAAATGAAATTGAAAAAAAAGGAAAGAATGTGAGTTGTTGGGCTAGAGTTGGAGAGGTTAGAAGGGCAATGTTTTCACAAAAAATCATGTTTGTACTTATGTACAAGGAAGGATGTTTGGTCTGTAACGATAACAACATGTTTTTTTCTAGTGTGTTTCAACCTCTTTTACGGGAATTTAAAAACGTGTTCCAAGATGAAGTACCTAAATGACTACCTCCCATTAGAGGTATTGAACATAAAATACACTTCATTCCGGGGGCAGTCATTCCTAATAGGCCCGCTTATAGAGACAACCCAACTGAGACTAGAGAAATTCAGAGGCAAGTAGAAGAGCTCATGGAGAAACGCTATATACGAGAGAGTTTGAATCCATGTTCTATACCAGCCTTATTGGTGCCAAAGAAAGATGGAACATGGCGCATGTGCGTAGATTGTAGATTCATCAACAAAATCATTGTAAAGTATTGACATCCTATTCCTAGGCTAGACAATATGCTTGAATTGCATGGTTCATGTCTATTTACCATGATTGATTTGAAATCTGGATATCATCAAATTAGAATGCATATAGGAGATGAATGGAAAACAGCTTTCAAAACTAAGTTTGGATTGTATGAACGGCTTGTTATGCCTTTTGGGTTAACTAATGCTCCTAGTACATTTATGCGCTTAATGAATCACGTTTTAAGGGAATATTTAGGAAAGCATGTTGTTTTATATTTTGATGATATTTTAATTTATTCAAAGACTTTGCATGAGCATGTGGAGCATGTTAAGTCAATTTTGATTACGCTTAGAAAAGAGAAACTTTATGCTAATTTTAATAAGGGTAGTTTTTGTATGAAAAAAGTTAACTTTCTTGGCTTCATAGTTGGTAAAAATAGAGTAAAAGTAGATGAAGAGAAAGTTAAAGCAATCAGGGATTGGCCAACACCAAAAAATGCAAGTGAAGTTCGTAGTTTTCATGGGTTAGTTAGTTTCTATAGGAGATTTATAAAAGATTTTAGCATCATAGCTGAACCATTGAATGACTTAGTGAAAAAGAATGTTGTTTTTAGATGGGGAGATATGCAAGAGAATGCATTCAATGAGCTTAAGAATAAATTAACCAATGCACCATTACTTGTCTTGCCTAACTTTTATAAAACTTTTGAAATTGAGTATGATGCAAGTGGTTTGGGCATAGGTGCTGTTTTGATGCAAGTGGTTTGGGCATAGGTGCTGTTTTGATGCAAGATGGAAAATCCTTGATGTATTTTAGTGAAAAACTAAATGGGGTAGCATTGAACTATCCTACCTATGATAAAGAATTGTTTGTTTTAGTTCACACATTACAGGTGTGGCAACACTACAGAGAATTTGTGATCCACCCTAATCATGAAAGCTTGAAGTATCTTAAGGGTCAAAGGAAACTGAACCGCAGGCATGCAAAGTGGGTGGAGTTTATTGAAACATTTTCGTATGTCATTAAATATAAGCAATGTAAAGATAATGTGGTAGATGATGCATTATCTAGAATGTACAATCTTTTTTTCTCTTAGTGCAAAAATTCTTGGATTTAAGCATAATAAAGAATTATATAGAGATGACCAAGACTTTGAAATTATTTATGCATCTTGTCTTGCAAAAAAAAAAAAAAAAAAAAAAAGTTGTAGATGATTATTATGTGTTTCATGAATTTTTATTTAAGAGAGTAAGCTTTGTATTCCTAAATTCTCAAAGAGATTTGCTTCTAAAAGAAGCACATGGTGGTGGCTTAATGGAACATTTGGGATTAATAAAACTTATAATATGTTGCATGAACATTTTTTTTTTTTACCAAAGATGAAGCATGATGTTCATAAGTTTTGTAGCCAATGTTTTAAATGCAAAGAAGTTAAATCAAGATCACAACCGAATGGATTGTATACTCCTTTTTGAATGTACCTAACGAACTTTGGACTAATATATCTATGGATTTTGTTCTTGGTTTGCTGCACACTAAAAAGGGTAAAGATAGTATTTTTGTTGTGGTAGAAAGATTTAGTAAAATGACTCATTTTATTGCATGCAACAAGACGGATGATACAAAACAGGTTGTGGAGTAAATTGGGTACCAAATTGTTGTTTTCAACAACATGTCATCCTCAGAAATGATAGACAAACTGAGGTGGTTAATAGAACATTAAGAGTGTTACTTAAGTCCTGGGACGAATGTTTGTCATTTGTAGAGTTTGCATATAATAGAGCAATTCATAGTACCACTCATTGTTCTCCTTTTGAAGTTGTTTATGGATTTAATACACTTACGCCTCTTGATTTGCTTCTTCTTTTTCTAATAATTTTGTGAGTGAAGCAGCCACAAGTAAGGCAGGTTTGATCAAAACATTGCACAAAGAGGTGAATGAGAGAATTGAAAAACAAATTTTCAAAGTTGCTTCAAGAATTAACAAAGGACGGAAAGAAATCATTTTTCAACCCGGTGATTGAGTTTGGATAAATTTTCGCAAGGAGCGATTTCAATCTGAAAGGAAAACAAATTTACATCCAAGAGAGGATGACCTTTATCAAGTCCTTGAAAGAATTAATAACAATACATATAAAATTGATCTTCCCGAAGAATTTTCAATACATTCTACTTTCAATGTTGCTAACTTGAGTCCTTCTAATGTAGGTAATGGTTTTTCTGATTCGAGAACGAATCCTTTTGAAGAGGGGGAAGATGATAAGAATCACGATGTTTCAAATGTTCCAACTGGACCTATTACACGATCCAAGGCCAAGAAGATTCAACAAGCATTCATTTTTCATCTACAAAATTGGATAGACTCGGTTCAACCATCATTTCATGTGTTACAAGCTTATTCGATTGAGGAAGGATCATTTGGAGCTCCGGAAGTGAATATTTGCACGATTGAAGTAGCGGATGAAGTTGCAATTTTCATGAGTTCTTAGAAAACTTTGTTTATTATTTTTTTTAATTTCATAAAGTTTGTAATGGTCAAATTGACTTCGTCTTTTATGGAGATTTAAGAGAATCGGGATTAAATACCGGCCACTAACTTCTTTTGTGGGGAGACTATAAATACCGACAAATTATTATGTAATAATTAGATTTGTGATGAATGAAATTGATCAAGTTGAGACGTTCCCCTTAGAAATCTAAGCATCATCTTTGTCATTTCTAAGTTTCAAACAATTCTTGTGGTAGATTGCATCTGATACATTCAATCAAGCCTTGATCAAGTTCGATTGTGGAGTGACTCAATTTAGAACAAGATTCCAAATCTTGCTTCTAGATCTTTGATTCTAATTCTAGATCTATCTCTTGGCTGATCCTAATTTTATATAAGGAAGTGTTAATTTCTTTGATTCAAGGATTATTGCTTCATTAAAAGTTTGGATCGTCGGGCTGAGGATTAGAGTTGTCTTATCAAGTACTATGAATTGCTCTATTATATGCAAACTCTACAAATAGCAAACATTTTTTCAAGACTTAATGTAATGTTCCTAATGTTCTATCAACCATTGTCCAGCACTCGGAGGATGACATGCAGTTGAAAACAATAATTTGGTGCCCAATTTATCCCACAATACTTTCCAAGAGTGACTTAAAAATTTAACATCCTTATCACTAACAATTATTCAGGGATTCCATGTAATCTTAGAACTTTCCTAAAGAATAAGTCAGCAACATGTTTTGCATCATCCGTTTATTTAGCAACATGTTTTGCATCATCCATCTTGTTACATACAATAAAATGTGTCATTTTACTAAATTTGTCTACCACAATAAAAATACGATCTTTACCCTTTTTAGTGTGCGGCAAACCAAAAACAAAATTCATAGATATATTAGTCCAAGGTTTGTTAGGTACATTGAAAGGAGTATACAATTCATTTAGTTGTGATCTAGATTTAGTTCTTTTCATTTAAAACATTGGCTACAAAACTTATGAACATCGTGTTTCATCTTCGGCCAAAAGAAGTGTTCATGCAACATATTATAAGTTTTATTAATCCCAAAATGTCTCATTAAGTAACCACCACGTGCTTCTTTTACAAGCAAATCTCTTATAGAGCATTTAGGAATATAAAACTTACTTTTCGTAAATAAAAATTCATGAAACACATAATAATCATCCACACCTCTTTTCGCAAGACAAGATGCATAAAATTCCCCAAAGTCTTGATCATCCCTGTATAATTCTTTAATATGCTCAAATCCAAGAATTTTTTAACTAAGAGAAGTAAAGAGATTGTACCTTCTAGATAATGCATCAGCTACCACATTATCCTTACATTTCTTATATTTGATGACATACGAAAATGTTTCAATAAACTCCACCCACTTTGCATGCCCACGACTCAGTTTGCTTTGACTCTTAGATACTTCAAGCTTTCATGATCAAAGTGGATAAAAAATTCTCTAGGCCACAAGTAGTGTTGCCACACCTGCAATGTATAAACTAAAGCAAACAATTCTTTATTATAGGTAGAATAGTTCAATGCTGCCACACCTGCAATGTATAAACTAAAGCAAACAATTCTTTATTATAGGTAGAATAGTTCAATGCTGCCCATTTAATTTTTCACTAAAATACATTAAGGATTTTCCATCTTGAATTAAAAGAGCACATATGCCCAAACCACTTGCATCACATTCAGTTTCAAAAGTTTTATCAAAGTTACGCAAAACAAGTAAGGGTGCATGGCTTAATTTCTTCCAAAGAAAATGGAATGCATTCTCTGGCATTTTCCTCATTTAAAAACAACTTCTTTTTCACTAAATTTTTCAATGGTGCAGCTATGGTGCTAAAATCTTTTATAAATCTCTTATAGAAGCTAGCTAACCCATGAATACTCTGAACTTCACTTGCATTTTTGGTGTTGGTAAATTTCTAATGACTTTAACTTTCTTTTATCTACTTCTACTCTATTTTTACCAACTATGATGTCAAGAAAGTGTACTTTTTCCATGCAAAAACTACCCTTATTAAAATTAGCATGAAATTTCTCTTCTATGTGTAATCAAAACTGACTTAACATCCTCTACATGCTCAAACACAATCTTCAAATAAATTAAAATATCATCAAAATACTCAATAACATGCTTTCCCAGATATTCTCTCAAAACATTATTCATTAATCGCATAAATGTACTAGGAGCATAAGTTAATCCAAAAGGCATAACAAGTCATTCATACCATCCAAACTTTGTTTTGAAAGTTGTTTTTCTTTCATCTCCTATATGCATTCTAATTTGATGATATCCAGATTTCAAATCAATCTTTGTAAATAGACATGAACCATGCAATTCATAAAGCATATCGTCTAGCCTAGAAATAGGATGTCGATACTTTACAATGATTTTGTTGATGGCTCTACAATCTACGCACATGCGCCACGTTCCATCTTTCTTTGGCACCAATAAGACTGGTACATACCATGGACTCAAACTTTCTCATATATAGCCCTTCTCCATGAGCTCGTCAACTTGCCTTTGAATTTCTTTAGTCTCAGTGGGTTCACTCTATAAACTGGTCTATTAGAAATGACTCCTCCAGAATGAAGTCTATTTTATGTTTAATACCTCTAATAGGAAGTAGTCCTTTAGGTACTTCATCTTCTAACACGTCCTCAAATTCCTGTAAAAAAGATTGAAACATACTAGGCAAACACAATTGTTACCGTTAGAGACCAAACATCCTTCCTTGTACATAAGTACAAATATGGTTTTTTGTGAAAATATTGCCTTCTAACCTCGCTAAATCTAGCCAAACAACTCACTTTTTTTCTTTTATTTTTTTAATTTCATTCTTCTTTTCACTATTATTTCTCTCAATTCTTCTTCCTCGAACTCTTTCTTTTTTTTTCTTCGACTTTAGTTGATCAGCAAATACATCTGCAGAACTTAAAGGTACAAGATAGATTTTTCTATCATTTTTTATAAAAGAATATATATTCAAATAACCATCCTACATGACCTTCCTATCAAATTGCGAAGGTTGGCCAAGCAATATGTCTCCAGCAAGCATTGGTAGCACATAACAAAAAACTTCATCTTTATATTTTTCCAAAGTAAATGATAATAAAGCATGAGAAACTACCTTCATTGTTCTACTATCATTGAGTCATTGAAACTTGTAAGGTTTAGTATGGTGTTGGGTTGGAATTTGCAACCTTTTGATCAACATGGTACTTACTATTACTACATTGGTGCAACTTCTACTATCAATGACCAGACTACAAGAAGTCCTCTTGACTAAACACCGCGTGTGGAACAGGTTGTCTCTTTAATCATCAACATTATTCTCCGTAACTTGAGTTTTAAGAAATCTTCTTGTAATAAGTGTCAAATGACTTCCATCTTCCAATTCATTCTCTTTCTTTTGGACTTCTTCAACTAACTCATTGATCTCCCCTCTATTTCCCTTGTTTTTGTTCATGATTGTACAAAACAATAGTTAAATATGTTTAGGACCTCACAACTCACTAATTTTACACTCAGAGACACTCGTGTTTATTACCCACAAAGGTAGGCTAGTTGGAAAAGTGACTAAATTATGACCAAGGTAGGCTAATATATGGATAAAGTAGTTATTATAGTAGAGAGCTATTCAAGACAATCAAGACAAGGTAACTATCAAGTAACAGCAAAATAAAACAAAAAAATGACCAAATAAATAAGGGAACAAAGATATATTAGGTAGAACTGCACACTAAGAATGAATTAAAAAGGGAAAGATCGTTAAATTTTGACTAAATTCCCTTCTTAATTATAAAATATAAGAGAATGATCTAACTTTTCTTTTTTATCGGGCAAATTCAGAAGTTATCTTCGAGTTTAAATGATGAAAGAAAAATATCAAACACAACGATTCCAGATTTATATGGTTAAAAATGAGAATTGAAGCAAATAGTCTAATGATCAGGATTTATAAACACAATATTTAGAACAAATATGATAAGGATTTTTTTTTTTTTTTTTTTTTTTTATAGAAGATCTAAATATGATCTTTAAGAATAAAATGAGAACAAAGTGAGAATATGATGAAGAATGATGATAATGGCGGCAAGAAAATAAACTGACAGATTTGAAGAAAAGATCCGCACAAATTAAAGATAAAATCAATTCTAGGGTAGGCCACAAAGATGCAATCCTAATCCTCAGCTCAACGAACCAAGTTTTTGTTGAAGCAAGAACCCTTGAATCAAAGAAATTAATACCTCTTATACAAAATTCGGATCAACCAAGAGATAAACTAGAATTAGATTATCTCTCAAGATCAAAGATCTAGAGGCAAAATTTGGAATCTTGTTCTAAATTGCGTCACTCCACAATTGAACTTATTCAGACTTGATTGAATGACTCAAATGCAATCTACAGCAAGAATTGCTTGAAACTTAGAAATGGCAAAGATAATGCTCGAATTTCTAAGGATAAAAGTCTCAATTTTCAATATCAATTTCATTCATCCGAAATCTGTCTTTTACATAATAAATTGCGAGATTTATAGTCTCTCCACACAAGAAACTTTCAATTCTTCAAATGTCCACTAGAAGTTAGTGGTCATAATTTAATATCGATCCCTTTAAATCATCGATCCCTTTGAATCCCACAAAAGAAGAAGTCAAGAAGTCAATTTGACAAATAACTTCCACTATTTTGCTCATTACAAGAATTATGAAATTAAAAATAATAATAAAGTTTTCTAACAACTTATCAATCGAGTGCAATTTATAGCAACTTCATCTACTACTTCAACCGTGCAAATATTCACTTCTGAAGCTCCAAAATGGTCCTTCTTCAATCAAATCAGCTTGGAACACATGAAATAATGGTTGAACCGAGTCCATCCAATTTTGTAAATGAAGAATGAATGTTTGTTAAATTTTCTTAGCCATGGATCGTGTAATAGGTCCAGTTGGAACATTTGGAACACCGTGATCCTTATCAACATGATCCAAGACCAAGAAGATTCAACAACTATTCATTTTTCATCCACAAAATAGGATATGCTCGGTTCAACCATTATTTCATGTGTTACAAGTTGATTCGATTGAGGAAGGACAACTTGGAGGTTCGAAAGTGAATATTTGCACGATTGAAATAGCGGATGAAATTACTATAAATTGCACTTGATTGATAAGTTGTTATAAAATCTTATTTATTATTTTAATTTCATAATTTATTGTAGTGAGCAAAAGGGTGGGGAAAATTAACGTGACTCTTTTCTTGTGGAGATTTAAAATGGGGAGGAGTAAATTATGACTAGTACATTTGAAGAGTTAAAAGTTTTTTTTGTGGGGAGACTATAAATACCCACACATTATTAGTAAAAAATAAATTTTGATGAATGAAATTTAGCTTTCAAATTGAGACTTTCACCCTTAGACATTTGAGAATTATTTTTGTCATTTCTAATTCGGGTGGTAGATTGCATCTAAGTTATGGTGAAGTGACTCAATTTAGAACTTTTGAAGTTTCAATTCTGGTGGTAGATTGCATCGAAGTCATTCAATCAAATCTTGATTAAATTCGATTGTGAAGTGACTCAAATTAGAACAAAGTTACAAGTTTTATATCTAGATCTTCGATCTTAAGAGAACTTCCACCCTTAGAAATTTGAGCATTATTTTTGTCATTTATCAATTTCAATTCTTGTGGTAGATTGCATCTAAATCATTCAATCGAACCTTAATCAAGTTCTATTCTGGAGTGACTCAATTTAGAACAAGGTTCTAAATTTTATATATAGATCTTTGATCTTAAGAGATAATCTAATTATAGTTTTATCTCTTAGTTAATCCGAATTTTGTATAAGAAGGTATTAATTTCTTTGATTTAAGAGTTCTTGTTTCAACAAAAGCTTGGATCGTTGGACGATTAGGGATTAGGGTTGTCTTATCAGTTTTGAGCCATGTATGACATATTACCAAGAAATTCAAGCACATATCCAGAAAGCTATGGTAATATCAAAGAAACTTGTTCTAAGGTGTAGTCAAGCCATCAGAATCAACTCATTGGATATTGAAGACATGAACAAACTTATGATCCTAAGCTGTGATATATTTCAATGAGTGTAAATCAATATGCTACTGCTAATGCCCACAATCAGTAAATCTTTGATAAAAGCGAGAGATAATAATCCCTTTTATAGTCAAGTATGCCAGAAAAATCTAATTGCTAATGGAATAAAAATACTAGCGATAGTTTTGTTTGCTCGGTCACTTATTATTTTTATTATTTTGTTTTGAGTTTGCTTCATGAACAAGGTTTAAACATGTGAAATCTCACCTCGGTTGGAGAGGGGAACGAAGCATTCTTTATAAGGGTGTGGAAACCTCTCCCTTGCAGATGCGTTTTAAAAAATTTGAAGGGAAGCCCGAAAGAAAAAGCTCAACAATGACAATATCTACTAGGTCCCTTTAAGGAAAACCAAAGAGGACAATATCTCCTAGCTCCCTTCAAGTGAAAGCCAACGAGGACAATATCTGCTAGCGGTGAGCTTGGGCGATTATAAATGGTATCAAAGCTAGACACCGGGCGATGTGCCAACAAGGACGTTGAGCCCCAAAGGGGGTGGACACCGGACGATGTGCCAATGAGGACGCTGGCCCCGAAGGAGAGTGAACTGTGAGATCCCACATCGATTGGAGAGAGGAAGGACTGCCAGCGAGGACGCTGGCCCCGAAAGGAGGTGAATTGTGAGATCCCACATCGATTGGAGGGAAGAATGAGTGTCAGCGAAGATGCTGGTTCCCGAAGGGGGGTGGATTGTGAGATCCCACAATGATCGAAGATGGGAACGAGTGCCAGTGAGGACACTGGGTCCCGAAGGGACTGGATTGTGAGATCCCAAATTGATTGAAGAGGGGAACGAGTGCCAGCAAGAACGTTGGGCCCCGAAGGGAGGTGGATTGTGAGATCACACATCGATTGGAGAGGGGAACAAGTACCAATCAGGACGGTAGGCCCCAAAGGAAGGTGGATTGTGAGATTCCATATCGATTGGAGAGGGGAACGAGTGCCAGCAAGGGCGCTGGTCCCCAAAGGGAGGTGGATTGTGAGATCCCACATCGATTGAAGAGAGGAACGAGTGCCAGCAAGGACGTTGGGCTCCAATGGGAGATGGATTGTGAGATCCCACATCGATTGGAGAGAGGAACGAGTGCTAGCGAGGACGTTGGGCCCCGAAGGGAGGTGGATTGTGAGATCCTCACATCGATTGAAAAGGGGAACGAGTGCCAGCAAGGACGCTTGGCCACAAAGGGAGGTGGATTGTGAGATCCCACATCGGTTGGAGGGAAAAACGAAACATTCTTTATAAGGGCGTGGAAACTTCTCCCTAACAGACGCGTTTTAAAAATCTTGAGAGGAAACTCGAAAGGAAAAATTCAAAGAGGACAATACAAGACAATACAAGACAATATCTGCTGAAGAAGTGAACTTAAGCGATTACAAAATAACTTTGTCAGTCAAATCTTTCTTCAACATATGTTATCTCTAGAGAAAGAAAAGAGATAAACTTAGAAAATTTAGCAGATGATGTTGACCTGACCTTAATAGCAAATGACCAAGTTCTGAGAAATGCTTCCAATACCTATCAGTTCATAGTGCAACGACCCAGCAACAGAGCTGCTTTTGAGAATTGCAGAATTGGTTCATTGTCCTAACACACTCTTCATCTGTTGAGAAGGCTTGATCTACAGCTAACCCTTTATATACACATATAAGAACCAGCATTGAGTCAGTAATAATATCATAACAATTAGCAATTTTACAGCACTATCCAGGCTGATGAAAACATGTAACAACTACAAACTGATCTAAGTAAAACGTCGATTATTTGGCTGCTTGTGTTCATTTGGTGGGCTCAAAGCATGAAATTGTTCTGTCATTTACCTGGATTCAGTTCTGTATACCATTGACAAAAAATTGGCTATAAAATTAACCATGATTATCCGGTGAACACTGAAAAGGACCATGGAGTACATGGCATTTAGCAGGCAAATTATCAAGTATCTGGACAACAATATCATGAGCCGTTCGTGAATTGTGGATGGTTAATACTGGCAAAATGAAGGGTATTCAAAGTTCATCGGCCAAGCAAGGCAACACGATCCTTTTGCACCGCCTGCACGAGGTTGATATCAAAGAGCTCACACCGAATAGGCATCTCCATCTCATAGAACGGATTCTTCAAGACATAATCTGTGTATAACTCATAAATGTACTTCAGAAGACCCTCCATGTGCAGTGTCCCGGGCTCACACACAACAAAAAACTTTGTTCCTAAAACAGCCAATTTCATCCATGATTCAGCTTCTTAATTACGAACTAGAAAATGAATATAACATGAATGTTAATGTCGAGAGACTTCGAAAAGATCGGACAGCACAATCATATCTGTGATGAAGACATTATAATATGATTATAAAAAGCTACATTTTTCTAAGATCGATATCATTTTTGGTATCTACCAAACTGGACATAACTCAACTAATTACAGCATTATAATCTCAACAAAGGTTATGTTTCAAACCCCATATATTGTTAAACTCAAGACAAGAAAGATGTAACAGCCCAAACTCAATGTAGCAAATATTTTCCTTTTTGGATTTTTCCTTTCGGGCTTTCTTTCAAGCTTTTAAAACGCGCATCTGCTAGGGAGAGGTTTCTACACCCTTATAAAAAATGTTTCGTTCCCCTTTCCGACCGATGTAGGATCTCACAATCCACCCCCTTGGGGGCCCAGCATCCTCACTAGCACATCGCCCAGTGTATGGCTCTGATATCATTTGTAACAACCCAAACCCACTGCTAGCAGATATTGTCCTCTTTGGACTTTCCCTTTTAGGCTTCCCCTCAAGATTCTAAAACGCGTAGAGAGGTTTCCACACCTTTATAAGAAATGTTTTGTTCCCCCTCCAACGTAAGATCTCACAATCCACCCCTTTGGGGGCCCAGCGTCCTTGCTAGCACATCACCCGGTGTATCGCTCTGATACCATTCATAACAATCCAAGCCCACTGCTAGCAGATATTGTCATTTTTGGACTTTCCCTTTCGGGTTTTCCCTCAAGATTTTAAAAAGCATCTAATAGGGAGAGATTTCTACACCCTTATAAGAAATGTTTTGGATCTCACAAAAGATCAATATCTAGAACTTCAATTGTGCTTTCACATTAGGAATTTGATTGCATGTCTTTGAAACAGAGTTTCAGACAGAATCTATGCATTTGAAGCACAAATTAAACAAAGTAGTAGAAGAAAAAATGTACCAGTAAGTGACTGGAAGCAATGGAGGTCGAATGTGTCGGCTTCAAGGAGTTCAGTACCCGAACAACCGGAAATAGGCGAAAGCTGCTGGGAAATGGCATGCATCGAATGCCATAAACTCGCCACTCTTAAGCTATCGTTTGTGTCCATTCGTCCAGCACACCCATAATCCTAAATTTTCAAACAAACCAGTAACAGATTCAATCCACATAAAATACTGAATGAAGATTAAAATAATTCCACCGATAACCGGTTTATAATTCATGAGTAAAAGAAAGGTCGATTGAAAATCTGATGAAGAAACTGGAATCATGATTTGGGGTTCATATTTGTTTTTCGTTTCAGATACCAAATTAAGCATC
This sequence comes from Cucurbita ficifolia, assembly GCA_033971965.1. Classification (NCBI taxonomy): domain Eukaryota; kingdom Viridiplantae; phylum Streptophyta; class Magnoliopsida; order Cucurbitales; family Cucurbitaceae; genus Cucurbita; species Cucurbita ficifolia. Next base: position 6,486,884 of record CM066966.1, read on the forward strand.
AAAACTCCAAATCCAGATGGGAATTAGCAGAAATTTAGTTCTAATTGCATTAATAAGTAGTTTCTGTTGGTTGATTACCTTGTAGAAGATCAAGCCACCAGATTTGTTGATGATGTAGAGGCTGTAAATTGCTGCCATCCTCTTCAGATCTTTCCGGGTTGAAACTTCTGAAGTCTTACGAAAGAAATGGAATGAATGCGATTGTGAGTGTGGTGAAGAACGTAGATTCAAAGGCGCAAAATCCAGACGCAGTTTCAATGAACGCCGAACTTAAGCGAGTGAGTGAGTTTTGGGAGCTACCCAAAATTAATAATTAAACTAATTTTTATTATAAATTTTATAAATCAACCTTTTAAAAAAAACTTTTTAATATATAATTTCACATTTGTATAAGATTTTTTTTTAATTAATATAATTTAGAGAGATTTTTTTTTTTTTTTTTTTTTTTTTTTTTTTTTTTTGTTAAATTTGAGTTCTTCTGCTTCCTTGGTTTTAAAATAACAAATTTTGAGCTGATTTTAAAATAATTTTTTTTTTTTTTTAAGAAGATAGGTTTGTGCAGTGAGTCCCAACAAAATCCGAGAAAAGGATCTGAGGAGTGGGATAACCTATAGTTTTATTTGATTTTAGTACAGCCCAACCCAACCAACCTGAAAAATTTATAATCTGACGGTTGAATGTACAAACTCCGCATTCAATTTATGCAGCTTGTTTGTGTGTGTACGTGTAGCCACAGTGTAGAAAGTTTCCTCCTAACTAGGAAAAACTAATTATACAGAAAAGCAACCGTATCAATGTGCTAATGGCTTAAAAATAAAATCAAAGCAACCATATCAATGTGCTAATGCCTTAATAATCATATCAACACAAGACCGTCCATAAACACGTAATCTTATGGGAATTGTGTACTGAAACAAAATAAATCATTGCCCACATGAACATATGAACAGTAACAACTGCACAGCTACAAAATGGAAGCTATTCTTACAATGCCACAAAAAAAAAAAAAAGAATGAAACCATTCAATCCCACCACTAACATATATTATCCTCTTTAGACTTTCCTTTTCGGATTTCCCCTCAAGATTTTAAAAATGGTCTGCTATGAAGTTTCCACACCTTTATAAAAAATGCTTCGTTCCTCTCTTCAACCGATGTGGGATCTCACAATCTACCCTCAGGCTGAGGGTCCTCGTTGGGACTCATTCCTCTATCTACTCCCTCATTCCCCTCTCACAAAGAGCTTGAACAACAAGGGATAGTTCCAATACTAAATATTATTAAAAAACAGACCACCAAACTACAAATACACGATATACTTAAGGCAGGAACATGCATATGCATTGGTTTTGATAACTCCATGGCTCTAGAGAGAACAACACAGTAAACGAAGATCTTTGTAGAGTTTTTTTTTTTTTTTTGTAGAGCTCTTAACGAAAAAAGTACAAGAGAAATCAACTGGGAATTATTATTGCTAATGGCCAAATGTAGGATTTTCCCGAATTGAGTCAGATTTCCTAATTCTTCCTCCCTTCACACAAGATGATATGGTACCCATGCCTGCATTACACCAAAGCAAAAATGTGAGTCCTGCGGTGTATTCATAGCTCATCCACAGCACCAGGAGAATCTTGACTTCGCAAAATATTCAGAATAGAAAACCCAATGGAAACAATCAATTACAATAAAAGAAATTAGAGAAAGGACATACGTCGACTTGAATGGTGCACTGGTTGCTCCAATTAAAGTGCTGAATGCAACGTCTTGAAATGGGCCGGCCATTTTTCCACGAGGAAACCATCCCAGGTCCCCACCTTTTTTCCCTGATGGACACTCCGAGTATTCTGCTGCTAACTGAGACACCAACCAGATTGTTATAACGTGTTGTTATCAGTTGGAAATATACCTAAAGTAAGGTACCTTTGTTCGGACAATGTGGAAATATTAATCTCTGCGATGAAATATAGATGAATATGAAAACAACTAACTAATAGAACCCAACTTTATTGATATGAAAGATAAAAGAAATTACAATATCAGTCTCCAAGTATTCAAGGCACTTGGAACCGCCCTCCCCTCTTGAGAGATCCTTCAAGACCTAATCTAAGAGAATGGACGACTTCACAACCAAGCAGATGAGCCCAGCCCTCCACTTCCGAGCATTGAAATTATTCCTAAGACTAAACACTTTTCTTTGTAGATAATAAAACCGAGATCTCTTCAAACATAATGAACACAATAACCATTGTCTGACATATCTTCTCTATAAGAAAACCTTGTATGACATTCTAATCTTGGAATAAGATATATAATGTAATCACAAACAAAGTTTGTATCAAAGTGGGAGGTCATACGTTCAAACTCTTCTAGTCTTAGTTCCTCAAATCATCTTGTTTCTCACAGAGTCAGTCAAGGAAGTAAGTTATAAGAAGGACGACTTCAGTCAAGTAAAATGAGACTCAAGTCCACACATGAGAGGTAGTGTTAACAAAGGTTAAGTTTACTCAAATCTACCCATTCAAACCTTTGGGTTTACCAGCAATTAAAACCCAGGAAAAAAGAAAGAAAAACAAACAAAACTCTATCAAACCTCCAAATTCATCTCTAGTAACATCCACTAGCAATGTAAACAACCAAAATAAAGGAAAACACATCACATTGCCTCAAACTCTACGCTGTCATTTGTTTGATGGGAAGCTAAAAATCTCATAGGATAAGTATCTAGATTCTTGCATTTGTTTGACATGAATGTAGTCCAATGTCATAGGATAAATACGAGAGTTTCGCTCATGCCAAGTAGTCTAATGTCATGGTGAAATCATGGAATTCAAAGATTCCAATGTCTAGGGAATCTTCTCATGACAATTTTGTTTCTCTCTTTTATATATATTTTTTTTCACCATTTTTCTTTATTTGTGCTTTCTTATGGTATATTTAAAACAAATCAACACATTTTTCAACAAAAACGAAAAAACAAATCAAAGTATTTATTCGCTTGTAAAGATTATATGCAATTAACTATATTCATTAAATATACTTATATATCTGTACATGTAAAATAGAAAACCATTGCCAAAGATCAGTGGATCGATCCTCCACCTCCACAATTATTTAGCTTAAAAGAAAACTTTAAGAAAAAATAAGCAGCAGTTGCCTTAGACAACGGAGATTTCTCTAGTAGTAGAAGTGGACTAATAATTGAAAAAAAGTATATGGCTACAGGAGATTATGCTTGTTTGAACTTTAACCATATAAGCTAAGGACTTCGGTAAACCGATTGAATACTAAGTTAGTTCCTGGTTCGTCCAACCATTTACACAGCTGAAATCAAATCAGCTACATATAGGTTACTATGGAATAATAACAACACTTCCCAATGACAACAACCCTATCCCTACATAACTTCTCATCAAAAACCCATGAAAAAACTCTGCTTCAACACAAACTGACCTCAACCACCCATGACACCATTCATACACTTAAACACAAGAAAATAAAAGGGATATACATATTCTCGGTCTCTCTATCAAAGTCTTTGAATGTATCCCATAAATGTCTTGATAATCTTATGTGTACAAGTAATACACCATCTGAGCATTAAATTATAAGAAACAAGACCTATCTTGGGAAGCCAATTTACTAGAGAGGGATAAAACATTCAGCCCTTGGAATGAAATTCAGTTGCCTAGCACATAGAATTCAAAAAAAAAGGATTGCTTCTATTGCTACTTTGTCCCTCCTCATGAGCATCTTAACTAGCTTACAAAGTACAAAATCTTAATTAATTACATAGTACTGTAGGCTAAATCAAGAACCTTTGAAGTTTAAAAGGCAATCTTAAGATATTAATATTCTAAGTAACCCCATCAGTGACTAAGAAACCTAATATGCAATAAGGTAACAAAATATCGTTTAGATCATTAGTAAATTCATAGTGGTTATCTACTGCATTTACCAATTCACCACATTTAAAAAAGAAAACGAATGTGGGCTGAGGAAAACAAATTTAATTGACCTAAAGTACCAATTCACCACGTTTAGCATTAGAATATCCACACAAAAAAAAGGCCCAAGCTGAGTGACATGTGTATTGAGTTACGCGAAAGGATATAATATCAAGCATCTGTAACTAAATACTCAAGTCCGTTTTTCTTTAACAGAACTGCAAATGATCGACTAATCGACGAGGCCAAAAATAAGAAGAAGAAAAAGACATCCAACCTTAGCAAACTCAGCAGGAGGAACCTTGTCCCCATTGCTAAGCCAACCATCCTGCAATTTCTTGTACGCTTCATTGATTTTACCCTGCTTCTCGCACAGTATATGCCTTGCTAAACAACAAATACAAGGAAAACAAAATAAGAATCGTCGACCGAAATCCCTAAACCTCCAGAGATTGAGCGTAAACGCAATTTCTACCCCTGTAAATAGGATTGAAGAAAGGGAAATAGAAAAGAGAGAGAAAGAGAGAAACCTTTGACATAAGTGCAAGTTCCAAGGCCATCGGAAGCAGCTTTTCCGGATTTTCCCTTCCCTTTGGAAGCACTTTCATCGGCTCCGGAAGCTGCTGGCTTCGCCTTCCCCTTCCCTTTACCACCCGCGTCCTTTGCCTTCGAATCTTTCCCCATGACCTACACAGTGGATTCAATTGCAGAGAAATTCCAAGTGCTATCGATTATCACGCAACTCGTATAAATCTAATAAATATCCAAAGAAAGAATCTTCGACAAAATGGGACAAGATTAATCGACCTACACTTTGGGGTTTGCACCTTGGGAGGTTTTTAGGGTTTTAAACAGATTAATCGAGGGTCTAAATGGATTAGTTTACTATTTTAATTGATTTAATTATTAATTTACAGTTGTAATTTATTTATCTTCTATTCGAAAGTTTTAATGACGTCATAAAAATAAACCATTGAATTGAAAAAAATGAGTAATTCAACTAAATGTCCTTCATTTAAGAATATGTCAAAAAAAAATTAAACTAATAAAAATATCGACTTTCTAATTTATACCAAGTTACGTGCTTTTTTTCTTCAAAATTTAAGTCCTAGTATTATTTTCTATAGAAATACTAGAAAGAAAAGTAGTTTTTCAAAACTGTCCTAAAACATGAACAAAAAAGCGTTGAGACTCGATGAAAAATGAACCAAAAATTGGACGAGAGTGAAAAAAAAGTTTGGGCATCGGTTAATAATCTTACGTGTCTAAATCATCAAATTTGAACATCTCTTACAATAATGTTGAAAAATATTAACCGTGTTTCATATATATATATATATATATATATTCTTTTTTCTTTTTTTTTTTTTTTTTTTTTTTTTTTTTTTTGCGTTAATTACTAATCGTACCTGTCAAAATCATCAAAATTGAACATTCCTCACAATTCCATAACTCATGTCTTCACCAGGTGCTTTGAATGGCTATATTTGGGCTTTCAAATTAGGGTGTCAGTTTAAGCTCGTATATGCATAGCTATAGGTTTTTAGTAGTTTTTCATAACTTCCCTAAAACACACAGAAACATGTAGATGGTACTCTAACGGAAAACAAACCAAAAACTAGCATATAACAATATTATTTTCGGGGGTTGACTACTTGTAACGACCCGGGAAAAAGAAAGAAAAAGAAAAAGAAAACGAAAAAAAAAAACTCAGTCGCCAGAAAACTCGCGAGTTTTCCGGCGACCGCCGAGTTTCGTGGATCCCACGCGAAACGACAGCCACACCTCGCTCAGCCTTCGGCCCATGACTCCTAGAACCTATCAAAATACCTGAAAACAGAGAAAAGAAAGAAAATATGAGAGAGAGAGAGATTTCGGATAACGTCGACGAGTTTCCAATTTCTCCGACGAGTCCCAAACCACCCGAAAACCGACGCCAAACGCTCAGTTATCACTACGAGAAGGATCCCTAACGATAGCACAATAACTCAAGGTAAGTTTTGTGCCTTTTCATAAGCGCCATCGTCGGTAACCGAGGTCAGAAAATTGGATTTTCCTAAACGTTCTTAGATCTATGGTTTTAGGAACTTTTAGGCCACAACACTTCGAGGAAGAAAAGAAGGACGAAAAACAGAGAGGAAAAGAAAGAGGACTGAAATCGACAACAAAAACGTCGCGGGAAGGAGAGAGAAAATGTGCTGGAAAATCGAGCAGAAGTCGGGTAACGAAGAATGATCCATCGGATCCGGGTCAGCTCGAACCGTATACCCAGACTCGAGGCTCAAACCCAATCTAAGTCCAGCTCGTGAAATCGAGGCCCAACTACAGCGGCCCAAGCCTCAAACCAGCCTAGAAGCCACGGTTCAGCTGAACCAACCCGAGACTAGACCCACTGTCCAATCGAACCGGCCTGCAACCCAAACACTTGCAGCCCAGTCTAGTAAACCGAGTCCAACAACCAGCCCGGGCCAATAGCCTTTTGCAACAGTCGACCCGAACCGGAGTGCGACCTGCACCTCGACTCGACGCGCATCGCACGATGTGGTGCTTCCTGCTTCTGCCACATGGCACACAGCGGCGCAGGCGATCCCTCGGCTCGATTTCTACTGTTTCGACCCTCTCGAACCTATTTTCAACCCGATTAAGGTATTCGAGGCCGTTTTAGAGCCATATTTCACATTTATTGAATTATTGGTAAATTAATTGTGAAATACTAACGGAAGGTGGCGAACGGTGTGATAGAAAATAAACTCCGGCAACGTAGGAAGCAACTCTCACGGAACGGGAGCTTACGTTTAGCTAATTAGGGAGTATTTCGGCCAACGCCAACCAAGTAAGTGGCCTTACTATAGGATAGGCTAAAGATTGTTTGAATTATGATGATGTATGAGTATGATGTTGTGTTGTGATGTATGTTAAATGTACGTTATTTATGTTTCGATGCATGACGTACATGTTATATTTGATGCACTTAATGGCTTCTATTGAGTATGATGTATGCATGACGTACATGTTATATTTGATGCACTTAATGGCTTCTATTGAGTATGATGTATGCATGACGATGTCATTAACATGATGATGTTTTCCATGTTGAACATGCCTTATGATGTTGTTTGTCATATTGCATCATGTCGTTAGATTGACATAGGACACAACCCTAAGAGTATGAAAATGATATTAATGTAAATATCCACGAGCACGTGTTACATAGTGTAACCAAGAGATGAGACTAGAGGGTTGTGTCAGAAGAGATGTATAATTGGACTTAGAGGGGCCTCATGCATATTGTATGTTCATAAGCATAGGGCTACTTCCCCCAGAGATGATGAGTGCGAACGCGCACCGTATGATGAGCGCGAATGCGCAGAGGTGCGAATGCACACAGATGAGTGTATTCATGAGGGGCATGACACTATGGGGTTCCGCTGACCTCTAGACGTCGCTACAGATTAGCTTGACCAGAGGGTCCAGGGGGTGTGCGAGCGCTCTGGGGATTCACACTCGCACGTGTGAGTCGAGTGTAGGGAAGTACTACACATCCAATTTGTATGAGACTGGAGGCCACCCTTAAGATGATTAGAGATACGTCCTTAATTCATGATTGCATGTGTTTGCATTAGCATGACCCCTATAGTGGGGTCACTTACTGAGTATTTCTTCGAAATACTCAGGCCGTGTGCCATATTGTTTTTCAGGTAAAGGCAAGGCGCCCATGTACGGTTGACGGCGGCATCGTGATTAGAGATTGTGGCGCGTGCATAGGATAGTTGCATATTTAAAATTTCTAGTCTTGGTTAGCATAGGGTGTTTGCATTTCATTTATTTAAATTATTTAATTTGTAATTGTTTTATCTTATTTTGAACTCTAGCATGATGTTTGAAACACGTAAGTCCGATAGTGTTTTCTAGTGTTTTAACGTATTCTGAAGTTTTAAATTTTTTCGCTAATAAAGATGAGCATTCTTAGAGTTATATTTTGCATTAGAGATGAGCATGAGACGTTAGTGGCGACTCTAGATATGTGGAAATTTAGGGTTGTTACAGTTGGTATCAGAGCTCTAGGTTTTAGATTCTGTAGACTAGCCTACGATGTAGGCTTGGTGTCACAATCCGCAATACGATTGTGCCCGAGTAAGTCATCGAGAACGATGACTAAGTTAAGTGGGGGAGAATGTCACAACCATACTATGAAGAGAGTAGGTTGTGATCCTTACGTCATGACAAGCAAAGCGGCGTCCCTCAAGAGATGCCCATCCGGCCACATGCGAGCCAATATAGAAGAGTGTCATGATGCGATCAAGGAGGACGATGCATCATCCAACACACTACCACGCTAAGTGGGCATTAAAGACAAGTTGAGACATAAGCAAGACAGAGACCTCAGAATAGACATGAAGGGCAAAGATAGGCTTGTTGAAGGGTCGGGTAAGGCCCCGGGCCTTAACCTCGAAAGTCGGGGTTCCAGAAGGAATTTGGTCATGCGGTTCGAGAGTTAAGTCCGTCCATATGAAATATGAATGCTCGCCAAGTTTGATGTCAATCGGACATTGGACGGACAATGCACGACACCGTATGACCGTTCACCAAAATCATGTCTACTCTTGCAAGATTGGAAATGGCTCAAAATGTACTATAGGGGTACCATGGTGTTAGCTCTACACCACCCCTGGGCCCTGTGGCCTAAGTGAGCTACCCTGTGGCACATACGTGTGTCAGAGTGTGGGCGAGCGTGTCGAGACGAGTGTCTCGAGCGACTTCCTTTGAAATGGGTTTTTGAAGGCATGTACCGGACGACACGGGTGTGCCGGTATTGTGCCCCAGCCCATGTGTCGGAGGTTGCTACATACACCCGCTATCTGGTACGATATTCGTAAATGACTCGGCATGGGCACAAGATGGCCTATGCCTCGATAGAACCCGGATGGATGGATGTTCGGAAAGTCCCGATGAGATGAAAGACACGCGGGCCCATTCTCGATGGCATGATCGAGCGAGTTATGATGGCCGATGACATCCCGAGACTCAGGATGGCGTGAAGACATATGGACCCCATCGATGGAGATCGAGATGACAAGATGAGATGCGACGTTGCATTGAGAGACCTTGGCCCGAGCAGAGGCAAGGTCGAGCCGGATGACTTGGCCTAGTGTAGAGGCAAGTCGGTTGTGTCGCAGACGATTGAGCATGCACGCGCAGGCGGCGTGTGTGGTTGGACAAGCTTGAATTCCGCACAAGCGATGTTCGATTGGCGAAGACAAACCTCGCCTAAGGTCCGACGAAGCCACAAAGCCGGGACGAAAAATATATGTGAGGCTTAATTCTCCTTAAGGCTGGTCGTGAGCGTGTCAAGATCATGACGCCGCACGGTAAAAAATGTAGGACGTGACACTTGGCACGCTCCATGGTCCCAACATCGATGCCTCGTCACCGTCAGGTACGTCTTGCATAAAATGAGAAAAGAGAAACGTTTTCGAACTCACATGCATTTTTCTGTGGATATTACTTAAATTTTCGTGATATTTTAAGTATTTATTAATGAGTATGATATGATATTTAGCATGTTGAGGGTTTACTTCGGTGGCATTATGATGTATTGTATAGTGTGTATATTGTTATTTATATATGCATAGTATTAAGGCCTTAGACAAGCAACCTTATATTGGTTTATAGAACCATGCCCAGAGGACGAAGAAGAGGAAGGGGAAGAGGAAGACGAGGATGGGGACGACCCCGTCGTAGAGAAATATGACGAGGTGTGGCAATAGAGGGCCCACCTCGAGAAGGATCAGAGACTGGGTCGGTAACAGTTACGCCGCCCCCAGTTTTACCACCAGTTGCGCTACCACCTCTAGCGCCTCCACTACAAGCTGAGCCTCCACCACAAGCTGAACCTCCACCCCAACCTACTCTACCACCCCAAGCAGCATTTGAGGCTGCACCCTTAGTGGCTAGAGTAGATGCTAATACTAAGTTAATGTGTGACTCCATCCAAGCCCTAATTCAAACCTTAGTAACCACTCAACAAGCCAATCTACAACAGGCCCAAGAATAGGTCCAAGCACAGGCCCAAGCACAGGCACAGGCACAGGCCGATGCTCAAGCCAACGCCCCAGTAAACCCTCCACAACCTATTAGATGTTCAAACTGGATAAGGGATTTCAAGAGATATGACCCTCGACCATTCGTCAGTTCCTTAGAAGACCCCATAGAAGGCCAAATGTGGATTGTAGTTGTAGAAACCACCTTTGAGACTATGGAGTGCCTAGAGAACCAAAAGGTTGTCTGCGCAACATCCGTCCTACAAAAGGACGCAGAGATATGGTGGAGAGATAACAAAACCCTTCTTAACCCAGAAGGGGGACCTATGAACTGGGAACGGTTTAAGGGGGCCTTCCTTAAAAAATATTATCCTAAGTCAGAGCGACGTAAAAGGCAGCAGGAGTTCGCCCATCTGGTACAGGGCGGACTCACAGTGGAGAAGTACAACCGAGAGTTTAAGAGACTCACGAGATTTGCGTCGTCCATGGTGGACACCGAGGAAAAGATGACAAAGAAGTTTGTACTGGGTCTGGAACCAAGAATCCGCCGCATGCTGGAAGCGTTCAACCCAAAGACCTATGAGGAAGCCTTGAGAACTGCCAAGACTTTAGAGAAACCAAAGGATGAGAAACAACGTGAGGAGTCGGTAGTAGTTGGGCAGAAGCGCCCACATGAATCAGGAGGCTCTGACCGTCCGCCGCTAGCATGGATGCACCGTTCCAATAACAGACCCGCTCCAAGATGGAATGAGCGACACCCTCCTCGATGTACCGACAGTAACCCTAGGAATCAAGATGGGGCTAGAGGGAGGAGGGAGGAAGGGTGCACTATTTGTGGAAGACTACACGGTGGGAGGTGAATGGTTGGCAGCCGAGCGTGTTATAGATGTGGTTAAGAGGGGCACATCGCCGTGAACTACACGGCCGAAAACGCTGAAGCACAAGCAAACTCACCCAGAGTGGTAGAGCAAACGGAACAACCAGCACCACCACGAGCTCAAGCTAGTGTAATAGCCCAAAATAAATAAATAAATTATTATTCCGTTTAAAAAAAAAATTGTAATAATAAATTTTAAAAAAAAATTCCCCAATTCTCTCCCTGACCTCTCATCCCTTCCCACAATTATCTCTCATCAACCCATCCTTACGGGAGAATCTCTCCTCAACCCAAAATGTTAGATTTGAGAAAAAGTGAAATGGCTTTCAACCTGCAGATTTAGAGATTTTGGTCTGTTATTACGGTAAAATTATTTCCTTTTCCTTTATAATTATGGTTATAAGAAATGAATTTAGGATCAAATTTTCCTTCTTTTATCCGATATTTGAGCGGATCATGTAATAATCAAATCTCATTTTCATGTCTTCAATTAATTATATTTTCGTTTGCAGTTCTATAAATCTGTAAAATTAGACAAACAATCGATTAAAATTGGCCAATAATATCTGTTTTGAAAATAAATATTGAGTAGGAGTAATGTCGGTATAAAGAAAGAAAATCTATTTACACAATCAGAAGTGAGGAGGGAAGATTGAGGAATGATTTGGTGAATAGAATTAAAAATAAAATCGGAAATATCAGAGGACAAGAAACTCCATTAAATTAATTTTGTCCAGTAACAATATATTCCCTACAACAGTAATAATAGAAAATAAGATATTTAGTGAAAATATCATTATATATATACAACCTTTCAAGACTTTTAACAATGGACCAATATAGATTAGAGATAATTTTATAGAAGTTCAGACTTGAAACTTATGTCATGGGCTCATATAGGTTGACTTGGATACAAATGACAAAAATCGAACTTTCATCAAGGATATATTCGTGACAACGACTTAAGCTAACCAAGTAAGTGGCCTTACTATTGGCATGGTTATATTTGATGTTGACACGTGCCTGTGGTTCTGCACGTGTCATATGTTCTAATATGTGTGAATTATCTGTGAATCGGTATGCTTATATTATGTTTATGTTATGTTATAATATGTGAATTGTATGATAATAATTGTGGTACGATGTGTTCAAGGATATGTTTGAGATAGGATACGAGAAGAATGCACAAAACGAAATGTAACGATAGGAGTAAGATACGTTCATGAAACGTTAAGGTTAGGTTACATACCGGAGTGCTATGGATAGGAGAGATTGATGAAAGAATATGGTTAGGATATGGGTAGAAAGGGATAGGTTTGTGATAGACTGATAGAACGATAGCGTTAGGATACGTTCCTGTGATGACATGACTAAGGTATGTTCACGTAACGATATGACTGTGATAGGTATAAGAACGTTAAGACTATGATAAGTTAGGGAACGATTTGACCACGAAGTGTTTACAATATGACATGTTTATGATACGATATATTGTGATGTGATATGTTATGTTTAAATTGTTTTGTGTGACCATCGAGGTAATTGTTGTATGAATTGCACGTTATGAAATGACATGTTAAAAGCATGGAGCGTTTTGTTATGATTTCTAAATTATATGTATACATTATGTTATGAATGACATGATATCACGATAAATGAAATGAAATGTAACCCTGATATGAATGATGAACGATATGTGAAATGATATGAGAAAAGATATGATACGAATGAAAGATGATAGCGGGGTTATATTCATTAATGATAAAAGTAGAAACATTGGGGACCTCATGCATTATGTGTGTTCATGCATTTGGGGGATACCCCTATTCCATCACGAGGGTACGGACGCGTACATCCAATGGCAGGACAACGATCGTTATGCTTTGCATAGCGCTGCCGTGACGGTTCCTAGTTCTAACAGGTTATGGCATAAGGGGCTCCCAGAGTAAACTCACCGGATAAGGAAAGTGGCCCAACGGTGTGCGAACTAGCTGGTGAGCCCATACTCGCACGTATGAGCTGTGTGTAGAGTATATGGTACACGTCCAAAGTTTACCTGTTAGGACAGCACCGTAGGGAAAACGAAACGAAAGATAGATCTCATCATCTCATTTGCATGTGATTGTTGCATAACCCCCATAGGGGTCACTTACTGAGTATTTCTTTAAATACTCAAGTCATGTGCTACTACATTTTTCAAGTTAAGGCAAGGCATTCTTGTACGGCTGACGACGGCATCGCAACTCGAGACCATGACAAATGCATAGGGTAGTCATACTTATTTTCTTAGACTTAGGCTAGAATAGGATGTTTTTAATTTAAATGTTTATTTATTTTATTTACCCGTCTGTTATGTCGTTTTTTTAAGGTGTTTTCGAAACACGTAAGTCCATGGCTGTGTTTTAAGATAAAGGTTATGTTTTATGGAATTTAAATGGAGTCTTCCGCATTCAATGTTTACGATATGTATACAGTAGCGGCCTTAAATTGAGTAGAAAATTTCAGGTCGTTACAGCTAAGGCCTACGCATCTACGAGCAAGGACACTAGGAGGTCCGATGTCGTGGTGACAGGTACACTATCTATTTTAGGTCATTTCGCTTTTACCTTATTTGATTTTGGTTCGCATTCCTTTATTTCTATGCCTTTTGTTGTACAAGTAGGGTTCGAGTTAGCATCCTTATTGCATGAAATGTCTGTAAGCACCCCTTCGGGGGTAGACTTAGTATCTAGGGATAGAGTAAAGGATGATCAAGTAATTATAGAGAACCAAACTTTAAGCGTTGACCTGATGGTAGTAAACATGACGGATTTCAACGTCATACTAGGCATGGATTGGCTAGCTGAAAACCGAGCTAGTATAGACTGTCGTAAAAAGGAAGTAAAATTTTCACCATCGACAGGACCTACCTTTAAATTTAAAGGCACAAGTACCAGGATTACCCCAAGGTAGTCTCGATGATGAAAGCAAAGAGGTTAGTCCAACAAGGCGGATGGGCTATATTAGCATGTGTTGTAGACGTAAGAGAAAAAGAAAAGACCCTAGAAAACGTGCCAATAGTAAACAAGTTCCCGAATGTATTTCTGGATAACTTACCTGGAATACCCCCTTCTCGAGCGGTCGACTTCATCATCGAACTCGAGCCAGGAACTGGGCCTATTTCCAAAGCACCCTATCGCATGGCGCCAGTAGAGTTGAAGGAACTCAAGGCACAATTGCAAGACTTACTAGATAAATGATTCATTCGACCTAGCGTGTCCCCCTGGGGTGCGCCAGTGTTGTTTGTTAAGAAGAAAGATGGATCGATGCGTCTGTGCATCGATTACAGAGAGCTAAATAAGAGAACCATAAAGAACAAATATCCTCTGCCTAGAATAGAAGACTTGTTTGATCAACTCAAAGAGGCAACTGTATTCTCCAAGATAGATCTTCGGTCCAGTTACCACCAAATTAGGATCAATGAAAAAGACGTACCAAAAACAGCATTTAGGACAAGGTACGGCCACTACGAGTTCGTAGTGATGTCATTTGGCCTCACCAATGCCCCAGCTGTGTTTATGGAGTTAATGAACCGGGTATTCAAGAAATGTCTAGACATGTTCGTGATCGTGTTCATTGACGACATCTTAATATACTCGAAAACAGACCTGGAACACGAGGAACACCTCCGAAAAGTCCTAACCACCCTAAGAGAGCACAAGTTGTACGCCAAGTTCTCCAAATGTGAATTTTGGTTACGACAAGTCTCTTTCCTAGGACACCTGGTGTCAAAGGATGGAATATCTGTAGATCCCACCAAGGTCGAAGCGGTCACAAAGTGGGAATGCCCAACTACGGTAACGGAAGTAACGAGTTTTCTAGGATTGGCGGGATACTATCGAAGGTTCGTGCAGGACTTCGCTAGAATAGCCTCGCCTTTAACAAAGTTAACAAAAAAAAGGGGTACCATTTAGATGGAATGATGCTTGTGAGGCAAGCTTCCAGAACCTAAAAGAGAGATTGGTAATCGCCCCGGTACTCACAGTACCCGAGAGCTCAGAAGGGTATGTGATTTATAGTGATGCCTCTATGAAAGGACTGGGATGTGTATTAATGCAACACGGCAAGGTTGTCGCATACGCGTCTCGTCAACTTAAGGAATACGAAAAGAACTACCCTACCCACGACCTAGAGTTGACCGCTATAGTGTTCGCGCTGAAAATCTGGCGACATTACCTGTATAGAGAGAAAACTCAAATTTTTACCGACCACAAAAGTTTGAAATACTTCTTCACCCAGAAAGAGTTAAACATGAGGCAGAGAAGGTTGTTAGAATTGGTGAAGGCTTATGATGTAGATATCCAATACCACTCTGGAAAAGCAAACGTGGTCGCATATGCTTTGAGTAGAAAGACGGTCCACTCGTCGGCCCTCATTACGAGGGAAGTAAGGGTACAAAGAGAATTCGAGCAAGCCAACATAGTTGTAGCGACCGAGGGAGTCATAACACAGCTGGCCCGACTCACAGTACAACCTACGCTTAGGCAGAGAATTATTACCTCCCAACGAGAGGATCCTAACCTACAGAAAGTCCTAGGACAGCTAGACGAAAGTCCAGTAGATGGATTCTCGAAATCCTTAGATGAAGAACTATTGTATCAGGGACGCCTATGTGTTCCAGCAATAGAGGATTTAAGGAAAGTGTAACGACCTGAAATTTTCTACTTAATTTAAGGTCGCTACTGTATACATGTCATAAACATGAATGCGGAAATACTTCATTTAAACTTTCATAAAACATAACCTTAATGACCTATTGTATCAGGGACTATTGTATCAGGGATGAAGGACTATTGTATCAGGGACGATTCTCGAAATCCTTAGATGAAGGACTATTGTATCAGGGACGCCTATGTGTTCCAGCAATAGAGGATTTAAGGAAAGTGTAACGACCTGAAATTTTCTACTTAATTTAAGGTCGCTACTGTATACATGTCATAAACATGAATGCAGAAATACTTCATTTAAACTTTCATAAAACATAACCTTAAGCTTAAAACACTGCCATGGACTTACGTGTTTGAAAACACTTTTAAAAATGACACAATAAAAGACTAAATAAAATAAATAAACGTTTAAATAAAAAACATTCTATTCTAGCCTAAGTCTAAGAAAATAATACGACTACCCTATACATGTGCCATGATCTCGAGTTGCGATGTCGTCGTCAGCCGTATAGTCTTGCCTTAACCTGAAAAATGTAGTAGCACATGGCTTGAGTATTTCTTTAAAGAAATACTCGGTAAGTGACCCCACTATTGGGGGTTAAATGCAAGAACATGCGAATGCAATGACGGGACCTATCATATCAGTCTATTTTTCCTACGACACTATTCTAATGGGAAGCTTAGATGTGTACCATATACTCTACACACAGCCCATACGTGCGAGTATGGGCTCACCAGATAGTTCGCACACCGCTGGGCCCCTTTACTTATCGGATGAGCCTTCTTTGGTAGCTCAACTTTTGCCGGACACCCATTAAAATTAGTAACCGCCACGACAGCATTATGTAAAATATAACGATACTTCACCTGCCTAATGGATGTACGCGTCCGTACCTTCGTGATGGAATAGGGGTATCCCCCAATGCATGAGCACACATAATGCATGAGGTCCCAACATTTTTTCGTTTTCATTATCATTTAATACAACCCCGCTAACGTTATGTACATATCATATCATTTTTCATATCATTTCACATATCGTTCATCATTCATATCATATTGTTTCTCATTTTTCAGTTCTCATATCATACATAATTTTAACGGGGTTATATTTCATTTCATTTATCGTGATTTCATGTCATTCATATCATGCTGTATACACACAATTTAGGAGACATAACATAACGTCTCATGCTTTTAACATAACATTTCATCATATACATATAATACTAGAACATATTGCATCACAATATATCATATCATAAACAAGTCAATTTATCACATATCCCGTACCATAACATATTTCATATCATATGACAACATATATATATCCGTCATTCACATGTCGTATCATAATCATATCATAGCGTAAACACTTCGTGGTCATATCGTTCCCTAACTTATCATAGCCTTAACGTCTTATACCTATCACAGTCATGTCGTTACATGAACGTATCTTAGTCATATCATCACATGAACGTATCCTAACGCTATCGTTCTATCAATCTATCACACACCTATCCCTTTCTACCCATATCCCTTACTACACATAACCTAATCGTATTCTTTTATCAATCTCTCATATCCATAGCACTTCGGTATGTAACCTAACCTTAACGTTTCATGAACATATCTTACTCCTATCGTTACATTTCGTTTTGTGCATCCTTATCGTATCCTATCTCAAACATATCATTGAACACATCGTACCGTATTATTATCATACAATTCACATATTATAACATATACATAACATATCATAAGCATATCAATCCACAAACAATTCACACATATCAATATATATGACACGTGCCGAACCACGGGGCACGTGTCAACATCAAATATAACTATGCCGATAGTAAGGCCACTGGTTAGCTTAAGTCGTTGTCACGAATATATCCTTAATGAAAGTTCGATTCCGTCCTTTGAAATCCAAGTCAACCTATGTGAGTCCATGACATCAGTTTCAAGTTTGAACTCTATAAAATTATTTCTCTACTTTACATTGGTCAGGGTTAAAAGTCTAAATGTTGTATATATATTATATAATGTTATTTTCAACCTGACAAAATTTAATGGAGTTCATTGACCTCATATTTACTATTGTTGACCAAATCTTTCCACAATCTTCCCTCCTCTGTAATTATTCTTCTTCTATATTTTCAATTCTGTAAACAGATATTACTCTTACTTATTTATTTTCATCATGTAAACAGATATTATTGGTCAATTTTAATCATTGTTTGGCTACAATCTTACAACTTTATAGATCTGCCCACTAAAATTTTATTGATTCTAACCTTATTTCCTATAACTTAAAATGCTAACAAAAATCTAATTAATGGGATATGGGATATGGGAAGATAAGATCTGATTGTTACCAGATCTGTAAAATATCGATAAAGAAGAGGATTGATCCTAAATTAATTTCTTATAACCATAACTATAAACGAAAAAGGAAATCTGAGATAGGATTTTACCGTAATAACACACCAAAATCTCTCCAAACTAAATCTGAATGCTTATGTTGAAAAGCCATTTTACTTTTTGTCTGGCATTTTTCTGTTTATTTTTGGACTAAATGTGATATTGTGCTCGGTTGAGGAGAGAGGATGAGTTGATGAGAGGTTAGTGGAGAGAGGTGGGTAAATTTTATTTTATGTTTATTTTTTATTTTTAAGTAATCTTTTTAGTTATTTATTTATGAATTATTATTATTATTATTATTTTTTCGGCTACCACAGAGAGATACTGACGGAAGCTCACAACTCGCCATTTGCCATGCATCCAGGAGGTACTAAGATGTACCAAGATTTAAAACAACACTTTTGGTGGGAGAGCATGAGGAGGGATGTGGCCGAGTTTGTGAGCAAGTGCTTAGTTTGTCAACAAGTGAAAGCTCCTAGACAAAAGGCGGCAGGGTTGTTGCAGCCCCTAAGCATACCAGAGTGGAAATGAGAAAAAATAGCGATAGACTTCATAGTAGGATTACCCAAAACGCCCAAAGGTTATACAGTGATCTGGGTAGTTGTCGATAGGTTGACCAAGTCGGCACACTTCCTACCTGGGAAAGCTACATATACAGTTGACAATTGGGCACAACTGTATGTGAAAGAAATAGTAAGACTACATGGAGTCCCAGTGTCTATAGTGTCGGATCGGGATCCACGCTTTTCGTCAGTGTTTTGGCGCGGACTTTAAAAAGCACTGGGTACCCACCTCGACTTTAGTACTACCTTCCACCCCCAAACAGATGGACAAACGGAGTGTTTAAACCAAATTCTAGAGGACATGTTACGCGCTTGCGTACTAGATTTTAAGGGGAGTTAGGATTCCAAACTCCACCTGATGGAATTCTCGTATAATAACAGCTTCCAAGCAACTATTGGAATGACACCATTTGAGGCCCTGTAAGGGAAACGGTGTAGGTCCCACTATGTTGGGACGAAGTAGACGAGAGAGAGTTAGTAGGATCTGAGCTGGTTCGACTCACCAATGAAGCTGTCCAAAAAATTCGAGCGAGGATGCGTACCGCTCAAAGTAGACAGAAAAGCTACGCCAATGTAAGGCGTAGAAGCCTGGAGTTTGAGTTAGGGGACCCAGTATTCCTCAAGGTGGCACCTATGAAAGTTGTCTTGAGGTTCGGACGTAAGGGCAAGTTAAGTCCTAAATTCATTGGACCATTCGAGATCCTAGAGCGAGTTGGTCCAGTAGCGTATAAGTTAGCCCTACCTCCAACCCTCTCAGGAGTGCACGATGTGTTTCACGTGTCGATGCTGAGGAAGTACATTACGGACCCTATCCACATAATAGACTACGAATCACTCCAACTCAATGAAGATCTGAGCTACGAGGAAAAACCAGTAAAAATCTTAACTAGAGAAGTAAAAACCTTACGCAACAGGAACATTGCGTTTGTTAAGGTACTGTGATGGAATCACCACAGCGAGGAAGCCACGTGGGAGCGTGAGGACGAAATAAGAGAAAAATACCACGAGTTAGTACAAGAGTTTGAGCCTTTCGAGGATGAAAGTTTTTTTTAGGGGTTGTAACGACCCGAGAAAAAGAATAGGAAAAAGAAAAAAAAAACTCAGTCGCCGGAAAACTCGCGCGTTTTCCTGTGACCGCCGAGTTTTGCGGATCCCACGCGAAACGACAGCCACACCTCGCTCAGCCTTCAGCCCATGACTCCCAGAACCTATCAGAATACCTGCAAACAGAGAAAAGAAAGAAAATATGAGAGAGAGAGAGAGAGATTTCGGATAACGTCAGCAAGTTTCCAATTTCTCCGACGAGTCCCGAACCACCCAAAAACCGATGCCAAACACTTAGTTACCACCACGAGAAGGATCCCTAACGATAGCACAATAACTCAAGGTACGTTTTGTGTCTTTTCGTAAGCGATGTCATCGGTAACCAAGGTCGAAAAATTGGATTTTCCTAAACGTTCTTATATCTGTGTTTTAGGAACTTTTAGGCCACAAAACTTCGAGGAAGAAAAGAAAGACGAAAAACACAGAGGAAAAGGAAGAAAGAGGACCGAAATCGACAACGGAAACGTCGCGGGAAGGAGAGAGAAAATGCGCCAAAAAATCGCGTAGAAGTCAGGTAAGGAAGAAGGATCCATCGGATCCGGGTCAACCCGAACCGAATACCCAGACCCGAGGCTCAAACCCAATCTAAGTTCAGCCCGTGAAATCGAGGCCCAACTACAGCGGCCAAAACCTCAAACCAGCCTAGAAGCCACAGTTCAGCTAAACCAACCCAAGACCAAACCCATGGTCCAATCGAACCGCCCTGCAACCCATACACTTGCAGCCTAATCCAGTAAACCGAGGCCCAACAACCAGCCCGACCCAATAGCCTTCTGCAATAGTCGACCCGAATTGGAGTGCGACCCGCGCGTCGACCCGACGCGCATCGCATGACGTGGTGCTTCTTGCTTCTTCCACGTGGCACACAGCGGCGCTGGTGATCCCTCGGCTCGGCTTGGCACAAACGGCTTGGCGGCTGTTCGGCTCGACTCCCTTGTTTTCGGCCTAGTTTCCACTGTTTCGACCTCTCCGAACCTGTTTTCGGCTCCGATTAAGGTATTCTAGGCCCTATTAGAGTCGTTTTTCATATTTATTGAATTATTGATAAATTAATTGTGAAATACTAACGGAAGGTGGCGAACGGTGTGATAGGAAACAAACCCCGGCAACGTAGAAAGCAGCTCTCACGGAACGGGAGTTTACGTTTAGCTAATTAGGGATTATTTCGGGCAAGGCCAACCAAGTAAGTGGTCTTACTATAGGATAGGCTAAAGATTGTTTGAAGTATGATGATGTATGAGTATGATGTTGTGTTGTGATGTATGTTAAATGTACGTTATTTTTGTTTTGATGCATGACGTACATGTTATATTTGATGCACTTAATGGCTTCTATGATAAGTATGATGTATGCATGACGATGTCATTAACATGATGATGTTTTCCATGTTGAACATGCCTTATGATGTTGTTTGCCATATTGCATCATGTCGTTAGATCGACATAGGACACAACCCTAAGAGTATGAAAATGATATTAATGTAAATATCCACGAGCACGTGTTACATAGTATAACCAAGAGATGAGACTAGAGGGTTGTGTCAGAAGAGATGTATAATTGGACTTAGAGGGGCCTCATGCATATTGTATGTTCATAAGCATAGGGCTACTTCCCCTAGAGATGATGAGTGCGAACGCGCACCGTATGATGAGCGCGAATGCGCAGAGGTGCGAATGCACACAGATGAGTGTATTCATGAGGGGCATGACACTATGGGGTTCTGCTGACCTCTAGACGTCGCTACAGATTAGCTTGACCAGAGGGTCCAGGGGGTGTGCGAGCGCTCTGGGGATTCACACTCGCACGTGTGAGTCGAGTGTAGGGAAGTACTACACATCCAATTTGTATGAGACTGGAGGCCACCCTTAAGATGATTAGAGATACGTCCCTAATTCATGATTGCATGTGTTTGCATTAGCATGACCCCTATAGTGGGGTCACTTACTGAGTATTTCTTCGAAATACTCAGGCCGTGTGCCATATTGTTTTTCAGGTAAAGGCAAGCCGCCCATGTACGGTTGACGGCGGCATCGTGATTAGAGACTGTGGCGCGTGCATAAGATAGTTGCATATTTAAAATTTCTAGTCTTGGTTAGCATAGGGTGTTTGCATTTCATTTATTTAAATTATTTAATTTGTAATTGTTTTATCTTATTTTGAACTCCAACATGATGTTTGAAACACGTAAGTCTGGCAGTGTTTTCTAGTGTTTTAACGTATTCTGAAGTTTTAAATTTTTCCGCTAATAAAGATGAGCATTCTTAGAGTTATATTCTGCATTAGAGATGAGCATGAGACGTTAGTGGCGACTCTAGATATGTAGAAATTTAGGGTCGTTACACTACTAATAATACGTGTCAAAACTATCAAATTTGAACATTCTTCACAATAATATAGAGAAAAAAAATTGACCCTAACTTAGTTTTTTTTTTTTTTCTCTCATTGCTATTACTAACTCAACTAGGGTTTCTAAATTTGGGTTTCGGTTTTAAGCTCATATATACAAGCTTTAGGCTTTTTTTTTTCTTCAAAAGTTAAGCCGTAATGCTATTTCTTAATTCTTATGGAAATTTTAAGATAATACAAAAAGAAAGTAGCTTTTCAAAGCTGCCGTAAAACACGAACAAAAAGTCGTCAATGATACCTCGACGAAAAATGAACTAAAAATTGGTTAAGTACGAAACGATTTTTTAATGTTAGCTACTAATCATACGTGTCAAAACAATCAATTTTAAACATTCCTCACAATGATGTCGAAAAGTATTGACCATAACTTTTTTTTTTTTACCGAGGGCTCAAGTTAGCCTAATTAGGGTTTTAGTTTTAAGCTCATATGTGTAGCGCTATAGGCTATTTTTCTTCAAAATTCAAGTCCTTGTGTTCTTTCCTATGAAAATTTTAAGATATTAGAAAGAGAAAGTAGTTTTTCGAAAATGTTTGAAAACACGAACAAAAAGTCGCAGATGTTACACCGACGAAAAAACAAACAAAAAATTGGTCGAGAGTGAAACAATTTTTCGTTGTAGGCTAATCATACGTATGAGAATCATCAAATTTGAACATTCATCACAATAATGTCAAAAAAGTATTGACCGTAATTCTTTTTTTTTTTTTTTAACTTGACAACCTGTTTCCAAGTCTTTATGTGTTCCAAGTCAGACAATTTTAACCTACGTCCAAGGCTTCATCTGTTTCAAACAACGTAATCTGATCCTACATCTCGGGCTTCATGTGTTCCCGACGATACAGTTTGAAATCTACACCCAAGGCTTCTTACGTTCTAAGTGATGTAGTTTGAGACCTACGTCCATACTTTATATGTTCCAAGCGACGTAGTTTGAAATTTTTTATCCAAGACTTCATATGTTCCAAGCAGCATAGTCTAAATACCTATGTCAAAGCTTCTTACGTTCTAAGCGATGTAGTCTGAGACCTACATCCAAACTTCATATGTTCCAAGCAACGCAGTCTGAAAATTTTTGTCCAAGACTTCATATGTTCCAAGCGGCATAGTCTAAATACCTATGCCCAAGGCTTCATACATTTCAAGCAGTGTAGTCTGAAACTTGCATCCAAGACTTCTGATAAGGAATCACTACAAAGGAAATAAGATTCATATTACCTTGTTGATCGAATATCTCAAGGTAAGCAAACTTGTTTGAGATTTGAATCACTCCACAAGCAAGATTCGATCATGTCAAGCTTGAATGATTTTGAACATGCCACCTAAACTACACAAAATTGCAAAGAAACTTAGCCATTGGCTAAAGGAAAGGTAAGAATACTCAACACTAATGATAACTCCGAGTGGAAGTAAGATTTGAATTACCTTGTTAATCAAATATCTCAAGACAAGAACACTAAAAAAATTTATCGTACGTGGGCCGTGTGTGGGGAAGTACCACACATTCAACCATGCCCGAAACTTGAAAGAGCTTAAAGCAGTGTTATGATTTTAAATGATAGGTCCCAATCATGTTATGTATGTGATTGCATTACTAACCCAACAGTGGGGTGACTTCAGAGTATTTCTTAAAATACTCAAGCCATGTGCTACTCTTATTTTTCATATAAAGGTAAAGCGCCTCTACGTTGATAGTGAATGCAAGAATGATCAAGGAAGCTAAGATTAAGCAGTAGTATGCATTGACTTTCATTTAATAGTTGATAGGTGGTTTTTCATGTTTCGTATTCAAAGACTATTTATTTCTATTTTCTTATTTTAAATTAAATGTGTAAGTCCATGGTGTCATTCGAAAATGTTTTATTTTAAATTTTCGCATATGTTATTTAAAGCATGCATAGGATGACATCTCTAATTTAAACCAGAAAATTAGGGGCGTTACAATGCTAATGACATCTTACACAGGACAATCAAAACATACATTTTGAGATTTATGCTCTAAAGCCTCGTTATATATATATTAATGGGTTTAATCTATGGAAAAAATGGCGTATAGGCCATACAATTTCATTTAAAATCATTATGAATAATTCACATCTTTTTGCACCAATTCGATATTCAAATCAATTATTTTAGAGAAATTTTAATTTACAAAACAATTAATTTAATTTTACACAACAAAATAAATTAATAAATAGTAGATACTAAAATTAGGATTTAACGGATATTAAAAATTAAATGTTCAAAATAAGACTAAAATAATATTTTAAGTGGAGATAATATAAATCAAATCTGTAAGCTTCCCGGTCCATCTTCTTGGTGTTAGGGTTTCTTATAGAACTCGCCAAGCCTTATTGACGAGCTTCAGTTCGTTGGGTTCGAGCATCGTATCTCTCGACCCAGAATCAATTAATCTTCAATCATCATTCCTCCGTTTGGTAATCTTGATGCCACTTTTCAATTTTCAATCTCTCTTATAATGCACATGGAGCTGTCGATTTCGTGGGACAATGGCTTAATCCTTCAAACGAGAATTTCTAATTTATAGCTTCTTGGATTTTCATCTTAGGGTTCCTCCGTTATTGCTGAAAGTGAAAGAATATGTACTCGTCTAGAGGCAGTGGTAACTACGGACAGCAGTCATCATATGCTGCGCAGACTGGATATGGCCAAAATGTACGCTCTCCGCTTTCTTTTCCATATCTGCATGTCTTTCAAACCTTAATCATGGACTTGATCGTCGATTTTTGATCGATTGATACGTTTTCCTTTTTATATTCAATTTCTGCATGTCTTCTGTACCTTAACATTATCTTTGACATTTTATTTTGGCACCCCAATCGTCAATTTTTGATGTTGTGATACGCTCTCCGAGTTACCATGTCGTTGTTATAATTTTGTTCAGGACGTGTGTTATGTGATATATCTAGTTCTCTCATGCGCTGAAAACCTGTTTTGGTTTGGGTTTAGCAAACGCTGTTGACTCGATAAAGTTTCTCCATATTCTATTTTCAGTAGCGGATAGCTTACCCATTATTTTGACCTTCTATTTTCTTCGTATAAATCTAGCATTGATGAATATCGTGTTATGGGGTTTTCCATTCCTTTTATTTCAACATTCAATAGTTTATTTCTGTTTTCAGGGATGTTTAAGTATTAGGAAGTATAAAAATAGGATATGGTTTTTGTCAACGTGATCAGAGTATACTCCTCCCCTTGAGTTTAGAGATTCAAATCTCCACTTACTGAAAAAAAAAGGAAATGATTATTCCTCCTCTTTTTTTTGTGGGTTTGTAAACTTTATTTCTACTTTCGTCCTTGTTCTCATATTATGACAATTTTCTGGTGCTTTTGTAGTTGGGTAGTGTCTACCCTGGGAATTCTGTTGGGGGACCTGACTCGCAACAGCACTCCATGGCCTCTAGGCACTCCTCAATGTTGGGATCTTCACAGGAAGCTGATACTGCATATAGGTCACATCCATCAAGCACCACTCATTATGGAGGGCAGTATAGTTCTGTGTACAGCTCAGTTGCATTGAGTAGCAAACCACAGGTTAGGTTCTCGTTCATTTGATTGTATTTTCCCTTGGTCTATTATGTTATTTTTGTATCACATCTTTTAAGCCAGTGAGTTTCTTAGCCTAAATTTACTAGGATATGGGGAAGTGGGTTTCTTAATATGAAAGAATTGACAATCATCATGGTTTTTTTCAAACGTTCTGTTCATGTTATGGTGAAGATTTATTGCCCTTTTCCTTGAGCTTGCACTCTTTCCAATGTTGTGTTCTTGTGAAATTTATAAAGTACTTTATTAAGATTCAGTCCATTTGATTGCAAATATCCCTACCTTCTTATAAGGGGGGAAGCTGGTTACAAATTGGTGTCTGATAAATAAATAGAATACCTCATAGTTACCTTTGGTTAAAGATAGTTCTTGACTAACATAGCAACGTAGCAACCTTCCCAATAAGGAAGGAACGCTCCAATTATATCATAGGATAAAGATGGGTGCTTGCGAAGAATCTGATTACAGCGTATAAGAATCTGAAAACATACATTTTGAATGTATGTTTTTTTAAATGAGAAATAATACTTTTTATTGATGATTGAAAAGATAAAAAGGAGTACAAAAGTTTCAAAGTCTACAAAGTGTAGACTGAGAAACAATAAGAAAAAAAGAAAAGGGAAAACTAAAGATCGCCCCTAGAAAAGAAGCCCCCCAATTATTGAAAATATCATTAAGAAATTAGACAACAAAAATTTTATACAAGGAATTCCAAGGAGAATCTTTGACCTTAATTAGTTCAAAATGATCTACACCATTAAGGAATTAATCTAAATTTATTTGATTTCTTTCCCACCAAATCTCCTATAGGTTTGCTTTGGTAGCATCAATTCAAAGAATCTTAGCTTTTGTGAAAGAGATGGACTGCAAAGGAGGTGCTAAATTGAGCAGGAATCCTCTCTGAAAATCTCACTCATATTCTATTGATGGGAAAAAAGCATTCCACCAATATATGAATATGGAAAGTGAAACAAAATATGATTATGGACAGTGAAACAAAATATGGTTATGATCTTCTGGATTTAAGATCCTTACTGAAAGTCCATTCATTTTCTCTTTTCAGAAACAATTTTGTCCTCAATTAAGTACTGTGAGTATTCCTTGCCTAATCTCAAGCACAGCTACTGACCTTACAAAATTTGATTGTCTAGGAAACTCATAGGATTTAAACCCCAGGTAAGTGGTTATCATGGTTTGTGAACCCGTTCTTTTTAAAGATCATTTATTTTTCCACTAGCCTCAATGGCCACTAGGAAAATCTATGGAAGTTGATATTTAGATGAATTTGGAACATTAAATGTATTGGATATGTTAAGAATTTTTAGTAGGTTGATCATGCAAACATTGGGTCCAATTGTTTCAACAACTTCCTTGTGTATATGAACGATCTGCAGCAAGGTTCTTATCTTCCACATTTTGACCAAATTACTTTCCCTTTCTTTGAAACATGAAATTCACTTTTAATATATCAGTGGAAAGTAGCAATTTATACCCTAAAGTTCATAACCGGGAGAGAAACCAAAAGATACATGCAAAATAGGCCTCATTTGTTTTTTGATGCCCCTGTATTCTTTCTTTTTTTTTTCCGTCAATGAAGTGTGGTGGTTCATATAAAAAAAGGCCTCAAGTGTAGCTTTTTAGTTACAAGAGTAAATAATTTTTTAGCCTAAAAACTATATATATATAAAGAAATAAAGAAATCAACCTTGTGGGTCAGGGTAGAAGAAATTCCCTCCTAAGAAAACTTTTGCACGAGAGCTCCATATAGGTTGATGAAAGAAGGGATGTTATTCGTAAAAATAGATTTTTGTAAGACATTTCGACATGTTATCAATAATGGAGGACACTGCTAAAACTATTTATGGGCTTCAATCTGCATTAAGAGAGCACCATCTTGAGTTTCTTTCTAACAAAAAATGCCATATAAAAGCTCTAATTGCACATCCAAAGATGGTGAAGGTGGCTTCGAGGCCTTTCTAATAGAAAGGTGTGGTGTAAGCCTTGAGAGCCTCATTTTAAATGGAATGAAATCATAAATTGAATAATATTGTATTCCTAGCTCTGCATTCTTATTGTAAAACCACATCAACTTTTTAAATTATAATTGGAAACAATATCTAAAAGATAAGGGAAATAGACAAAGAATACAAAAAATTATTGAGTAATAGCGAAGGAAAATTTTGGGAAAAAGAAACTAGAAGACAGATTTCTACCATCTTTCACTTGTTTCTTTATCGTATGCTTGTTTTTGTGTTACTTAATGGGCTTGACTTGATTAGCGTGTTACCGAAGGCTTGGCGAGCTAGTCTATTTGGGTTGAGAATTTCTTACTAGAAGCATGAATACCTTTTTTTGGATGGTTTGGCCGTAACATAATCAATAGCCATCTGAATATGAGTTTTGAGGACAGTAACTTTCTTTTGCAGATAGTTAATTTGTTGCGTCTATGAGTTATCAATTAGTGGTTTCTGTAGATTTATAATAATGTTCAAAAATTGGAATTGCATATTACATTTTGCATTAGAGATTTCTTTGTCTTAGTATTGCCAGTTTCTTATTTTTATCCAGCATCAACTAAATTATTGAGCTATTTTTCTGAATACAGGGTCCTCCACTGAGTGCCAAAGGGAGTAGTGTTGCATCAGCTTTGGACGGTCGAGGAGGCTATGCCCCAGCCGTTCCTGATTCCCCCAAGTATCTGTCAAGTGACTATATATCATCTTCAAACCATGGCTATGGTCATAGAACTGATCAGTTGTTCACTGAAAAGGTCACTGAATATCCTACTCTTGATAGGCGGCAATATAGTGAGCATCAGAGTGCTTATTTAGGGAGGGATTTGAAAACTGATGCAGCTGGTAGATTTTCTGAATCTTCTGTTGGCTTTGGGCATCAACGTCATGTATGGTTTCTATAGGAATTTTTTTTTGGCCATACTTTGTTTCTTTCTCAAGTTTTTTTTTTCAGAAAACTATGAGCTTTGGTTGTTCAGTTTCTGCATGTTTTCTTGATGGTATTCTCTCTATTGTATTCCAACAGGCTGACTCGTATGACCGTGTTGACCAGATGTCCTTGCTTCGTCAAGAGCAGTTACTAAAAGCTCAATCTCTGCAATCAGCAGATGCCCTTGATGGGAGCTCAAGGTACAGTACTTTTGTCAGCACATTTTTTTGTTGCATTTAGTCAAGGTTGGTTTGCTTTTCCTATGGAAATTTGGAAGTCTGTGGTTGTATGACTCATCCAATAGTCAAAACAATATAACAGCTAAATTCTTCAGGTTTTTCATTCTGCTTTTATTTGTGTTAATCTATACAATGAATGAGATGATTGTCTGTTTCTTATGACGCTAAGTAGCCAGACATTTCTGGCAGACAAAATGATTATCTTGCAGCAAAGGCTGCTGTTAGTCGTCACTCCACCCAAGAACTTCTCTCTTATGGAGTAAGAGTAGATGCCGATCCTCGCAACGTGTCAGTGCTTAATGCTTCTTATGGTGGACAACACTCGACATCAATTTTAGGGGCTGCTCCGCGTAGAAATGTGGATGAACTTATCTACACCCAGAGTTCATCAAATCCAGGTTATGGAGTGAGCTTGCCACCAGGTAGAGACTATGCTGCAGGGAAGGGCCTTCATGGAACTTCTCTTGAGTCAGATTATTCAGGTAGTATGTTGACACGTAAAAGCCATCCAAGGATGGATGAGCACAAAGATAATAGAGCTGGTTATCTTCGGGAATTCGAGCTTAGGGGGGAGGATCACCAAAGGGAGCGTTTTCGCATGAGAGAGAAAGAAAGAGACAGGGAGAAGGCACGCGAACGAGAACGGGAACGTGAACGTGAACGGCGAGAACGTGAACGTGAACGGGATAGAGAACGAGAAAGAGAACGGGAAAGAGAGCGCATCTTGGAAAGGCAGAAAGAAAGAGACAGAGATCTCAAATGTGGGCCCGAAATTAGGCGTGAACGCACTCCACCAAGAGTTTCTAAGGACAGACGTGGTTCCTCTTTGTCAAAGGAGAGGAGACCATTACGCCGAGATTCTCCACATTTTGAAGCTTTGCATAGGTGGATCTTGATGTTTATTTGATCCTCCTATAGTTCCCCATGCAGAATCTTTTATTGGTCCGTTTTAACTAACTCGGTGTTCTTTAATGCTGAAGGCATCACTCACCTGTTAAAGAAAAAAGGAGAGAATATGTCTGCAAGGTAAAAAGATCTGGAGCTCAGTCATTCAATGATTTTGACGAGATATATCCCATTAAATATCTGGTTCCTTCCTGTTCGAGTACTTTAGGGACTGGGCTTTATAGGATTTAATTCGCTTGCTCCAGATTTTCTCCTCATTCTCTCCATTGCTTCTTGGCTCTGGAATTAGTGTTGAAGCCTCAAATTATCTAAACCTTGGTTCTTCTCCCCCTTTTGTATATTGTTGCATCTGATTCAGAGTTCCCTCACTTTCCAGAATTTGTTTTTCCCCATTGGTTTTCTTGTTTTGTTTTTCATTGGTTGCTTGGATTCCGTTTGTTCATTACCTTCCTTGGCAAAAACAAGGGTTTCCGAGATTCTTCATGTTTCAAAAGTTTCTCTTGCAATTTTCTTGTTCAGTCTATTTGCTCCACCAAGATTCCATTTGTTCATTGCCTACCTCCACTTTCCCACTTTTGCGGAACAAATTACTCTGAAATATCTTTTTTCCCCCCTTTTGATTGCAATATTACTTGGATTCCATTTGCTCATTTCCCCTTGAGTCCCCATTCTTCTTTAACCATCTGCTTTTAAAGCATATAGTTCGTTTTGCAATCGTGATAAAATCATGCCTTGTTTCTGGGAGCAGCGTGGCCAATCTTCTGAGCTCCTGGAATACATTTGGAGTTGATCTTTATCTTGTACTTCCGTTGCTGGAATTATTTGTTTTTCGTTTTAATTTGACTTGAATGATCTTTAATTTTTTCCGTATGTATAATGATTGGTAAGAACATGTTAGGATGTGATAATCTCATGAAATAAAATTGTTTTTACTTCCCCAAGGGAATGCTTGTTTATCTGTTCTTTGAGCTTTCTTCTTGCTTTTGCATGATTGTGTTTTTTTTTCTGTTGCAACCAAAGATTCGATTCTTGCCTTCCATCACTTGCAGGTGTACGCGCACAGTTTAATAGATGTACAGCGGGATTATTTTTCATTAGAAAAGCGATATCCCCGACTCTTTGTATCCCCAGAGTTTTCGAAGGTGCATACATCATGTTTTACGTGTTTTAGGAGATTTCATAATTGATTGATGGTGGATCTTTGGACCTGATGTTTTCAGTTAATCTAGGTTATTGTGAATTGGCCAAAGGAGAAACTCAACCTTTCCCTTCATACTCCTGTCAGGTATTTATCTTTTCCTCATGTAGTTTGAAACTTTTCTTGTAGCTTCTTCGAGAGAGCATGCACATTTTTATTTCCCCCACTCTTCCTTCTGTCAAAGCTGACGGTTGGAAATTGTATTATATGGCTCATTTGGGTTGGGCATTTTATTTCTGTCTACTTTGTGCATGTCTTTGTCCATGCTTATTCTGCATCAAGCACAAGCTGCATTTTTATTTATTTATTTTTTATTTTCCTCTCAATGCGGGTTCTGCCACTTTGATGGAGCTTCTGAGTTTTATGAAAAACAAAAATCCTCAGGAAAGGTTTTATTTATTTCATCAAGGACGAGGTGACATGATAAAAACAGAAATTTAACCTATCTCCTAATTTTCCAACGCTATATAATTACCTGATTTTTTTAATTTTAATTTTTTTTATTTATAAAAGAGTTTCTTGAGCATCTGTCTCCTCTTTGCATACTTGTGGATTTTATGATTGTGAGTTTTGAATAATTGATTGTTGATGAAAGAGTGTATTAGGAAAGAAAAATGGCAATCTAATTCCTTCTTGTTGCTACAGTTTTGAACATGATTTTATTGAAGAAGGGACTGTATCTGGCTCAAAAGTGCTTTCCGATGAGCTTAAGGCTAGAGAACCTGAGAAATCAGATCATGTGAATATAGTATGGAATGTGAAGGTAGGTTGCTTGGAACATCTCTCTAATGTTTTCTACAATCACTCTGTTTCTCATGAAATATCCCTTTATGTTCTTGTCCCTTCTGCAAACTTTTTTGTTCTCTGATTTTCAGTGTGTTATTCAAAGAAGTAAAATCTGCTGGCCAATTTATGCCTTCACCATCTTTAATGGTCCTTTTCTTCTTGCAGTGTCCCCTTAAAAATTTTGGTTTTTTTTTTTTTTTTTGTCATTACAAATGTTAGAACACAAATTTATTTCCCTGAAAGATGTATATTGAAGATATCCCAAGGACAAGGAAATGTTTTCTTTGGAGATATGCTTGCTGCTGCTGTTCTCTGTTATATTTGAATGGAGGAAAATGATGTTTTATTGACCAATTTTTTTCCGATAAGAACAGACACTACACTTGTTCTTAGCTAGAAGGCCAATAAAGGTTTTATTATGGACCAAGTTTTGGAAACCCTGCTTGAGCATTGAAGATTTAACTACTTTGTTTTTAGCCACCTAAATTATGTATGCAGAATGAGGAAGATGAAGTGGATGCTAATGAATCATAGTAGATACATGCTTTAATTCACAAAAAAGACTGGTCAAGTTGTACATGAACAACTTTATCTGAACATATTTTTCTCATTGCGATGGATCATTTTAGTTTTTATTCTCCTCTTCACATTCATTTTGAATTTAAACCAGGTGAAGAAAAAATAGTTTAGTATCCTGGTGTTTATGTATTTATATTATCTCCTGGATTAGATTATTTTGATGAGTGGTATCAGCAAAAATGCTCTTGAGGAGTTATCATCTGAGAGAAGTTCGGAAGACCGCATACCCCACTTTTGCAATATCCTTAGGTTTGCCATTCTTAAGAAAGACCGCAGTTTCATGGCAATTGGTGGTCCATGGCAATCGTCTGATGGTGGTGATCCTTCAGTTGATGCTGACGCTTTAGTTCAAACGGCCCTTAGGTTTGTGCTATGTCCTACTTGTGTTTGTATGCGAGAAAGAGCATTGCTGTTTTGTCTTACTTGTGCCTTCTTTATATCCAGATATGCAAAGGATGTTACGCAACTAGACTTGCAAAACTGCCACCATTGGAATCGTTTCCTAGAGGTTCGTATGTACAATACTGTTAATCCCTGATTGTGTTTTCTGCCCGTATATTGAGTGTCTAATTTTGTTTATTTTTCAAAATTAAAGTGCTGACACTAGAGGGTATTTGTCTCATCAGATACATTATGATAGATATGGCAAGGATGGTGTTTTCAGCCATAAAGAAGTCTCTGTACTACTTGTTCCAGATTTATCTGATTGTCTCCCTTCATTAAATGTGTGGAAGGAACAATGGCTTGCACATAAAAAGACTGTTGCTGAGAGAGAGCGCCACATTGCACTGAAAAAGGAGGTTTGTGTTTATATTGCTTTAAGTAGTAGCTTTCATGAATATTGGGGCATTATTTTTCTGAAGAACTCGTGGCTGTTAGCAAGCTATTAATTAAAACAACTTTTTAAATGCTTCCATGTTTAATGGCAACTTGGACTGGATCATTCCAAAAGACAAGGATGATATTCCAGCTGCTGTGGCATTATTGGGATGAACTTTTGATAGGACAAAGAGATTGCCAAACATGCATTAATATTACGAATTTCCTATTTATATAATTTACTGGAATTTGATATATAATTTACCACCCTTGTCGTTGAAGATTCCTTGATTCCTTTCAAGCCTATATTTATATATATATATAGTTATATATATATATATATATATTAGTATTGTGTGCTTTTCCAAATAGAAGTTATCTATTTGAAGTTTATTCTGCATTGCTCTTGAGAAAACATTGGTCATGGGGATGGCTAGTTTTTAACTTCCAATGTAAAGTTTCTTGTGGGGCCACATTTTTGTTTAATCCTTTACTAATTCATTATCCTTGTACTTCCAAGCCTTGGCTAACATGGCAGCCTTTTATCTCATACTAAATTTACGACTCAGGATTTCTCTTTATATTTCTGCACTAATTTAACAATGTTGAATTCTCAGATATCCAAGGAGGTAAAGGAAGGGATGGAAGGTACATTTCCGTTGAAGATACTATTGATTTTATTTTTTTACTACCAAAATGCTAACATCCCCTTGTTATTTGTTTTCTCAGTCAAAGAAATGGATAAAAAGGAAAAGAGCGAAAAAGGTGATAAGGTGTCAACCAATCAAGCAGACATAGATAAAAAGGAAAAGAGTGACAACGGTGACAAAAGGAATACATCCGAGGGAAGGGGTAACGAAAGCAAGGATGCTGAGAATGTTGAGAAACCAGATCAAGGAGAAGTTGCTGGTGATACACAGAAAGTTGGCACTGTGAAATCTGGAAAAAAGAAGATTGTCAAGAAGATTGTCAAAAAGGCCAAAACGGTTGGTGATGTAGCCAGCAAGAATAATGTCAAGCTGGATGAAAAGGCTAGTGGAGAGAAGAACTCTGACATTCCTTCGGATCAACCTTCCAGTGATTCTCCTGCTGTGAAGACATTTGGAAGGAAAAAAGTAACTAAACGGGTGGGCAAAAGTCCTTCTCAAAATGAAAAAAATAAAGATATACTTCCAAAAGTAGAAAATGAAATGGACTGCTCTGAGGATAAGTCTAAGGATAATTCAGATCTCAATGCAACAGTGGGTCAAGATACTACTGTTGTGAAAACAACTGTGAAAAAGAAAGTTATTAAGAGGGTTCCTAAAAAAAAGGTTGCTGCTGTGGTATCTAGCGAGGAAGTTCCTAAAAAGGGTGAAGATGGTGATGGGAATGAGAAGAAGGTTACAACAGATGAAACACATGATGTGGAGAAGTCCACTATAGATGATAAACAAGAAACAATGATTCCTCAATCAAAGTCGACATCGCCTACTTCATTGAAACCTCGTGATTCTGTAAGTTTGAAGAAGGCTGAGAAAGAGAATGTGAAGGATGACGATGAAACTGGCAGGGAAATCAGTCCTGTGACCAATTCGATTGACAAACAAAAAGTTGGTGAGAAGGATAGCGGTAACGGAAAGAGAGAAAAATCTAGAGATGGCGAACAATCAAAAGATGACAAAGAGAAAATGGGTAAAGATGAGTCTAGAAGCAAACCAAACAAAGAATTAAAAGAAAAGAGAAAGCCTGAAGAATCTCATCGACATCCGGGGTTGATACTACAGACAAAATGCAGCAAGGATTCCAAAGTAGGTTGATTTTAGCCAGATCCATTTACATGAATAGTTTGACAGCGATCCTATAACAACATATCTTAATTGTATCTCTTGTTTCAATATGCAATACAGTTTCGATCATTGTCGCTTTCCCTTGACTCACTCTTGGAGTATACAGACAAAGACATTGAAGAATCAACTTTTGAGGTACCCGTCTTGCAGATAGGAAGATTTTCACCGTCTTCTCCTCCTAAAGTTTTTCTGTTTAAGTTTTCTCTTTACTGATTGAAGGCAATATTTACTGGTTTATTGCTATACTTACATTGCGTTTTCTTTTCCCTTCACAGCTTTCACTCTTTGCTGAATCACTCTATGAAATGCTTCAGTATCAGATGGGATCCCGTATTTTAACTTTCCTCCAGGTTTGCCTTTGAGTCAGTTAAATTATTGCTCTGATGATTAAAGCTTTACATATTTATTCTATCTTTTATGTTGGCAATAGAAATTGCGTGCCAAGTTTGTGGCAAAGAGAAATCAGCGAAAGCGGCAACGTGAAGAAATCCAAAAGGAAGACGATAAAAAATCATCACCGAAACGGCCAAAGACTACTGACATTCCTATTGAAAATCAATTGATTGAACCAGAAACATTACATCTATCTCAAGCAGGTGCTGAAACACCTGCAGTGGAGGGGAATGACTCTGCTTGTCATGTTGATGAGATAAAGATGGAAACTGAAACAGATAATGGTGAAGACCCAGAAGAAGACCCTGAAGAAGATCCTGAAGAAGACGAGGAACTGGGTGACGTAAGTTCTCAACACAATTCAACTAATAATGAGGCATCTCTCTTCTCTCTCTCTTTCCACCCCCACCACAGAATCATTTGGAAAGAAATATGTGCTGCTTACTGTGAATTTAATGTTAAAGGTCAAAAATTAAGTTTAGTATTTGAGGCGGGACCATCTCAGAAAGGTGCATGCCTAGGCTCTGAAATGTGCGGTGTGCTTGTGCTCTTCCACTTTATTTCTATGCCTAATGTATTGTATTGTATTATATATTTTAGATCTCTAATGTATTGAGTTTAATTATTTTTCATGAGATAATATTTTGACATCATGCTATGTTTTCCTTGTGATAATAGAATGAAACGGATGCTACAGTTGAAACTAATGATGAAAAGGATGCTACAATGCAAACCAATGAAGAGGATGCCAAGACTGAATTGAACGAAGAGGCAAAGGCAACAGCAAATGTTGAGCCTGAAAAAGTTGCAGCAAATGAACCTGACAAAGCCAAGGTGTCGAACCAGGAGACTCTTACGGAGTCTGATAAAAGAGGGGCAGAAGAAGAGTCGAAGAAGAAAGAAGTTTCGCTTTCACCTCCCAAAGAGGCAGTGGTAGACAAGGAGCTACTGCAGGTGCTTTATGAACCAACCTCCAACTTCTTCAAAATTAAAATTAGTTTGCGGAAGCTTATTTTTACATTCTTTCTAATTTTGGTTCTCTGAAACAGGCGTTCAGGTTCTTTGATCGAAACTTGGTTGGCTATATTCGGGTAAATCTAATTGTTCTTTAGAACTTCTCTGATGGTTATATTCGGAACACGAACTACATATTTTCTCCAGTGATAGGAATTGAAAATTCACATTAAACAGTCAACTTTGTGTGGTGTATCAGGTTGAAGATATGAGAATGATGATCCACAATTTGGGGAAGTTCCTTTCTCACAGGGATGTAAAGGTGGGTAGGAAATAACATCATTGCAACATCATACTTGTGAATACAAATCTTGATAATGCCTTTTCCCATACAAATGTATCAGGAACTTGTGCACAGTGCATTGTTGGAGAGCAATACTGGAAGAGACGATCGGATCCTCTATGGGAAACTTGTACGAATGTCTGACATTTGAAATTATAGTTTAGTATAGTATAGTATAGTATGGATTCTTCTTTTGTTAGGTTTTTTTCGCCTGAAACTTAGAAGATTTGGGCGCTTTTGAATTTTTCCATGTTCATATTACATTCAGACTTTCATCCGTTGAAGATAAATTTGATTTCTATTTTCTTGAAACCTATTAGATTCAAACTTGGATTATTCTTTTTAATTGCCTCTCTTTTAAACAATCACGAGGCATAATTTGTCAAGGCCTTTGTAACCTGTTTTCATGTAATACTAAACAGATTGGTTAATATATATAATATATATATGTATACTCACTGCCACTCAAAGGCAAGCATATATCAGTGCTACCGATGTTTTTATTACAATCTCTAAATTTTTATTACAAGTTAGTTTAGTTTTTTATGTAAAGATTTATTTATTTTATAATCTTAAAAAGTACAAGGGTTTTGAGGGAGTGTTGGTTTGAAATAAGTTAATTGTGTAATAATTCTAGATTTCTACATTTTATGTGGAAATATATCACAAACTTTATCATAAAAACTTGATCTTACATGTTATCTAAAAGGCAT
The DNA here is from genome assembly GCA_033971965.1 of Cucurbita ficifolia. Taxonomy (NCBI): domain Eukaryota; kingdom Viridiplantae; phylum Streptophyta; class Magnoliopsida; order Cucurbitales; family Cucurbitaceae; genus Cucurbita; species Cucurbita ficifolia. The sequence continues at coordinate 6,524,218 of CM066966.1, forward strand.
TTATATAAAATAATAAAAATTGAAAATAACATGGAGTGAAAATGCCCAACACTAACTTATATGCTACTAAATGGACATGCAAACTAACTTATACTAACATATCGTCTACTAAATTTAAATGACAAACTATTCTATGCTTGTGCAGTCTCTTAGGTTACGATGCCACCGTTGGTCGTACAAGAGGGTCTTACTTTTACCTGGAAAAAAAAGAGTAGGAGTATTTTAAGTACCTTTAACGGCTGGAGTATTTTAAGAAATACTCAGTACGCGACCCCTCTGTTAGGGTTAGGTGCAAGCACATATAATCATGAGTGAGACCTATCATATTAGTCTATATTCCTTCGGTGGCTATCTTAAGCGGGTAATTGGATGTGTATTTACTATTCTACACACGACCCATACGTGCGAGTATGGTCCCACTAGTCGGTTCGCACACCTTCTGAGCCCCTTTCTTGTCGGGAGAACACGACCCATTCTTTGAGAACATTCTTCGGGAGAACACCTTTTAGGATTAGCAGTCGTCATAGCAGCATTATGGTAAACATAATGATCGTTTCCCTGCTTTGTAACGTACGCGTTTGTACCATCGTTAAAGGAGAAGGGGTATCCCATAATGCATGAAGTCCCAACATTTTTTTCCTTTCATTATCATGTATAACAAGCCCACTAGCGTTCTCCTTTATGTCATATCATTTTATCATACCTCCACGCATATATCGGGGTTGTGCATTATACCAATTCATCATATTGCATATCAATCATATCATATATCATTCACATCGAACATCTGTCATATCATAAGCTTATCATATCTTCTAACATATCAAATCATATCATGCACATACCATATCATATATCATCATAGTTTTAGAGTAAGCATTACACAATCTCCCAGATCTTTTTTTTTAAGAGAATAGATTCTCTATCTTAACCTGTTTTGACACAAAAAAATGGAGTGAAGTTATTTTGAGAAAAGAAATAGGAAATTTTTTTAAGAGTTGAGTAGTTTATTACTGAAAATCCCATATCATATCACGAGCACATCTTCAAACATATTCTATCTTAACATATCATATCGTAAACATATCATTTTATCATATACAACATAACATTCACATATTATAACGTACACATATAATTTCATAACCGTTCGAATATACGAGCATATGACACGTGCGAAGCCACGGGTACGTGTCATCATACAACATACAATCGTCATGTTGCATTATGAGATTGATAACAACTCATTATCCAAAAGTTGTAATCTCGTATCGTTCTTCTTTGAGAAAAATATCACGAGCGTGTCTCATGGTTCTTTCGACTTTTTGTCATCCCAAATGTGTTCCAACGTCTCTTCTTCAATTGTGGTCTTCAAGGCAAACGTTGTTTTGTCTGCTTTGATTCTCTATTTGTGTAAAATGCCATAATCATCCTCCTCTAGTGGTGTAGTTTCACTTCCGTCGACAACCAAAGGTCTTGTTCTTGTAGATAGGACATCATGCTTGTTGCCCACATGATATAGTTGTTGTTGTTGAGTTTCTTTTGATAACTTGGATATTACACATTGTGTTTGCAGTACCTCAATAATATCAAACAAGCTTTATCGACATAGAACTTATAAAGTCACAAACTACTCATCACAAATAAACTCAAGAAATTATTTCTGATATGGAAGATTAGGTAGAGTCGCAACCACATAGCGTACTAAGAGTTTCAAGAGATCATATTATCACAACATTGCTCGGATATCAAATTATTGAGTGCAACTTTTTTGTGGGAAACACTTACATTTTTTATTAAAAACAATCGAGAAGAAACTATGAGACACTCTTTAGGATATAAATTTGGTAGGTTAAAAAATGTATTTATAGTAGAGGCGAGACAATGTGGACCACACATTTATTTCTTCTAGAATATTTCTATAATATCTAGATATCTAGAAACTTATAGATAATGGACTCATGCTCTAAGTGGGCTAATTATATTTCTTGATAATTGGGCTCTCATTATGGGTTTGACCCAGTTGGGTTAGCGATGATGTTTTAACAATAGAAATTTCATGTGACCGTATGTGTATCCAAGGGATATTTTGGCAGGATCACAAGGGACATAAGGGGTAGTTACAAGTTCAAAGACTTGAAATAGTAGATGATGTCGGATGTCAAATCTTGTCTCATGACTCGTGATCAGTAGTTTCAACAAGTTTCTATGTGTAATTAATTGGCGGATTTGTCGGCTCACTCCTAATTGTGAACTCATCCTAAGGGGCAAGGGTCTATATGGTGACATTAGCTATGGAGTCATCCCTTACAAGTTCTTCGATGGATTAGTAGTTGAACCAATAGTGTTCCAACTTACTCAATATTAAGATCAAATTGTACATGATCATCAATATTAAGATCAAATTGCATATCAAATTGCATAGATCATCTTTCTATAATCCATACAAGGATTTGCGAAGGTGACATCCCTTACCATTTTCTCCTTGAGCAGCAAACTCACAAAAGTCAATTCAGTAACAGGAGAAAAAGTATCAGAATACTCAATTCCATAAATTTGTGTAACCATTAGCAACAAGACAAACTTTCAATCAAGCTACGTATACATCACAATTGACTTTAACTTAACCCATTTACAATCAATGCAAAAACAGCTAGGTAAGGGCACCATCCCATCATGCCAACCTGGATACAAACTGACCTTCACGAATAATCTTAGGAATAGATAAAGACTTTAGTGATGCAATGAAAGAACAGGTAGGAGATGATAAATTGTTATATGAAACAAAAGAAGAAATAATATATCATTACTAACAAGTAACAAAACATTACAATAATATATTTGTTCTTTAAATCTTCACAGTAACTCGTAAGAGATTTCTCATCATAATTAAGTTGATAGAGGATCTTACACACACAAACACCTACGGACTACCCTAAAGAATCTCACTCTAAATAGATTTCTTGATCTACTAAACCATTCTAAGATACACAATTTTTGCCAGTAACGGTACCACGTTCGTTCTTTAGACAGGTTGATCTAAAATTATTTTAAGCTGTTCATAATAATCCCTAAATATTCAACCTAATCTTCGGTATCTATGGGAAAAATTAGAGAATTTTTAGAACATTAATTGAAAAAAATAGTACATAGGAACTAAATCATATATATTTTCCCTGATGTAATGCTTATGCCAGAATTTGATTGTGGGGAGCAGTTTATTTCTTCAGCAGGTACATTCCATCTCTGAGTTCTAATTTCTCTTCAGAAACAAGGCCAGATAAAAAGCTTTGTAGCTGTTGGATTGACTTGTCATAAGAAGGATCCGCTACACAAAACATCTGCACAAATGTTTTAATTTTGTTAGCCTTCTATGTTCTTCACATCCAATTATCCACATAATGTTACAACTATTCTTACCTTGAGAGTATTATGAATTCGATCTAAAGCCATACTTCCAAAATTTGTGAGCATCCCCAAGATGAATTTCTATTAACAAAGTGACCAAACAAAAAGAAGAGGAGAATAGCATTTGTTAACAGACTCCAATTGAGAGAGGAAGCTGCTTCTAAATCAAGATACTCAATTTGTATGGACTAGAAAGGAACTACCCAAAGAAAATAGGCCAATATATGGTACAATCTGGCATTCAGATTACTTACCTCGTAGATAGTCATTTCTTTACGGATTTGGTCCTCAACAGAAGCAACAGAACCCTCTCCCTCATCCTCGCCGACCATGAGGTCCTCATTATTGCCATTATTTGAAACATTTTTACTTGTATCGATCATATTTTCTACGAGGACATATACATGGTCGGTGGAATCCGCAGCACGGGACTCTGTGAGAATTCCCTTCAATAAGAACAGCATATGACATAATTAGTTAGTCTTGCAAACTGGGAAAGCTATCCATGTGAGTCTCTTTCAGTGCAATACAGAACTCATCAATCCGGTATTATAGCAAGTAACATGGTATGTAGCATTTAGGGAAAAGAAAAGTGATAAAAAGAAGGGTGGAATGGCTGTAGCCCTTGGTGAAATATTGGCAACTCTCCTCAGACAAAGGTAAGAAACATAGGATCCCTGAATTCAAATTGTTAGGTCTCATGTTCATGTGGCTCCTTTTCTAGGCTATTGTTTTTTGTAGGCCTCTTTGTTTAAATTCAATTTTCTTGATTAAAGCTTGGTTTTTCCATTAACTTAAAAGAATAAAACTATGGAGGCTTTGTTAGAAAAGTAACAGAGTGTTCAATGATATAAAAAGGGTAGGATAGAGAAGTGTGAGTTAATCTTTTTTTTTTTTTTTTTTTTTTTTGGTTCCCATCAGATTTCTGTAAACAGTGACTTCAGCCTCTTGCAATCAATGCTAATTAAATGGGCAGGATTTTCGTAAACTCTATTAGTTTAGGGAGCGGCTAAATTTTAAGTAAATTTTTCTTTCTTGGTGCTTTCCTTTATTTAACTTTTCACTAATAATTTCTTTTCTCTGCAAAGAATCTCAAGAACACCTTATTAACCCAGAAGTTTATCCGCCGAGAAAGTACATCTACTGGCAAACCAATTGCAGCTGCAAGACTCTTAGCACTCCAACTGCAAAAGAAAAGTTTATATTAAGCCACATATAGTTGTGTCATACACTAAGTATAACTAGTTGGGCTAAGTGTAGAAGATTTCTACCTTTTTTGATGTTGGAATTGCATAATAATCACTGCATGAACGGGAGCTACAGTGAACTGCATTTCTCTATCTTCAAATTGCAACTCCAACTACAACAGATGAACCAATGATTTATCAGGCCATATGAAGATAGAAAAGAATTGTCATGAGTTTCAATTCCGAGCACGACACTTTGCACATTCATATTAATAGTAGATGATGTTGTCCGTTAACTGACCTTTACTGTACCAAGATTTTTCTTCCACTGTAGCTTACGAGGTGTCTTAATTTCATGAAACCTCTGAGCGTAATCTGTAAGCAGATGATCCACTGATGCAGGTAGGTTTATGTTTTCATCCTAAAATTCACCGTGGTTAGAAGGTTCACCAAGTAAATTAAAACATCTGAAATCTAGTTCTAAGAACAAGTGCTGACAAATAAAGAGTTTTTTTTTTCTCCCCCAGAATAGTTCAATTCTGCGTAGAAACCTCCTTCCAATGCCCACGGAAAATCAAGAAACAAGCATGCCGAAGTATAAGGAAGGTCGTATACTATATGTATACACATATATGAAATGTTTCATTCCAATGGATCTTTCAATGCTAAGACAACTAATGCATCATCATTCAATATAGGGCAACGAAGTGTGAATGTTCTGCATAAATACCACCGCATTTTTACACGAAAATATTTTCTCACTTGAATTGGAGGCCAGAAATTTGAAGACAAGATAGTTGCATCAAAGTCATTCATTGAAATCGTGCTCTCCTTGAGATCAACTAGATGAACATACATAAAAAAAGAAATTAGTCAGTACTTTCAGTGTATAACATGATACTTCCGGTAGAGTAGCAAGAGTGCTAAACAATATGATGAGCTTAGTATGACGTAAGAAACAGGTGTCAAGAGACATTGAGCTGTCAAGTTGGGAAAATTGGTGTGTAAGAGAAGCACTATTTTCAGAACGACATTGCTATATTCAGTTACAGTGGGCAAAGGGACAGGAAGGAGGGAGAAAGAGATGGAAATAGCACCAGTTTACCTTCTGGATTATTTAGAACAATCTTTCTTTGGTTTCCTCACTACACAGCTATACTACATGTTTCTTCTACTTAATTAGATAGTTCACATCTCATAGTCTTAGTCAATGATTTATCAGGCCATATGAAGAGGATACTTTCATAGCTATGATTTCAAATATCAATCTACCTTATTAATTCATGGAAGATGGAAATTAGACATAATCCTTATTGCAAAAAAAGTTTAGGGGAGCAAGACAAACGAACTTTCAGATTTTTTCCATTTTAAAATCTATTGAATCAGTTGATTTCAATTTATTGGCGCATAAGCTGAATTTTGAAAATCGAGCTAACTGAAGTATCCAATACATACTCAGCAGCCTAGCCCTTCACGCCATTGTTCAGCCTAACCCACACCAGTGGAACATCCACTCAATAAGCTGTACAGTTTTCTACCCACCCAGCCCCAGTCCATGCTTACACTTGATTTCCTAGCCTAATTTTTGTTGTCTAAATCTCTCTCTCTCTCTCAAATTTCACTCAATCTGATCTCTCACACCTTAATCGCATCTCATATTTTCGTCTCTATTCTCTCCCTCTCCCGAAGTTCTTATCCCCACCTTCTGCAGCAATAGTTCTCTCCCGAGTCCCTCTCTTGCTTAAACCGACTCAAGTAGTCAACCTAACTAAAACACTCTATTTGTAACAATTTTTGTGAAACCACTCTCTTGATCAGAAAGCTTGAATTTTATGAGGGCATGTTGTTCCGGCTATCTTTTAGGAGATTTTAGAGAGAAATATGAAGATTTTTGTTGATTCATCTAAAGAATACGAGAGTTCTTATTAGACTTATATAACTTTCCGAAGTTCTTTTCCCAATCTTTTTTCATAATTATGATTTCCCTCCTGCTAAACCAAATCTCTTGACTCTCCTCACCCGTGTGAGCTAGAGAGCTCCTTTTTCTCACCTGACACGTTGCAAATGTCAAATATCAACCTCAGCCTCCCACTCTCTGTTGCAAGTAATTATTAAGAACTAAATTTCCTACTAGAGGCTGCATTACCTAAAATACCAATTTTCCCAACCCAACAGCTCGAAGTCTCTCTCTTCTCCTGTTTCTTACAACATAGCTAAGGTAAGATAAGCAGATGGGAGTCATTTTAAAAAGACCACAGGCATTTTTCAACATACCTGTTTGTGATGGCACTTTTATTGTTGCTTTAATATTAGAGTTAGTCCTCTTGGAATCAATTAGATCATTGAGCATAATTTCACACTTCTGCATGCTACTTTCTCCAAAATGAATCTGAAAAATGACAAGGATATAATAAGACAAACAATTTGAACACAAGAAAACACAAAAAAGTTCCCTATTTCTTATTCTTGTGATATGCTAATTGTGGTTTAGAAGGGTGAAAAAAGCACACCTTGAGTAGCTCTAGTGTTCGTATCTCCGAGTCAATGTCATAATCAGACTTATTTAGAAGTTTTTCTGCCAGCATGACACGATATTCATTAACTAGTTGGTCTTTTGAACCAATTATGCTAACTAGCATCCCAAGAATGTCAACCTTCCTTCTAGTCCTCCCACCCTTTAATGGATCAGCTTCTACAGGGTCAGGCTCCCATCTGAAAAAGCAGAACCCATTACTCCATTTAAAACAATAACGATGAAGAATGATTACTATCAGCTTAGTGTACGCCTTACAAATGGTTCATCCTGCGACACCCTACATATACCCGTACCTTGATGCGTTCATCCAGGCTTGCTTGTCATCAGTGTGAAAATCATCATCTAGACCTACATTTTCTTGACCATCTTCATCTCTATTTAATTCTTCAAGAAGGCTAGCACCAGTATTTCCAGATACATTGGAATTTCCACCAGTCCCGTCAGTAAGCATTGTCACAATACATTTGATGGTATCTTTCCTTCCCCTCAAGTATTCCCTTATTGGCTCACCCACTGCTTCAAGAAAAACACCAGCTGAGTCTATTGTGCGGAGTGCTTTGATAGTGGAAACATATTGATGCAATATATCATTCGTTGAAGCTCCAGCAGTAAGTAGGCGATATCGTAGTGCCGAGATGAAAGATTCAACAAGCTTAGAATGTTGCCCAGTGTATTCAAGACACTGTTTTAAATCTTCAATTGCCGGAGAGCTGAAATTTATGTTACAGATTGATTTTTAAAAATAATAATAATCATCATAATCTCTTTGCATTTAAGTACAAAGGTCTGTTTGGCGTAATCCAAGAATTTCTATAAAAAAAAATTGAAAATATTGAAGCTGCTTTTAGAATGTATTAATGTTAAAAGCACATACGATAGACTGTGGGACTACTATCATTTTTGGTTTTGATCACTTGCAACATAGAAAAAATTGTTAAGCCTAAGAGTATTTTGACTTGAACTAATGTGATGTTTACCAGAATGATTACAGAAATTGAATCAGAGTGAATAAATTTCGACAGAAATCACAAGTCAGCTGATGAAATGTAAGTGTCATAGTTACAAGACTACTATCTGAATTCTACAGATTGTGGGTTGGACTAAGGAGTCAAATAAGAAATTTCTTTAACCATTCGAACTAGGAGCGTGACGTATGATTATTGTCTTGGTCACGTCAAGTTCTTGCTAAAGCCAAGGAAACATGAACCACACGGCCTCAATGACATGAAAGCATATTTCTTGACCAAGTTGGTTAAACTTGGCACATCCAAGCAGAGGTATGTCTCAGCTTGTTCAATAACCCAAGTAACGTGTCTCCTTACTCATATATAGTTGAACAATCCAAATTGGTTATACCAAGTGGATGGGAAGCTTTGAGGTCATACACGCAGTCCTTGAATTGAATTTTTTGAGATTTTAGTTAAGCTAAATTTATATTTTGGTTCATTCCATGCAGCATATACATTTTAGTTTCATCCTTAATGTTTTTAAAGTATCACTGTTGTCTCTGTGTCGTTGAAATTGAATAAAAAAATCATAACATAGCTTTTAATATTATTTTGTAAGATAAATTACATTTTTAGTCCTCTGTATTGACCTTAAGTTCCAAAATCATGTAATATTATCCTCAGGTTTAGGAAATCATTCAATTTGGTCCCTGAATTAACGCCTCTGTTTAGATAAAACGGTGATGCTGATGAAGCTAATGTGAGTGCCTTTAAGGGTATATTAGTAATTAGTTAGAGAGTTTCTTGTACCATTTGGTTATAAATAAAGAGAGTGGGAAGGGAGGAGTAGGCACTATTTTGGTGAGTGATTTAGAGCTTGAAAGAGGTCTCGAGGGGGGGTGTCAAGTACCTCGAACACTTAGTTTATCTTGTAGTTCCAATATCTTTCATATTTTTAACACATATGGGATCTATCAATTAATGATAGGAATGTTATTAAGGGTATATCTGTAATTGGTTATGGAGTTTGTTATACTATTTGGTTATAAAAAGAGAAATTGGAGAGGAAGGAGGTAAGCATTGTTTGGTGAGTGATTAGGGCTTGAGAGAGAGATCAAGATACGGAAGGTCCAAGTACCTCAAACACTTGGTTTATCTTGTATTTTAGTTGTCTTTTATCTTTCAATACATATGGGTTCTATCAGCGGCTTCCGGCAATGACAATGGTGGGCAGCGGTAACTGTGATGGTTAGAGATGGGGACAACGATGGTCGTTTGAGGAGGGATCGAAGGGGGAAAAGGTGGGAGAAGAGGGTTCTTTTTCTTTTTTTGGTTATAAAAATACCACATCGTCATCCTTTAGTATAAAAAATCAAGTCCTCTGGTTTTATAAAAGCCACGTTAGCATCTCCATTAGTTATTTAACAAAGACCTTAATTCAAAGACCAAAATAAATAATTTCATAGACCTGGGGGATATAATTGCATGCTTTTGAAACCTAGGGACGAAATCAACCTATTACCTAGACCATAGAGACCAAAAGTATAATATACCCTATTTTACATGTTACAATGAGTTGGCATTAAAATGCTGATATTAGGATCTCAAGATGGCTGATAACAAAATGATAACTCTACTGTGATCACCATCTCATTTGACACGAGAAACTTCGACAACAAGGCAATCACAAAATATCCACTCACAGGAAACTAAGCAAGAAAACTAACTCAAAATATAGAAGGCATTACCTGTCGGGATAATCCACTATTATCTCAAAAAGTTTTGCAATCCTCAAGTCTTGCAAAGTCTCATATGCAAAATACTCCAGTCGAGACTGCCACCTAATAAGCCCTTCGGGAGTATCAACTCCAGAGTTGAATGAGGATGCATGGGGAGCCAACGATGATTTCAGACTAAGCAAAGGACTGCTGTTATCAGCAGAATTTCCAAGATAAGCAAGAAGGGAATGCAAAAAATGGAGTGGCACAGCCTGAGTAGTATACAAACCCAAAATGAAAAAAAACTATTCATCAGGGATACAACTTTAAAAGCTTATCGACCGAAGAAAGCAATGGAATATTGTACAAGGGTCGAGCAAGAAAATTGAGAAACAGTTTACAAATGTAAAGAGCTAGTGGTATTGTTCTAATTTTTACATATAAAAATGAAGAATATCTCACTAATTCGACAAGTGCAATCCAATACAAAGACTAAATGAAATGTAAAAAAATGGGGGAAATGTGAATATACAAGGAATACCCAACACTACAACAATAAATAAATAAATAAATAAAAAACTTCCAATAAAGACTAATCAATTGGCCTTGTTGGGTTGTATATGATGATCAACTCCATCTTAGAATCTTGATCTTCAAATTTAGTTCTTGGAACGGCTTTGATCAATTTGTCAATAACTTTTCCTTTTTTCATAAGAAACCTAACCTATCAATAACTTGGAAATTAGTTGGAGTCTGAATAAGACAGTACCACTAAGGGGTAAAAAATCGAACCAAACTAATTAATCTTATTGGTTTAGTCCAAACCAAACCGACTGGGTCTGACTTAGTTAGCAGTTCAACATAATACATGAACGGCTTTCGTCAAGGAACACCATGAAGATGTGTCTGTTGCATTTTCAATGATGGGAGTGAGAGCAATTAACAATCAGAAATGTGTGTCCATTGCATACGAACCAGGTTTAAAGGCCACTGTGGACAGCTTTCTTTGAAGACACCTTTCAGATTAACACTTCATTTTTGTAGAATTCATGCTAACATGTATACCTTCTTCAAACATTTCGTCTCACAACCAGCTTTGAAACACACCTTCGAATACCATGAAAGAGTTATAGAATGACTTTACCAATAAGCAAACAGAAAAAGATCCTACCTCCTCCAGCTTCCACCTTATTTTTTCATGGTAAAATTCCCTCCAGCATGGCTAATAAATAGTTTAGTTCCGGAAGTTCATTCTCCCATAAGTTTCTTAAACAGACTCGATTACTTGATAGCCCAAAACAAAAACCACTAAATAGATAAACCATTGAGCAACCATCACGAGTTAAGTACATGCTACCACAAAATGCAGAAATGCCTTACCCTTATCCACTCTTTAATAGGCTCCAAAACAGAGCTCCTGTAATCATCGCCAGCAAGATAATCCACTTTTGCCTGCCATAGAGATAAGAAAGCTACAATGAAACCCAGAATAAATTTCAAGTATGGGGAAGACTCGTATAAAATCAGTGCCATATACAAAAATAATAGAGAAATAGTATGGATCATAGAGAGAAGAAAAGGATTCTATGAGTGAGAACACGGCAGAAGCCCATTCACCTTTAGGAGTGAGAATATGGCAGAAGCATAGGCATCTTCGGCCATAGATGTAAACCCAAGACTCCTAAGATCAAGAACAACTTTCCCGATGTTCTTCACTAATTGATGGATATTAGAGAACTTCTCCAACTGATAGCTCTCATGAAAATCCCTTTGACCACTCTTGCTGGAGATTCTACCTTTTCCATCTAGATCCATATCATCTTTACATTGGGACTCATAATCTCCGTTTAATTCTCCGGCCATGACAACACTCAACTCTTCCAGCTTTCCCTTAAAATACCAGTGGAGTAAATCTAAAAACATTAAACTGTAAATTAAGGAAACATATAATTTTAATATTTTTTAACAAGAAACGGAACTTTTCATTGATAGGAGCATATTACTTAGAGGATACAAACTCCACAAATGAGTGATTAAAGAAGGCAAGAAACTGGAAAAAAAAAAAAAAAAAAAAAAGAAGACTACAAAGGTTTATTAAAAGCGTTCCAATTAAGGTTTATGTCTTGCAATGAAAAACTAGTAAAGTGCTTAAAAAGAGAAAACCAGGAAGAAGCCTGCAGACGAGTTTATTAAAAACGATAAAAAAACAATGGTTTGTTTTCAAAGATCCAATGATTCCACTTCAACCAAATCTCAGATAATAAAGGTTTAACCACATTAATCCACAAAACATCGCATTTGGAAGGTAGAACAGACCCAACCTTGAAACAATTTGAGAAAGACCACTTAAGATTAAACATCAAAAGAACCTTGCACCATTAAACTCGAGAATAAGGACAATCAAAGAAAATATGTTTGATGGAGTGCCCAGCCACAAAACACAATGAGCAAATAGAGGGGAAAATGCAATTTGATGGCAACTTTCATTGAAGAACCTCTGAAATATTAAGACTTCCATTAAGCATAATCCACACCAAAATGCTAACTCCCTTGGGACTTTTTTATTTCCATAAAGCCACATAAACCTCCTTATCCAAAGGTGAAGTAGAATTCAGGTACCAAGTTAAGGATTTTACTGAAAATCAATGATTTCCTCATATTTTAAAATTCGTCTAAAAATAAGATTCCATGATGTAGAAGAACCCCAATGAGCTGGAACTGATTCATTAGGATGTGTAAACAAAGCGAACAAATGGGGAAGTATTCTTTAAATGGCAATCATTTAGCATTGAATCATGCCCAAAAGAAATCCTCATACCATTTCCCAAATTGAAGACCGCAAGGATTCCACATTGTTCCAAGTCTTTGAAATACTCATCCAAGGACTACGAAGACTCTTGATACTATTTCCAGCCACAAGCTAATCAAAAACCAAGGCTCCATGCATTTTAACAATTACCTTTCGCCAACAGGAATTTGGTAAATAAATAAATCTCCAACCCAATTATGAAATACAGGCCATATTTCGAATATGTACAGCATCAAGACCAAGACCACCATCAGATTGGGCTGCCGAAACTAATTTCCATCTTACCAAGTGATTGACTTTCCTCACTCACTGTCTTTCCGAAAGAAAGATCTCATTAATCTTTCTAATCAAACTGACGTTCAAGGGCAAGGGAAATAAGGACATATAATGCAATGGAATGCAAGATAAGACCGAATTGCAAAAAGTCATTTGCCCTCCACAAGATAAATTGAAACGTTTCCAGCTATCAAGCTTTTACTCAAATCTTTTCAAGCACTGGCTTCCAAAAAGAACTCCGATTAGGATGACCCCAAAGTGGAAATCCAAGGTAGAGAAAAGGCAGATACTCTACATTACAGCTCAATCGTGAAGACACTTCCTGAAATTTTTAATCCCCCATATTAATTCTGCAAACAGCTGATTTTTCCCACTAACTTTCTGTTCAGAACACCATTCGAACATCTCTAAGCTTTTGACCAATATATCAAGCATATCATCATAATTACAAAAAAAAAAATGTCATCTGCAGGCTGAAGAATGGATTCATGGACTTCTGTGTGCTGGTGTTGGTTTTCTGATGCTTTTTAAATGGGTTTGAATTTCATGCAATGTTGAAGGGCTCTTCGAGGAATCATGTGTAGTAATGGCTTGAAGGTTGGGAGTTTGATGGAATCTATCTATTAGGTCTTGAGAATCTTTTCTGTTGTTTTGCACCAAGTTGCCTTGTGGGTGGTTTTGAAAGTTATTGACAAGTTGCCTTGTGATTAATTTTCTTTGGAAGGTTTGAAGTAGCCATCAGATTTCAGAATTTGGTTGAGCATGATGCATTGGTTCAACATTAGTTTGCAACCTCTCCAAGTCTTTCAGATATAGATATACCTTTTTAACGGGAGAAAATTTCTCATTGAACAAATGAAAAAAGTCTAATGCTCAAAGATACCTACTCTGCAAGGGAGTGAAAAATAGAACTGACGGAACACCAAAAGAACCACTACAGAGAACCAAAGGAAACAAAATACAGAAAAGAAACTTCCCCAACAAGAAAACACCGGGTGAACCACACAAATAGAAACTAGTAAAGAGAAAGATGGAAAAATCAATCCCAAGACTGAAGGCTGCAATCTGTCCAAGAACCAAAAGCTTCGGACGAGTTAAGCTTCAACCAAAAGGAAAAACCACCAGGGAGAAAAACAGAACTAAGCCCCAAATCAACAAGCGAGAATCAATGAAACCCAAACTGCAAACTCAAAAGAAATCAAACATGCTTTCCATTAACCAACTCAAAATATGAAACTTCCTCCTCATCATAACACCCAACCGAACAATTTATCACAGCATCATGAATCATTTTTCAAAAAAAAAACCAACCAGCTCCTTTTATTTAGACCAACATAAACCATAACTACCAGTCTAGTGTCAAAAAATTTTAAACAATCATTCAAGAATCCATTCATAGCAATTCGACTTCTTACATAATCGGAAATCAAAGTTAGCTCTTCTTTTATGTTCTTGGGCTTATTCCTAAAAGGCGACATTGTTGATTAGTTTTGGGATTAGATGGTGCTTGCCTAAAAGAAAAGATGAGGCACTTTTCAAACTTATTTTGGGATCTTTCTTCAAGGATAAAAGTCATATTTCGAGGTTTAATGCTATTTCAGCAACGTTGTAGAAACTTTGGCTTGAGAGGAACCAGGGAATCTTCAAAGCGAACACAATTAGCATTGATGGGTTGTGGGAGTCCATTAAACTCTTTGCCTCCATCTGGTGTTCTCTCTCCAACTTATTGTAATTATGACCTTGTGCATATCAAGGCTAATTAGGTCTTTTTAGTAACCTTTTAGCCAGAGGGGGATATTTCATCTTCCCTTTTTTGCATGATTTTTTTTTTTTTTTTTTTTTTTTTGCTATCAATTTATTCTTAACACAAACAAAAAAAAACTGTAAAGAAAAATATATTAACAATATATTCAACCTGAAATTGCTTTTACAAGCTAAGGAATTAGACATCTTGTTGAATCTATCAACTACAAGTAAAACGAATTCATGCCCCCACTGAGTTTTTGGCAATCCATGGTAAGTCTCCCAAATGGATAAAATCTTATTATTTTTGTCTTGAATGTTTATTTCAGCCTTGTAGTAAAAGTAGTAATGAACTATACTGCCAATTCCTGGGGTATTGGTAATAAATGCAAAGGTGAAGTTTTCCATTTTTTAGAACATGGAAAATTGACAATTGTCAATAGTCTTCTAATCATTTCACGAGTTTATACACTCAATGCTTTCATGTGTTGTTGGGAAGGCATAAAGATCCAAAGAAATATGACTCAAGTAAGGAATTTGAACCTCACCCAGAAACAAGTCGCAAGGCGTAAGCATCAAAAGTCTTCAAAACATTTGAAAATTAGAAAAATTCTATCAAGTACGAAAGATAAAGATTGATCCATGTAATGAATTAGAGCAATTAGTGGAATATAGGTACCAGGAAAATGCCGAGGAAGTGTAGCCATAAGAACTGAGGAAACAAGTAGTTGATACTTTGCAAAGACACGAACTACTTCAGTTTCAGCGTCATATTGACGTCCTTTCTCCATTACATCATATTTGTACGACTGTAAAACATGAACCAGTATTGACAAGAACTCCTCCTGACATTTCTTTTTCAAGGAAACCTCTTCTAAAGCTTTACATAGCACTTCTCGAACTTCCTCTTCTGAATGCTGTATTTTAAATGGTTAACATATGCTAATTCACGAAAATGGCTAGTTTCTCAACCTAGCACAAAGCCATGTTTAGAAAAATTCACAAACTAAAAAGTAAGCAAATTCAAACAAGTCATTAATGGATGGGAGAGCTTTGTGCCAACATACAGGTTGGTTGCAGGTGTTTAGAAGTGCAATATTCTGGTAAGCGTCAAAATGCCCCCAAAATTCCATAGCACCATTTGTCTCGAAATTTTCCTGAGACCCAAAACACCATATGCTGCTAAGACAAATATCATAAACTGGTGCGCTAAATCGTTAGGTTAAAAAGAAAAAGAACCGCATTGCAAAGCAAGTAAAAGACCTCTAGGGATCGAAGGAAGTGACTGAGAACAAGAGATTCGAGGCCGTGCTTGCAGAGGGATGGTACGTGAGCGACGAACTCCGATCGCAATGATAGATTTCCAGTGTCGTTGAGAAGCGCCTCGGTAGCAGCACAGAATTGGGCGTAGATATTGAGAATTTCTTGAATTTCATCGTCGCTGAGGGAATCGAGAGCCCCTAAATTACACAAGATAGAGCTGGATTCCTCCATGACGCTTTGGAGGTACTGGTTTTGCTACTTGGAAGTTGGAAGTGGAAATGGAATGAGCTCTGGCCGAGGACCCTTCACAGGGTTTCTGTTCTCAGTGGAGGGTTTGAAGGGTACATTTCGGCTTTGCCGCCAATAATATTACTTCATCAATAATAATTATTTTTAAGTAATTAGTAAACATAAATATATTATTTAGAGAATAAATTTTAATCAATGCATTATAATTAATGTATTATCTTACTTGTTTAGTATAAAATATAAAATTTTAATATTTTAATTAATTATACTTGTTTAATTATTTTTATTAACTAAATTAAATTAGTTAATTATCAATATTATTTTTAATTGATGAATTCAATTATTTATTTGTTTTTATTTTTATTAATTAATTAAATTCATACCTATTAAATAATTTTTATTATCTTATATGACTATGTTTTCAGATATGTTATTCCTATGGACTGAGTTTTAGAGGTTGGTTCTTATTCTTTTAGCTTCATAAGAATATTTGGTACAAGTTTGTAGAAAGAATTGAGAGCCGAAAATTATTGGAAACTTAGTACCTAATTCAGCTTAGAAATGGTAAGAATACTTTGGATTTTGAAATTTCAATCGCCTGATTCCATAACAAATCGGAGCTCGTGCCTCATTCCAATGTAGTTGTAAGGAGTAATTTTGTAGGAGTCGAAGGTCGATGGCCTCTACATCAAGGGAATTTGAAGAAAGTGAGTTTCAGGTAAGAAATTCACTCTGTTTCTGCAATTTTCAAAATTCTCTTCATATACTCCCAAGTCATTGGATGAGATTAATCCTACGTGTTCGTGAAGAATAAAGGAACAATTTTGGTGGAGAACTTGCAGATTGAAGAGTTATGGTCTTAGTTGTGCCGTTCAACTAAAAGTCGCTACGTAATAAAGAAATTCTAATAAATATAGTAAATTCGATCTGGTAAAGGTGCTATGGAAAAATCAATGTACTTAAAAATAACTTGGGAGCTTGAGGATGAGATGAGAGACAACTTGAATTGTTCTATGGTTAGAAACTTTCGCGGACAAAAGTTTGAAATTGTAAAATCCAATGTAAAAAGTTGTTTAATAAATAATAGTGTTGGGTGAAATGAGCTCAAATTCGTGGAGTTATGGTCGATGTTTATGAATTGTTTGAGGGTTTTTGGGCATTCACGAGGTAGAGCCAACTTTGGTAAATAACGACCATAGATAATTTTAAAATTAGTCAGACAACTTTCAAAGGATTCACCATAAACTGAGAAGTCGTCCATGAACACCTCCATAATTTGCTCCATTACGTCAGTTAAGATGATCATCATACGTTTTATGAATATTGTTGGTGTATTGCTTAGTCCAAACAGTATCCTCCTCAAATTTTCGAAAAACTACTACTCTATTCTGAATTTTGACATTTCTTGTGGGTGAAAAGTGTTTAATTAGAAATTTTTTCCACCAATGTATTCCGCGAATTGATTGTTCTAAGTGGTAGAGTGTTTAATCAAGGATAGACTCAATCTGAGCAAATCCTTATAACTCCTTAGAAACTAAAGAAATCACATACACCTAGAAAAGATTTTAGGTGTAAATGGTGGTCCTTAGAAGGTAACCCACGAAATTGTCTAATTGTTTGCAACATTTGAAACATCAATAGTTTTAACTCGAACGTGGTAACATGTAATTCTGGCGATTTTATGCCTCTACGAGTGGAAGTCCAGCTCGTGCTCTCTTGTCCATATGTCTTTGCTGAGTATTGTTTGCTCCAACTCTTTGTCCACGTAGTCTCTATCGTAGTTCTCTTTCAATCTTAGGATTAAACAGGAATTCTAGTCCAAATGTATCGTTCATACATTTCCCAAATTTTGTACCTAATTTGTGGTTCTAAAAAAGAATTTGAGACAAAAATTCAATTAAAATCTCAGCAACGATAACAAAAACTTGATTGCTTGTAAAGTTATTTAAAAAATGGTGTAAAAATTCACAAGAATAAGAACAAGTATACATTATCACAAGCAGAAAGATAAGTAAATTATCGTTTCCATAAATATTATGATGAATTCTTTACTCAACCGATTAGGAATTATAAGTTAAGTATGAGTAAATTAAATAACGGTGTGGTTGTTGTTTAATAACTATGTAAACTATTGTAAAAAGTACACTGTAGTATCGAGAGAATGTTAAAGCAGAACTAGTCGTTGTGCATGAATTAACACAATGGGGATATACTTTAACAACTTGCACCTACAACCCGAGACCCATTGCATGAACAAGATCTGCCCAGTAGGCAAATCTATCGTCTCGTCCCAAACACTTGCAACCCAGATACCCAACACCTTCAGCCCCACCTGCAGCGGCCCAAACCCGAAGCTCGTAAGCTCAACCCAGCCTCGCGACCCGCGACTCGAGCGCCTCAAGTAGCCGACCCGACTCCCGCACCTCGACCTAGTTGTGACCTGCACACGCGTCGCCTTCTCTTATGCCACGTGTTGCGCCTGTAAATAACAACCCCTTCAGCTCAATCAGCTTGAACTCGGCTCTGCGCGGCTTCTCGACTTGGTTTAAGTAAATTTTGCCATTGCTGCCTTTTTCAATCGTCTCGAAGCTGATTTTGACCTTACCGAAGGGGATTAAGGTCAATAGAATGTCAATTCCTCAATTGAGTTTAAATTTGATTAAGACATTAGGGTTATTAAGAGTATTGAGCAAATGTCTTATACGAAACATCTCGACGACGCTTGGAATAAAATTTGAAGGACGAGCTCAAATAGTTATTTTAGAGAGAACGCCAGTTAAAGCCAACTAAGTAAGTGGTCTTACTATTGGTTCGGTTAGAACTTCTATGTTGTATGATGACACGTGCCCTGTGGCTTTGCACGTGTTATATGCTTGACATGAAGGTTATGAAATGATATGTTTACGATATGATATGTCAATGATATAATATATGTTATGATGTAATGTGATTGACAATACGATGCATGTTGTGACGTGATATATGATATGATTGTGCATAGTATGATATGAAACGTTGAAAAACACGATATGTTTACGATATGACATATGTTTTACATGATGAAATTTATGATATGATTGACATGAAATATGATGTTTCGGTATAATGCACAACCTCGATCTATGCATGAAAAGTTATGATATAAAGGAAAGCGGAAATGGGTTGTTGTACCTGATAAAAGGAAAAATGTTGGGACCTCATGTATCATTGTGTGTTCATGCATCAAGGAATACTCCTCTTTCTTGTGATGGTACAGACGCGTACGCTACAAGGCAAGAAAATGACCATTATATTTATTATAATACTACGACGATCGCTATTCCTAACGAGTGTCCGACAACAAGAAAGGGGCTCAGGAGGTGTGCGAACCAACTGGTTGGTCCATACTCACACATGTGGACCGTGTATAAAACAATAAATACACATCCAATTATCCACTAAAGATAGTTGCCTAAGGAATATAGACTGATATGATAGGTCTCACTCATGATTGTATGTGTTTGCATCTAACCCAAACAACGGAATCAATTACTAAGTATTTCTTAAAATACACATGTTTCTTAAAATACTCAAGTCATGTGCTACTCTTATTTTTCAAGTGAAGACAAGTCTCTCTGACTGACATTGCAATTCAGGAGATTTTCCACTTTATGTTAGTATATGTTAAATTCGTAACATATAGGGTAGTTTGTAATTTAAATTTCGTAGACGGTATGTTAATATATGTTAGTATGCATTTAAATTCATAACATATAGGTTAGTACGAGCATTTCCACTTTATTTTATTTCAAGTTTTGTTATTTTATTTTTATTTAATTTTATAATTATTTTTAATTACTTATTCCTACCGTTTAAAAAAAATATTTTAATTTTTTAAAATATATATTAAAGTGAGTGACAAATTTTAATTAATGTTTGAAAATAAATAAATAAATGTTTGACCCGAATTAGGGTGGAATTGAATTAATTATTTAAATTAAAAAGTTTATAAGTTTCTTGGATTGAACATAACCGAGGAATCCGAAGGCGTATTTAGGGACTAAGTTGTAATTTGAACCCAATTTAAATTTTGTATAAAAGAAAGCCTAAAACCCTACCATCCCTCCTCTTTCCCCCACCCCACTTCTGGTCTTCAGATTTCTTATATTGTTACCGCAGTCGAACGCCGGCACCCCTCACTATCCCATTCAGTTCCTTTCTTCTCTCCCTCTCTGCTGCAGCCGTAAGCTGCTGGCTATCCAGCATTCCTCCACTGCCCCCACGGGTTCTTTTCCTTCTTCTCTCCCTATCTCTTTCTGCTGCAACCGCACGCCGGCGAGCCACCCTCGTGTTCTGCCGCAGCCGCACCAGTGTCGACTACCTTCTTTTGCAGCTGTCCGTCGCCGTGGTACACTCCAGTCTTCCCCCACACTTTCCATCTTCTTTTGGGTTGAACCAACTCCGGGTAAAATTCGAATAAGGTCATTTTTAACATAAAATCCTTCCATTGAATGCCTATCATATTTATGAAGCATCTTGATGACTCAAGGGACCTTCAAAGTTATTTTTATGGATTCCAAGAGTGCTGTTGTATCTTTTTGGATTCTTTACTGGGAGACTGGGTCGGATTATTCCCTTAGACGGTTTCCGTAGAAGCATATACTCGTTGTTTTATAGTTCCCTCTTGTAAATTTTTTTTTTGGTAGTGGGAGACACTAGAATGTAAAATTCAAATATGTATTCAAAACTACTTAAAATTAGTTTAAAGTTAATATCTACGGAGTCAAATAAAAAATGGTTTACTAATTGAGGGGTAGCATTTAAAATAATAATAAAAGGACAAGAAAGAAGACTACTCGATCTAAAGGGCAACCCTCGTAGTTGCACGACTATGCATGCTTCCGCCATTAACAGGTCTATGCATCATCTGACAAAAAATAAAAAAATAAAATAACATGAGATGAGTATAAAATACTCGGTAAGTAATCTACTTGTAGTCTCTTGGAAAACTTAGGCTATCTGCTCTTAACTGTCCCTGGAGGTCACCAAACTGTGGTTAAAGTTTGTACTAACCTTTGCAGGTCACTATGTAACTAAACCCTCAGTATACCTCATTTAAGGAGTATTCTAACCCTCTTAGGTTCATAAATTGGTTTTTTTTTTTTTTTTTTTTTTTTTTTTCTCTTGGCTCTAGGTTTCACGTATGTCTAGGTCCTTTGTCGGTCTTGCGCGAAATGCGCCTCGAGTCGCTGTGGCCCATGGAAAGGCCCTAGGGTAATACTCATAGTACTTGAGGAGCCCTTTCTGCTCTAATATGGTAATCGTACTCCATACATGTCTACCTACTGAGCTCTAAGCGAAGGGTTCTCCCTAGTGGTGTTGGGCAATATCTACCTGTTTCTAGGATCAGTAAACTTCTTGTACTCTGCCTTTCCAGGCTGCAATAGTAACTACTTGCTCATGTACCTTCTTGGGTTAGAACAGTAAAACTACTTGTCTTAGGAACAATAGCTATTTGTTACTTTTTCTTTTCAGGCTAGAATAGTAAACTACCTATCACCACACCATTCAGGCTGGAACAATAAAAATGCCATGGCTCCCCACTAGGCACTGCCGATAGTACTTCAGTAGTATACCTTATGTGACTTCTGGAATCCACCACAGGTGACAATTAAGCCATGTGTAACAAGTAGACCCTAACCCTTGTTGGTTGGTTTACGAATAGGGGTTGCACCCTATTCATTCCTACAAGGAACTGTGTCAACCCAAGGGGGCTATGGAACTCATGACTAGGTGCTAGGACCAAAATATGCGAAACATTAACTTGTAGCCCATGGAGACCAAAACTAACACTCTATGGTGCATAGTGATAGTCCAACTCATAAGTGGGTAATAACAGGCTATCCAAACCCTAAATCATGCATAATGAACGTATAAAGTCATACAACTAGCTCGTTATGCCCATTCACTGATAATAAACCAACCTCAACATACTGGAAAGCATAAAAGTCTAATAAACTATTAGAGTTCACAAATCATGCGTGTGGAAGCTATATAACTGTAGTTAGGACTGAATTATAAACTATTCACATTATCTAAACTTAATTATCACGAGGCTAGATCAATTAGGCTTCTATCATGATACTCAGGCATTTGCCTTCGATCCTAATCGACTCCTACAACTATTTCTTAGAACTTGTTCCATGTGGTTACTTACTTGTTTGTCCACTTTCCGAGCTTGGTTCGGGTCTTCATGAATTTTAAATTCTCCAAAATTTCTCAATATGCCCTAAATTAAGTCAAAAGAATATAACGGGTGAAAATGGCTTGAAGAACGAATTCCAGGAAGCTTCAAATTCTTTAAAAAAGGATGTAGGTCGAGAAACTAACTATTGACTGTACGGTCATCTTTTCCAACTTGTGTGCGTGCCATTCTGTTTTTCTTTCTAATTTTTTTTTTTTTTTTTTTTTTTTGCAAAAAAAATTCTTTTATTTATTTTCTTAAAGCTCTAGATGTTACACCTCTTTTTTTCCTCTAGTCATTGGCTACGTTACAACAGCTAAGTTTCTAATGGAATTTGAGCATGGAAAGGACCCTCTAATTGATTTGTTGTTTAGTCTGCTAAAAAACATTTTCTAGGAAAGAGGTGAAGAGTGGATCGAGTGAATATATAGAGATTAGGGATTTACTAGAGAAGGATCTCATCTAGATGAAAGAAGGATTTTTATTTATTTGTTTATTCTCTAGATTCCAAGGATGCAGTTGTATCTTTTTTAATTCCTCATTGGTAGAGAGGCTGAGCCGCATTATTTTCCTTGGACGGTTTCAATAGTAGCATCTACATGTGTATTAGTTCCCCTATGTTTCCCCTTTGTTGTCAGTCGCCAATGCAAACTCATTCATATTATGAAGAAATCAAAATGATGTATATCGAGTTCTTGTGAATACATAAGTCAGAGATGAGTGAAGAAAGGAATTAGCACATATTGAATTTGAAGAAAAATCATTGGAAAAAATGGTGTTTCAATTGTGTTGTATGCACATTATTTCTTTTCGAAGAATGCTGTTTTAGCACATTGTTATGGCCTATTATTATTATTTTTTTTTCATGTTTGGCTATTGTTTTTTCTTTTCTCCCTTTGAGAGGTTTTCTTGAACTTTTAGTGTTGAAGTTTCTAGTATTGATAGTTGATGGAAATTATGTTTTTTTTTTTCAATCTTAATTTTAGTGTTAGGAAATGTCAGATGGGTACTTGAACCACTATGAAAAATAAAAGAACACCGTCAATTACATGTTGGCCCATTATTTTCTATGAATCAATGTGATAATTTTTCTGAAGAATATATTTATGTGTTCATATATATATCTATATATATATATATATTTCTTGAATGAGATGTCGATTCTTTTGATAGACCCCTTTTCTTTTTATGTTTGGTAGTTCTTGCTAGCAATTTTTGGGTTTTATAAAACAAGGGAGTGGAATTATACTCCCAAAAACTCATGGTCTATTTTTCCTGACAGGCAGGTCAACTTGCTATTTTACCTCTTATTTGAGTCCGTTTTTGACAAAACTTCATTATCTTTGTTTTTTTATATATATAATCTCAGGTGAGGTTGTGTTGCATAAAGGATTTTGAGACGCTACAGGTTCCAAGTGAGCAGGCATGGGAGTTCCAGCCTTCTATAAGTGGTTAGCAGAGAAGTATCCATTGGTAGTTGCGGATGTAATAGAGCAAGCACCAGTTGTAATAGATGGCGTCGCCATTCCAGTTGATACAAGCAAACCCAATCCAAACAATCTTGAATTTGATAACCTCTACCTAGACATGAATGGCATTATTCATCCATGCTTCCATCCAGAAGATAGGGTAAACATTTGACACATATATTGAGTTCTCTCTCGCTCTCTCTCTTTTCTTGCATCATATAGCTATGTCATTTGTGGTGTTTCATTTTAGATAACATTGTAAATTTGTGGCGG
The DNA here is from genome assembly GCA_033971965.1 of Cucurbita ficifolia. Classification (NCBI taxonomy): domain Eukaryota; kingdom Viridiplantae; phylum Streptophyta; class Magnoliopsida; order Cucurbitales; family Cucurbitaceae; genus Cucurbita; species Cucurbita ficifolia. The sequence goes on from CM066966.1 coordinate 6,548,319, forward strand.
AGAGTGCCAAGCTTTAATTTAATAAATTTAAAGCAACGTTGGTCAGGATCAATTTTTCTTTGATGTCAAGGGAGATAACATAGTCAGTCCACGTACAACCTGATGAAGAAATTCTTTCATTTGATGTCAAGTCAAGGGACCAAATCCAATAAATTTGGGCTAGTAATCTCACATGCTAGAATAAGTGAACCTACTAATGCTGACTGGGATTTCTGTTATTTGAAAATTTTCAATCAACTAATGTAGTCAGTCCACGTATGACTTGATATGAACTGTACTTCCAGTTTAGGAACATGCCAATTCTCCACGGAAGAAAAGCCTAATACATTTAAATTTCTTTGTTGTCTAATATATATATTTTTTTGATGTTGCTTGATCGTTCTATTTTACTGGTGCAGCCTTCTCCAACAACTTTTAGCGAGGTATTTCATAGCATGTTTGATTATATTGATAGGCTTTTTGTCATGGTCCGGCCTAGAAAATTGCTATACATGGCTATTGGTGAGTTCCCAACTTTATTTATTTATGTTTTGTTGCTTCAAATTGGTAAGACGAAGGAGTGGTAATGTTTGTTTTTAATGTTTATTGCCTGTTGAAATGAATGTATAGATGGTGTTGCCCCTAGGGCAAAAATGAATCAACAGCGATCTCGGCGATTTAGAGCTGCAAAAGATGCAATAGAAGCGGTATGTGCTTTTGTTTGATAGTCTTTTCCTGGGTTGAAGGGTGTAAACCACCTTCCTGACTATTACATGTCTAATAAGTTCCTTGACTACCACTTGTATTAGATGATATGGTTGTAACTTGTACGTTACAGTTTTAGATTTGATGGTATTGAGTCTTAAGTTTATAGAGAGTTCAAGTTGATTTTTCAAAATTACTACATGTCAGACATTGCATTGACTGTGCCTCTCTCCTTTATCACCTCCAGTTGGAGCGTTTTGTTGAATTCATTTCAAGGAAGCTTTTTGTATCTTCCATTCATTTGAATGAACTTCTAGTTAGTAGAGTTGGGTGCTAAAATCCTGTTTTTATTTATTTATTTTATGAATAACTTACAAATATATTTTGCGTATAAAAAAGTTGTAGGATATTGCTTTTTGCTATTTCTTTTCCTGCCTTAGTATGATGTATATTTGAAGTGTTCAACTGCATCAACTTCACGTGAACGATTATGTACAAAGAAGATAATCTCCTGGTATGAGCATTTAATAAGCTATGCTTTTTTTCTCTTAGGCCGCTGAAGAGGAACGATTAAGAAAGGAGTTTGAGAGTGAGGGACGAAAGCTTCCTCCAAACGAAGAGTCACAAGTTTTTGATTCCAATGTGATCACTCCTGGAACTGACTTTATGTCTGTTCTGTCCATTGCTTTGCAGTACTACATTCATCTTAGACTAAACAACGACCCGGGTTGGAAAGGTATTAAGGTAAACATGACATGACTATTACTTGTATTCTAAAACCGGTAGTTTCACTGAATAGCGAAGCCAGTTTTGTCCGATTCTAAGTGCTTTTAAAATGTGAAGGTTATTCTTTCTGATGCCAATGTTCCGGGTGAAGGGGAGCACAAAATAATGTCCTATATTCGTTTTCAGAGAAATGTTCCTGGTTTTGATCCCAATACTCGTCACTGCCTGTATGGTTTGGTATATTTTTTTTCTCCATGCTTATTTTATGTAATTCACATACCTCTTGATTGTGTTTTTTTAAAAATTAGTTTTCATGATTTCATCACCTGGTTGTTGAATACAGCGTATCACTTGATTTTATAATTTCAGGATGCAGATTTGATAATGTTAGCTTTGGCTACCCATGAAGTCCATTTTTCAATAATGCGTGAGGTTTGTATTTTTGCTTGTATTTTGGCTACGCTGCTGCAGTTTTTGGAGAATTTGGTATCACTCCCTTCCTGAGGACATGACACATGTTCATTATTTAAAATATTCAATGTATGTGCATTATATTTCATGAACCAATAACAACCATTGTTTCTTGGTAAACTTCAGATCATGTTCACTCCTGAACAGCAAAAAAAGTGCTTTCTAGCTGACCGTAAACGTAAAGCAAAGAGAAAGGCTAGTGAGTTTGATGCGAAAGGGGAAGGTGTAGTTAAAAAACCTTACCAGGTAGGATTTCCTCATATTTGTTCTTTGTCCTCTGGTGGAATAATAGGTCAAATTCTTTATGTCCTATTTCTGTTATTCACTTTGTATGGTCCTTTTATTATGCAGTTTCTCCATATATGGATACTTAGAGAGTACTTGGAACGTGAGATGTGTATTCCTAATGCTCCCGTTGAAAGCGACATTGAACGCATTGTGGATGATTTTGTGTTCATGTGTTTCTTTATTGGTAATGACTTTTTACCTCATATGCCCACATTAGAGATTCGGGAGGTAGAGTCCATACTTGAACTTACCATTTATAAGTTAATGAAGTTTTGTTGACTTCCAAATGGAATTGTTCTATTCAAGATTTGGGGAATTCCATTTTTTTTCTTTTCTAAATTTTGTTATTTTTGCATGTTTGATTTCAGTTAACTTGTCTGCTCTTTGTTAAGGGTAAAATAATTTTTTTAGGGAAGTGAGCGTTCAGCTTGTTAGCCTTTATGAAGAATGAAAAAGCAGATATATAGAGGAATGTTGCTACTGAGGAAGAACATTAAAAAAATATTGATAATCTCATAACTTGGAACAAAAAAAGAATTATAAGTGTACACCATTAAACAAAAGTCATGTTTATGGAAGTTACGTGTAGAGGTTGATTATTGTCAGCCTTTTAATCCAAGGTTCAATCAGCAGTATGAGCAAAAAGTTGTATATTTTGTCTTGGACGTCATATGTTGGTCGATGTGGTTCCGTCTTGACAGATACCTCCTAAGAGGTTTAGGTGACTTTTCTTCTTGCAATTATAAGTATTCTAAGATTTTGGATTGTTTTTAGGTGCAAGTTAGAATGGATGTATTATTTTTTTGTTCTTTAATTCCAGGGTGCAATTGACTTGCTATTGACTGTGTATAAGAAGAAAGTAAGGGAAATTGGTGGGTATTTGACTAAAGGAAGCAAGGTAATTTTTTTTTCCTTTTTGGTTTTCTGATTTTATGCTATAATTTACATTAACATCTGTGAGCTCAGGCATGAAATGCTTTACTGTGGGTCTTATGTCAGCCAAATTTGCGCATAGTGGAACAATTTATTCAAGCTGTTGGAAGTAATGAAGATAACATATTCCGAAGAAGAGCTAAACGGCATAAGGTTCTCTTCTTTCTTATGTATACATGTTCCGTTACATGTTTTATACGTTATTTATCCCATCATCTTTCTCGTTTTGAGGTGAGAATTAGGAAGTTTTTTTTTTTTTTTTTTTTTTTCAGAGGTGAGGATTAAGAAACAAAATTTCATTTACAATGAAATTTACTAAAGGACTTTTAATTTCTAGTTAATTTGTAGATTACATCTCATATTGATTGTATTCCTATGTGATATCCTTTCTATTCTCTCACTGTTGGTCGTCTTTTATAAATTCAGAAGCAGGCAGGCAGAATAAAGCTCGCTAAAGCTCTGACAAGAAGAGGAGATGATGCAGGGACTTGGGTTCAACCATCCCTAGTTGCAGTTGCTCGTTTCCATAGATCTCGTCTAGCTTCAGGTCGTTATCCTTCGCCATATGAACAATCAAGAAAAGCCACGTCCAGATTCTCAGGACTGAAAATTAAGAATATGCAACATCCTAACAAAGTTGCACGTCTATCGTCTGGGGATTCTATTGGTTCTGCTATCGTTGAAGCAGAAAACACTTCGGAAATAGATGTACGTTTTCTTGCTTCAGGAGGGGGTAGTTCATTGTTATTATGACTTCCATTAGCCATTTTTTAGGACTATTTTCTATGGCTAACCTGTAATTGGTATGGGCCTTGCCGGCATGAGTTTTCATTTAGACCATTGAGAAGGTCTAGAATGCTAATTATATTTAATTTTTGTTTATCTTCTAGATCCATGAGAACAACAAGGAATTGAAGACAAAGCTTAAGGAGTTTCTGCGTGAGAAGTCTGATGTTTTCAACTCTAATAATTCAGAAGTAGACAAGGTTTGTATCTAGTAATGCTAATAGTCTAATCATAGTTGTATAGTACAATAATCAATGTGTTAAAGTTCATCTCATAAGCTGAATGAATGTTGGTGGTCAGATTAAATTGGGCATACCTGGGTGGAGAGAGAGGTATTATAATGAGAAGTTTTCTGGAAATACTCCAGAGGAACTTGATGACATACGAAATGATGTTGTAAGTTATTAATCGAATTTCTAGTGATTTCTTAACTTTTTTTATCTGCTGGGATTGTAGGCTAACTTTTGTTGTTTTTATGGCAGGTTTTGAGGTACACAGAAGGCCTATGTTGGATTATGCGCTATTATTACGAAGGCGTTTGTTCTTGGCAATGGTGAGGTTTTTATTCTCGTTTCTTTGGCGCTTTTGTCATCTTTTATTTTTCGTGTTATTGCTTGTTATTTCTAGATTCTGCTACAATTTTTTTTACCTGCCTATGTGTCTCTAGCACATCCTTAATATGCCCTGACCTCGTAATTAAAAAGGATAAAATAATAAAAATTGATTAAAAGAAGTCGTTCTAAATGACGTGACAATAATGGGTTTGGAGTGCATCTATCAGCCGTGGGTTTGGACTGCATATCTTTACGCTTCTGTGTAATCTCAATTACATATCTCTGATGAAGTGAATGTATTTAGTTCTTATTCTCGTGATGTTCATTTTGTTGTTTACTAATGCCATTTTCTTCCTCAGGTTTTATCCATATCATTATGCACCATTTGCTTCTGATCTCAAAGGTCTTGATAAGCTGAATATATCATTCACTCTAGGCACTCCCTTCAAGCCATTCAATCAGCTACTGGGTGTCTTCCCTGCTGCTAGGTCTGTGCTAATTTCTTTTTTCTAAAAAAATTAAATGGAATTTCCATTTATTAGAGGTTGTTTTTACATTGAACTTTATGCAGTGCACACGCACTCCCGGAGCAGTATCGGAAATTGATGACGGATCAGAACTCGCCTATTGTTGATTTCTATCCTAAGGGTACAAAATCTGTTTAAAAATGACTGCGTTATGGTTATCAAGTTTTGTCTGCCCTCTAACTTTTGTTTGATGCCTCAGATTTTGAAGTGGATATGAATGGTAAACGGTTTTCCTGGCAGGTTGGTTGCTTTCACCCCTTATTTTATTCTTTAATTTGATGAATTGGCTTTAGTTATGTTATGCGTTGTTCTGCAGGGAATTGCAAAGTTGCCTTTCATTGATGAAACCCGCCTTCTTGCAGAGGTTGAAAAAGTTGAGCATACATTAACGGTGTGTTACTAACTTGTGGTTCAGACATACTTGATGAGGTCTAGATGATCCATATCCCTGTTTCTCTTTGAATAATTAACTTTTTACATTTTTGCAGCAAGAAGAAGTGCGGAGAAATAGTGTGATGTTTGACATGCTTTTTGTCACATCTTCTCACCCGCTCTCTGTTAGTATATACTCGCTCAACGACCGCCGTAAGCAGTTGACGGGAAGAAAACGTTATCGGGTTAAGGAAAAAATAAACCCTGAACTTAGGTTTGTATCATGTAAAAGTCTTTCCTTTATGAGCATATTAATATGATCATGATGGGCACAATCACACCTTCCCCTTGTTAGCATGCAAGTTCATCAAATCTGATAAACTTAAATATGGTAGCTGAGTTAACTTTAAGACAAATATGTATTTTATGGTTCATTTTGATGCTTTGTACAAGTTTTTGGGAAGGTTCTCTGGACTCTGATCTGGTTTCTAGGATACTCCTTGGGTTCTTTATGTTACATTATGCTTAATCTCTCATGGAAATTTTGTTGATATTCACGTTCTTGGTAGAAGTTAGTTAATTCTGATTTGATTTAGCGTTAACTGCAGTGAAGGAATGAATGGTTATCTCTTTCCATGTTCGGGAGAGTTCTGCCCTCAAATATTCAGGTCTCCAGTTGAGGGCATGGAGGATATTATGAACAACCAAGTCATGTAAGAGTCTTGAGTACCAGTTTATTCGAACTCAGCATTTGATTTAACAAAACTACTGATCACGGTTTCTCCTTTTTTTTCTTTTTCTTTCAAATTTAGATGTGCTATATATCGGCTTCCGGACCCGCACAAGCATATCACGAAACCGCCTGCTGGGGTGAACTTTCCTCCAAGGGTACTTTATATTTCTTTTAGCTTATACTGATGTTGAAACACACCAATATCTTGCTGTTGTTTAATTCACTTGACATGTCTTGCGGCAGACGGTGAGCCTGGGACACATGAAACCTGAACCTGGTTTACGGCATAAAGATACGCAACGCCACGACAATGGAAGATGCATGGGAGACATGAGGCCTGAACCTGGTTTACGGCATAAAGATACGCAACGCCACGACAATGGAAGATGCACGGGAGACATGAGACCTGAACCTGGTTTACGGCATAAAGATAGGCAACGCCACGACAATGGAAGATGCAATGAGAACGCAAGGTAGTATACTACAGAAACTGGAAGAATTTCACTCATAGCCAACTATTTCAGTACATTTTTTTTCTTTCTTGTGAGCGTTCATTCCTTGTTTTTCCAGGCCAAATGCTCCTGGAATCATTTCAGGTCGACTATTAGGGGATGCATCACGTAGACTTGTTAACAGCTTGCTGGTTAGGAGGGGAGATTGTAAGGTTGAGGACAATTGTCAGGCACTCCCACTCCCCCATACGGCACAGCCCTGCATCCTTGGGCAACCTCCTCCTTCACAGGCTCAAGAAGAAGACTACAGAATGGCAGCTGTGCCAGACCGAACTATTCCGACACAACACAACGTGTAGCCAACGACATCATGGGCAACATCTGTCACTCCGAGGCCATCACCGCAACATGAGAACTCATTCCATGATCACAAGATGAAGCAGAAGACTACAGAACCAGGTGCCAGACCAGACTGTTCCAAAGGTCATCACGCCACCTAGATCGAGTACGGTCAGCCACTCCCAAGCCCCCACAGCAAAATGAGACCTCACTCACACACAATTGTAGAGCACACAATCAACTGAGTTCCCAACATTTCAGTGAGAATCCTGAAGCTTACTACCCATGGACATCAACATTGTGGTGAGGTTACGACGACTTGCCTCCCTATCCTTATAATAAACCTACATTCCACCACCCCAACTTATGAAAGTGTTTACAATTACAATCAACCGTGGAAGCTTTGGGGAGTAGTGAGCAAGGTAGTGCTTATCTAGGGCGTGTCGGCGTGTTGCCTGTTGTTATATGTCCGTATCATGCCAAACTCTTTGATATATTACTTCGATAGTATGTTGTATTATTTTATTATTATATTTTCTGTGTGAATGACTCTTTGGCAAAATTATGTTTACTCTTGCCAGACTTGTTATGCTTCAAAGTATACTATAAGGAGATGTGACTAGTCGTCAATTCTTCTTATTTGGAGTTATATGCTATCTAAGTTGTTGTTGGCCCTTGCAAGCCTATAATGTTGCTTTCAACTCTCTTTTGAAAATCTCTTTGCCCCTTTTTTTGAAACTTTCTTTTCAAATTGAAGTCGTGGTTTGGATATTGTGGGCTGACTCATTTAGAGTTGAGTGATAGTTGCTATTAGAGTTAGGCTTCAGGAAGTGATTTATTAAACAGTCCCACGTCGATTAATTGGTCGACATCGAAATCGAAGAGTAAATGTTATATTTACAAGAAATCCTTGACAACCTTCGATATTTGGACGAGTGCGTGAAAGAGATTGACACAATTTATTCAGTAGTTGGCTGCTTGGATGGGATGCCCATCTAGGGATTGATACACGACAAAGCCATAAGAGTGAGAGGATAACGTGAAGGACTCTGTTGCCCAAATAGAGGAGAGTGTCGATTTGGACAACTCCCAAAGAGGCACTCCCACTCCCCCATATGGTCATCGCACTCTTTAAAAGATGTCAAAGCCTCTTTTGACGTGATCAGGGCGAAAATGACAGACATGAGTATTAGATTAAACTTCACGATAAGAGTGATGAGGAGCCAAACTCCTGTAGTGATAAGACAACCTTAATCTTTAGCCCAACATCCACATCTTTAGCCCAACATCCACGTTTTTGTTGAAGCAAGGACGTCTGAATTAAATAAATTAATATCTTATTTACAAAATTCGGATTAACCAAGAGATAAGGCTCTCTAAAATCAAAGATCTAGAAACAAGATTTGGAACCTGGTTCTAAATTGAGTCATTCTACAATCGAACTTGATCAAAGTTTGATTGAAGGGTTAAGATGCAATCTACCACAAAATTGCATTGGCATGAAATTTAAAAATAACATAAATGATTATCAAATTTCTAAAAGTGAAAGCTCTCCCTTTGAGAGCTAAATTTAACAAATTTCTCATTAAATTCTGTCTTTTACATAGAAATTATGAAATTTCATTCCCACCCTTTTGCCCTTCCAAGAAATTATGGCCCCTCCCAGAAATTATGAAATTAAAAATAATAAATAAAGTTTTCTAACAACTTATCAATCAAGTGCAATTTATAGCAATTCATCCGCTACTTCAGCAAATATTCACTTTCGAAGCTCTAAATGGTTCTTCCTCATTCCAATCAGCTTGTAACACATGAGATAATTGTTGAATCGAGCCTATCCAATTTTGTAGATGAAGAATGAATGCTTGTTGAATCTTCTTAGCCTTTGATCATGTAATAGGTCCAATTGGAACCTTTGGAACACCATGATCCTTATCATCTTCCCCCTCTTTAACAGAATTCTTCATTGAATCAGGAAAATCATCACCTACATCAAAAGTATTCAACATTGAAGGTAGAATGTACTGAAAATTCTTGAGAAAGATAAATTTTATAGGCATGGTTATTAATTATTTCAATGACTCGATAAAGTCATCCCCTCTTTGGATGTAACTTTTTCTTCCTTTGAGGTGAGAATCACTCATTGCAAAAATGTATCTAAACCTGTCACCAGGTTGAAAAATGATTTCCTTCCATCTTCGGTTAATTCTTGAAACAACTTTGTTTAATCAATTATCTCCTTCACCTCTTTGTGCAATGTTTTGATCAAATCTACCTCACTTGTAGCTGCTTCACTCAAAAAAAAAAATTAGAAGGAATAGGAAGCATATCAAGAGCCGTAAGTGGATTAAATCGATAAACAACTTCAAACGGAGAACAATGAGTGGTACTATGAATTGCTCTATTATATGCAAACTCTACAAATGACAAACATTCGTCCCAAGACTTAATATTTTTAGAAATAATAGCCCTAAGTAATGCTCCTAATGTTCTATTAATCACCTCAGTTTGTCCATTAGTCTAAGATGACGTGTAGTTGAAAACAATTTGGTACCCAATTTACCCCACAATTTCTAAAAATGACTTAAAAATTTAACATCTCTATCACTAACCGTTATTCTAGGGATTTTATGTAATTTTACTACTTCCATAAAGAATAAGTCAGCAACATGCTTTGCATCGTCTTGTTGCATGCAATAAAATGAGCCATTTTACTAAATCTGTCTACCACGACAAAAATATTATCTTTACCCTTTTTAGTGTGCAACAAACCAAGAACAAAATCCATAGATATATTAGTCCAAGGTTCGTGAGGTACATTCAAAGGAGTATACAATTCATTTGGTTTTGATCTAGATTTAACTTCTTTGCATTTAAAACATCGACTACAAAACTTATGAACATCGTGCTTCATCTTCGGCCAAAAGAAGTGTTCATGCAATAGATTATAAGTTTTATTAATCCAAAATGTCCCATTAAGCCACCACCATGTGCTTCTTTTATAAGTAAATCTCTTATAGAGTATTTAGGATTACAAAACTTACTTTTCTTAAATAAAAATTCATAAAACACATAATAATCATCTACGCAAGACAATACACATAAATAGTTCCAAAGTCTTGGTCATCTCTGTATTATTCTTCAATATGCTCAAATCCAAGAATTTTTTGCACTAAGAAAAGTCAAGAGATTGTACCTTCTAGATAATGCATCAGCTACCATATTATTCTTACCTTGCTTATATTTGATGACATACGAAAATGTTTCAATAAACTCTACCTACTTTGCATGCCTAGGTTCACTTTGCTTTGACTTTTAAGATACTTCAAGCTTTCATGATCTGGATCACAAATTCTATAAGCCATAATTAGTGTTGACACACCTGAGATGTGCTAACTAAAGCAAACAATTGTTTATCAGAGGTAGGATAGTTCAATACTCCCTCATTAACTTTTTTCACTAAAATAAATGAAGAGTTTTCCATCTTGCATCAAAACAACACCTATGCCCAAACCACTTGCATCACACTCAATTTCAAAATTTTTATCAAAGTTAAGGTAAGACAAGTAATGGTGCATTGATTAATTTCTTCTTAAGCTCATTGAATGCCTTCTCTTGCATATCTCCGCATTTTAAAAATAACATTAATTTTCACTGAGTTATTCAATGGTGCAGCTATGGTGCTAAAATCTTTTATAAATCTCCTAGAGAAGCTAGCTAACCCATGAAAACTACGAACTTCACTTGCATTTTTTTGTTTGTTAGCCAATCTCTAATTGCTTTCACTTTCTCTTCATCTAGTTCTACTCCATTTTTAACAACTATGAAGTCAAGAAAGTTAACTTGTTCCATGCAAAAACTACACTTATCAAAATTAACATAAAGTTTCTCTTTTCTCAGCATAATCAAAACTGACTTAACATGTTCTACATGCTCATGCAAAGTCTTCATATAAGTTAAAATATCATCAAAATACACAACAACATGCTTTCCCAAATATTATCTCAAAACATGATTCATTAAACGCATAAATGTACTAAGAGTATTAGTTAATCCGAAAGACATAACAAGCCATTCATACAATCCAAACTTAGTTTTGAAAGCTGTTTTTCATTCATCTCCTACATGCATTATAATTTGATGATATCCAGATTTCAAATCAATCTTTGTAAATAGACATGAACCATACAATTCATCAAGCATATCGTCTAGCCTAGGAATAGGATGTCGATACTTTACAGTGATTTTGTTGATAGCTCTACAATTCACGCACATGCACCACGTTCCATCTTTCTTTGGCACCAATAAGATTGGTACAAAACATGGACTCAAATTTTCTCGTATATAGTCCTCCATGAGCTCCTCTACTTGCCTCTTAATTTCTGTAGTCTCAGTTTGGTTGGCTCTATAAGTTGACCCATTAGAAATGACAGTCCCCGTAATGAAGTCTATTTTATGTTCAATATCTCTAATGAGAGGTAGTCCTTGAGGTACTTCATCTTGGAACACATCCTCAAATTCCTATAAAAGAGTTTGAAACATACTAGACAACGATAAATTGTTATTGTTAGAGACCAAATATCCTTCGTTGTACATGAGTACAAAGATGATTTTTTTGTGAAAACATTGTTCTTCTCACCTCTCCAACTCTATCCAAACAACTCACTTTTTTTTTTCTTTTCAATTTCATCTCTTTTTTCATTCTTCTTTTCACGGTTTTTTGTCTTTGATTTTTCTCTAAATTTTCACTCAAGGCTTGTTTTTCTTTCAATTCTTCTTCCTCGAACTCATTCTTTTTTTTTTTCTCCGACTTTAATTGATCAGCAAATACATCTTCAGAACTTAAAGGTACAAGAGTGGTTGTTCTACCATCTTTTATAAAAGAATACCTATTCAAATAACCATCATACATGACCTTCCTATTCAATTGCCAAGGTCGGCCACGCAATATGTCTCCAACAAGCATTGGTAACACATCACAAAGAACTTCATCTTTATATTTTTCCAAAGTAAAAAATATTAAAGCTTGAGAAACGACCTTCATTGTTCCACTATCATTGAGTCATTGAAGCTTGAAGGTTTAGGATGGTCTTGGGTTGGAATTTGCAACCTTTTGATCAACATGGTACTTACTACATTGGTGCAACTTTCACTATCAAAGACAAGACTACAACGAGTCCCCTTGATTAAACACCGTGTGTGAAATAGGTTGCCTCCTTGATCATCAACATCATTCTCCGTAACTTGAGTCTTAAGAAGTCTTCTCGTAATAAGTGCCAAATGACTCTCATCTTCCAATTCCTCCTCATTCTTTTAGACTTCTTCAATTAGCTCATTGATCTCTCCTCTATTTTCTTGTCTTGGTTCATGATTGTACAAACAATAGTTAAATATGCTTAGGACCTCACACACTCAACTCACTAATTTTACACTCAGGAACACTCGTGTTTATTACACACAAAGGTAGGTTATTTGGAAAAGTGACTAAATTATGATCAAGGTAGGCTAATATATGGATAAAACAATTCTTATCGTAGCAAACTATTCAAAGCAATCAAGACAAGGTAATTATGAAGTAACAACAAAATAAAACAAAGAAATGTTGAAATAAATAAGGACACAAAGATATTTTTGGATAGAATTGCACGTGAAAAATGAATTCTAAAAAGAAAGGTCGTTAAGATTTTGACTAAGAGAATGATCTAACATTCCTTTTTACAGAATTCGAGTAAATTCAGAAGTTATCTTCAAGTGTAAATTATGAAAAAATAAATAAAAATATTAAACACAACCGCTCCAGATTTGGATAATTTAAGAAAAATGTGAATAAAATTTTTATTTGATCCTCAAGTAAACGTGCAAATAGTCTAATGATAAGGATTTATAATCACAATATTAAGAAGCAAAATTCTAGACGTTTTTTTTTTATTTTTAAGATTGAAATATGATCTTTAAAAAGAAAAGGAGAACAAAGTCAAAAGATGAGGAAGAATGAATGCTTGTTGAATCTTGTTGGCCTTGGATTGTGACACATGAAATAATGTTTGTTGAATATTCTGCAATCGAATCAGCTTGTAACACATACAATAAATGTTGAATCGAGCCATCCAATTTTGTAGATGAAAAATGAATGTTTGTTGAATCTTCTTGGCCTTGGATTGTGTAATAGGTCTAGTTGGAACATTTGGAACGCCCTGATCCTAATCACGTAGGGGGTGACCCAATTCAAAAAAATCAAGGTTTCAAAACTCAAACCCTTCCGTGGGATTCGAGATGCTAAGGTCCTAGAAAACTTAATTTTCTATCTCGAAAATACTTTTGAGCCCAAACATCATAATAGAAGATGCAAAGGTCACACTAGCCACAATGCATCTAACTAAAGATGCAAAATTATGGTGGATTTCGAGATACTGAATATCGAAGATGGTCGATGCACCATAAACACCTGAGAGATAAACACTTGGGAGAGACTAAAACAAGAGCTACATTCAAAATTCTTTCCGAAGAATGTTGAGATATGGGTTAAGAGAAAACTGAGAGAACTAAGACACATTGGGAATATTTGAGAATATGTCTAGAAATTCTTTGTGCTGATGTTGGATATTTGAGATATGTCTGAGAAAGACAAAATCTTCTATTTGCATAGGCAAACTCCCAAAGTATATGAACATCGAGTACACGATGCAGCTAAACAATTATTTGACCTGAGTAACGAACAATATCAGGATGTAAGATGAAGTCAACCTTCTTCAAGTGTAAACAACCGTTGCAACAGACCTACCTCCCCTAAAAGTGAGAGAGGAGATAGGGGGAGATCATAAACTCCCCAACAAAGGAATAGAAACGCTGGGTTCAAAATCAGAATTGTGGACCAATAGAGTGTTTGAGTGCCCCATGAGAGCGGCCCTCTAGGCCTTCTAAGCCACATTACAGCAGACTCACCTGAGGCGATAGACGCTGAAACACCATTGCCAGAAAGAATAGACAACCTTCGTATAGGGGCCCTAAAGTTGCTGTCTGCCCTTCAATAGAATGCAGAGGAGTCAAAAGAGCCGATCAAAAGATGTTTTATGTATGTACAAGTGTGTGGGTTAATCACAGATTGACCAAGAGCACTATGTTCAACTCTGGGGCCACCCACAACTTTATAATAGAGACTGAAGCAAAACGATTGAACAATAGTCGGCAATGATTGAACATTCTGGGAGTTGCAAAGATGATTGCCCTCAAGCTGGGAATCTAAAGTGGATAGACCGACGTCGTGATCGTAAAGATGGACGATTTCAGTGTCGTACATGAGATAAATTCTCTACTGGAACACAAGGTCATCTTAATGCCCTTGATCAAATGCATAGTCATTACGAGATCAAACCCCATTGTTGTCCAGATGTTTATAAGACAACCTGACGAGGTAAAGATCAATGCTCCAACTGAAGCGAGGCCTCACCCACAATGAACTCTCCTTCATGGCCATTCCTGTGATTGAAGCTGAGAGTTCAATAGAACCGATCTCCAAAGAGATACAAAAGATACTAGAAAAGTAATGTAATGTGATGCTTGAGAGCCTACCAAAGATCTTACCTCCAATTAGAGGTTTAGACCATGAAATTGAGCTACTGTCCGGGGTAAGACCACAGACCAAGAATTCTTATCGAATGACTCCATCTGAGCTGACGAAATTACGAAAATAGCTCAACGAATTACAAAGTGTTGGGTTCATTAGGCTTGCAAAAGCCCCATATGGAGCCTCAATATTGTTCCAAAAGAAGAAAAATGGGAGTCTTTGTCTATATATCGACTATCGACCCTAAACAAATTGAAGTCTGCAAGAAGTGTCTGCTGCTCATTATTACAGACTTGTTCGACTGACTTCACGATGCAAACTATTTCTAGAAACTCAACTTGAAATAGGGATATTACCAGGTTTGAATTGCCGAAGGAGATGAGCCAAAGAAAACCTATGTTATAAGTTATGGGGCATTCGAATTTCTAGTCATGCCCTTTGACCTCATGAATGCTCTAGCCACATTCTACACTTTAATGAACCTAGTCTTGCACGAATACCTTGATAAATTCATGGTCGTATACTTGGATGACATAGTAGTTAAAGTTCAACCTTGGAAGTGTAACGTAGAATAAGTCATACCTATACATAGTAGGAGAATCTTTTGATTTTCTGGTTTGTTACTTGGATCAAGGTCGATCATGTAACCCTCATTGTACACACACATATATATATATATATATATATGAGGTCGTGACCCATAAAGGTCACGGTGCCATTCAACCTAACATGGTATCAGAGCCAAAGTTTATTCATTAACAATGTCTACCATATCTTCTTCCTCCTCCCCATCCACCATCTCCAATGATCTCATATACCATGACATCAAACTTTGCCCCAATCCCTCTCCACCATGTTGTCACAATCCCTCTCACCAAGAAAAACTTCATCATATGGCGCGCCCAGCTCCTCCCCTACCTACAGAGTACGAAGCTTATGGGCTACCTCGATGGCACCATTGCCGCACCTGCCAAGCTGGTCCTTTCCTCAACCGTTGCTGGTGCTGACCTGGTCTCTAATCCAACCTATGATTGGTGGTATGATCAGGATCAATAGGTCCTTAGCGGCCTTCTTTCCTCCATGTCTGAGGAGATTCTTCGCGATGTGGTTGCTGCTTCTACGTCTAAGGAGGCGTGGGATACCCTACAGCGGATATTTTCGTCGTCAACTCGTGCTCGCACTGTTCAAATCCGTGTTGAGCTCGCCACGTCCAAGAAACGCGATCTTTCTATTGCAGATTAATTTTGCAAGATCAAAGGGCTGGCCACCGAGCTGGCCACCGTCGGCTCTGCTTTGCAGGATGATGACGTGATCGTGTATCTCCTCGCCGATCTTGGTCCTGACTATGATCCCTTTGTCACATCGATGAGTACCAAGAGTGAAGCCCTCATGCTTGATGATGTGTTTGCACATCTAACGGCGTTTGAGGCTCGCCAACTACAACACCAGGCTGAACTTCAGTTAAATCCTGGATCTTCGGCCAATTATGCTGGTTGTGATGGTCAGCAGAAGAACCGTGGCCGTGGCCGTTTTCGAGATGGTGCACCCTCTCGTCCTACTGGTGATCGTCATGACTCTTCTGCTCGTCCTTCCTGCCAGATTTGCGGCAAAGTGGGCCATACTACCGTTCGCTGCTGGTATAGGATGGACGAGTCCTATCAAGACGAACCTCCTTCTATGGCATAGACGGCTACTTCCTCCTACAAGATTGATCCAAATTTGTATAGCGACACAGATGCCATTGATTAATTACTAGTGACCTGGATCGTCTCGCTGTGCGTGAACGCTATCATGGAGGTGAACAAGTTCAAGTCGGCAATGGTGCAGGTTTGCTAATTTTGCATACTGGTCATTCTTCAATTAATACTCCTGCTCGTCCTCTTGCATTGTGTAATATTTTGCATGTGCCTGAAATTTCCAAACATCTTCTTTCCGTTCATAAATTTTTTCATGATAATGATGTATTCTTTGAATACCATCCTTGGCATTTTTCTATTGAGGATCGACGGTCGAGGAAAAGTCTTGTAGACAAGAGGTGTGAGTCTGGTCTCTATCCTATCAAGCCATCTGATGTCGATGATCTCAAGCATGCCTTAGTGAGCAGATCTACTACTCACGCCCAATGGCATACACATCTTGGACATCCTTCATCTCAAATAGTAAAGTCAATTTTGCATCTCAATAATATATCGTGTGCTAGTGAGTCACCTTTGCCAGTTTGTAATGTGTGTCAGTTAGCTAAAAGTCAACCGTTACCATGCACTAGTTCTTTTCATCGGTCTTCGTCACCACTGGAACTGATTTTTTGGATGTTTGGGGTCCTACACCTCCGTCTGTTGGGGGTTTTAAATATTATATCAGCTTCATTGATGATTTCAATAAATTTTCGTGGATCTATTTGATGCATGATCGTACAGAAGCAACTCGTATACTTTTGCAGTTCCAAGCTCATGTTGAGCGCCTACTGGATACTAAAATCAAGTGTGTCCAGTCTGATTGGGGTGGAGAATATCATAAAATTCATAACTCATTCTTTCGTTCCCTTGGAATTTTTCATCGTGTTTCGTGCCCTCGCAAACATAAAAAAAAGGGTATGCTGAACGCAAGCACTACATATTGTTGAAACTGGTCTAGCTCTTCTAGCTCATGCTGATGTACCTATTAAATTTTGGAATGACACGTTTCTTACAGCCACATATCTCATCAATCGTCTTCCTACTCATGTCATCGATAACAAATTCCCCTTAGAGCGTCTTTTTCATACCCCACCAAATTACTCCTTATTAAAAGTTTTTGAGTGTGCATGTTGGCCTCATCTTCGCCCTTATAACAAACAAAAGCTCTCTTTTCAATCCAAGGAATGTATCTTTCAAGGCTATAGTTCTTTACATAAAGGGTATAAGTGCCTTGACACTGATTCTGGTCGTGTCTATATTTCTAGAGACGTCATATTTGATGAGAATGTTTTTCCGTTCAAGAGAGCCCCACCCAGTTCTTCCCCAACCATGCAGCCGACGAACAATGCCTTGATTTGTGGGCCTTGCATTTGGGTAACAACAATACTAATTTGGAGAATGATCATATGCATATATCTGTGCCTACTAACTCTTTGGATGTAGAAAACTCGGTGCCCACATCAGGTTCGAGATTGCTGCCGCAATCCTCCGCGTCGCTGCCGCTCGAATCGGCATCGGTTGGTCCACCAATGATTGGGGCCTCGGATCCTCCGCTAGAAGATGATATTCTCGCCTCGCCTGGGCCCCACCCGGATTCTCTAGGCTCTGATCCTGGAGACCGGTCTTCTGGCTTGCCTAGGAGTGCGCAACACCCGGTCGGGTCCTCGGCTGCTGGTCGACCGACTGCTATAGCACTGGTTGCTCCCCTCGCAACAGCTGGTATGGCTGTCGCTTCAGTTGTGGATCCTGCACCTACTACTCATCCGTATGGTACTCGATTGAAGCACAATATCAAGCAACCCAAGGTGCGTACAGATGAAACAGTAACATATGTTGTGGTTCGGTCTTTTGCCTCTAAACCTACTTCACATATTACTGCTATAGAGCATCCCCTCTGGCGTCAGGCAATGAATGATGAATTTCAGGCACTTCTAAAAAATAAGACATGAAACTTCGTTCCTCCTCATGCTAGTCTTAACGTTATTGATTGCAAATAGGTTTTCAAACTCAAGCAAAAGCTAGATGGCTCTATTGGTAGCTACAAAGCACGCCTGGTTTCAAAAGCTTAATGAAGATGTTTATATGAAGCAACCCCCTGGATTTGTGAATTCTCAACATCCTGGTTATCTCTGCAAGCTGGATAAGTCGCTTTATGGCCTCAAACAAGCTTCGTGTGCCTAGTTTTCTTGCCTTAGCTCCAAACTACTACAGCTGGATTGTACACCTTTAATGGCTGATGTCTCTCTTTTCATTTTTAACAAGACGAGCATTCAGATGTATATCCTCATCTATGTTGATGACATTATTATCATCAGCTCATCTCCTATGGCTATTGAGAAACTTCTTACACAACTTCAAGATGATTTTTCCATCAAGGATCTTGACACTTTGAGTTACTTTCTTGGGATTGAGATCCGCCATACTTCCAATGGACTTGTTCCGACATAACATAAATACATTCAAGATTTATTGTCCAGAACTAATATGCTCACCTCCAAAGGTGTGCCCACACCTATGCTTCCCAGTGAGAAGTTGTTATTGGATAGTGGTGAGTAGCTCTCACCTAAGGATACTACTCGCTATCGGAGTGTCGTTGGTGCTCTCCAATATTTGTCTCTGACGCGTCCTGATATCTCCTTCTGTGTCAACAGAGTGTGCCAGTTCATGTCCTCCCCGACTTCTGTACATTGGGCGACGGTCAAACGAATTCTCCGTTATCTACATGACACTATGGATATGGGCTTCTGTTTTACAAAGTCCAACTTACACAACTTCGGGATGATTTTGCCGTCAAGGATCTTGACACTTTGAGTTATTTTTTTGGGATTGAGGTCTGCCATACTTCCAATGGACTTGTTCTGACACAACATAAATATTCAAGATTTATTGTCCAGAACCAATATGCTCAACTCCAAAGGTGTTCCCACACCTATGCTTCCTAGTGAGAAGTTGTTATTGGATGGTGGTGAAAAGCTCTCACCTAAGGATACTACTCGCTATCGGAGTGTCGTTGGTGCTCTCCAATATTTGTCTCTGACGCGTCCTGATATCTCCTTCTGTGTCAACAGAGTGTGCCAGTTCATGTCCTCCCCGACTTCTGTACATTGGGCGGCGGTCAAATGAATTCTCTGTTATTTACATGATACTATTGATATGGGCTTGTGTTTTATAAAGTCCAGCACTGACTTGCTTTGTGCCTTCTCGGATGCTGATTGGGTCGGGAATCTTGATGACCATCGAAGCACTGGAGGCTATGCGATCTTCTTTGGTGACAATCTTATCTCCTGGAGTTTAAGGAAACAATCGACAGTTTTTCATTCTAGTACGGAGGCCGAATACAAGGCAGTTGCTGATGCCACTGCCGAATTAATCTGGATCCAAGTTCTCTTGCGTGAGCGCCTAGCCTGTGGTGTGACAACATTGGTGCCACCTATCTATCCGCCAATCCAATCTTTCATCGACAGACGAAGCATGTTGATGTTGATTATCACTTTGTTCGTGAACGAGTATCGACTCGTCCGCTTGATGTGCGACTCATATCTTCCAAGGATCAGCTCGCCGATATCATGACAAAGCCACTGCTAGCTCCTTCTTTTAGCAGTTTTCGGCGCAATTTGAACTTAGTAGTACATCGTCTAGATTGGGGGGTGCTAAATGTAGAATAAGTCATACCTCTACATAGTAGGAGAATCTCCTGATTTTTTGGTTTGTTACCTTGGATCAAGGTAGACCAGGTAGTCCTCATTGTACACATCTATATATATATATATATATAAGGTCATGACCCATAAAAGTCACAATGCCATTTAACCTAATAGGAAGAACATCAAGTTCACTTATAGTTGGTCTTCGAAAAATTGGAAAATAACTAACTATATGTGTAAGACCCCAAACAAGGTTAAGATAACTTTAGAAAGTTGAAGGTGCCCACCAAAAGTTTAAAAGATCCAAGGAAAATATTAAGAGACCTATGTAAGGACAAGGGGCCTAAGTAAGCGATTTTAATAACCTAACAAGTTTTTAATAATTAATTGTTAATTCAGAATGCTATCTCATACTAGTTTTTTTTTATACTAGTTTTTATTTATATTTTTAAGCAATCAAGATGTTACCTTAAATTAAGATGAACTCCAAGTAAGCTCTTAATTTTTAAGTAACTAAGAGGCTACCGCACGAACATGTATTAAGTAAGCTTATGACACACCCATGCTCTAAAGTAACACTACACAAGCCTAACTATACTAAGACATGAAGTTTGCTAGGTACCACTCAAGCAATAGGAACCAAAAATAAAATTTAAGAATAAAAACTAAGAACAAAAAAAAAAGAACATGACCAAGAATTACTGTAGTACCCTAGCATACCTTAAAGACATGGTTAAAAGTTTACAAATAGATTACTTACCGAGTCTTTATAGTCACTCCATGTTTTTCATGTAGCTAAGGAGCTGGGAGACATGAGAAGCAGACTCTGGAGCAAGTGTCATAGACAAGACTCATCCATCATCTCCAACATTGTTTTATTTTAATATTTTTGTGTTTGTTCCTTATTTTGTAATTTCTACTACTTATGTATGAATTCTATTTTGATATAATGTAAAAGTATTGTATATTATGTTTCAAATTCTCTTTATTTATTTATATATTTTTTTATTTCGCAAAAAAATTGATTCTTTTTACGTAATCAAGTTAACCCCAGTCACAATAGAAGTGGTATCGATCCCAAGATAAGAAAGTAACTAGTGTGTTTGACTAACGTGATAATCAACTACACAACGACACGATTGGAAGCCTCCCCAAAAGGTTAGACAACTATAGAATTAAGCCAAAACTTCCTATAGCCTAGAGAAAAGCCCGTTGTAACCTACCAGGAACTAGAGGCGACGAGAGCCTACAAGTAGGCTACTTGCCGAGTACTTTTTTACTCACTGCATTTTAGATTTTTTTTCAGGTCTTCGCTAACTGTCGCTCGAGGTGGGAGAGCGTTTGAGAGCTGCATTGTCACTTGAGGGTCGTTTATGAGTGTCGACCCAGTCTGTGTACTTTGGGGCTTTTATATTTCGTTCGAAAAAGTGTCCCGAACCATTTCTCCGTTTGTAAAAAACCTTTAACAACATATGTTTGCATTGCTTTTCAATTTTTTTTATTCGAGGAGTTGTTTGATTTTAAATTGCATTATTTTGATGTTTAACTTAATTTTACATTTACTTTTATTTTTATTTTCCTTTCTTTTTGTCATTTTCGTCACGGTTTGAGATTTGAAACCTCAAAAATCACGTAATGAAAGACTCAATGACTCTTTGTCTAGCGAAAACAGTCTGTTGGACCAATCAACCTAGACCTCTAATACTAAGTTTAGTTCATAAATTTCTTGGCTAAATCAAGCATATAACGTGCTCACCATCATTACACCCTAGTTCTTGTTTATTCCTACAAGTATTTCTTCAATAAAAGTCCAAAACAATTAATTTCATGCTCAATGTGTGTTCGAGGGCTTATCGGGCTCTAAAGTTCTTAAACTTTCTCGCAGAGGTCTAAACTGAATCCAGATTTTAAAATAAAAATAAAAATAAAAATGAAAAAACTTCAAATATAGCGTCGCCCAACAACTACACCACGACACCGTTGGAAGCCTCTTAGAAGGTCACACAACTATAGAGTTAAGCGCAAACTTCCTAGAGCCTGGAGAAAAGCCCGTGGAAACCTACCAGGAACTGGATGCGACGAGAGCCTACAAGAGTAGGCTGCTTGCCGAGTACTTTTTTACACACCGCATTTCAGATTTCCACGACACCGTTGGAAGCCTCTTAGAAGGTCACACAACTATAGAGTAAAGCGCAAACTTCCTAGAGCCTGGAGAAAAGCCCGTGGAAACCTACCAGGAACTGGATGCGACGAGAGCCTACAAGAGTAGGCTGCTTGCCGAGTACTTTTTTACACACCACATTTTAGATTTCTTTTTCAAGTCTTCGCTAACTGTCGCTCGAGGTGGGGGAGCATTTGAGAGCTGCATTGTCACTTGAGGGTCATTTATGAGTGTCGACCTGATCGGCATACTTTGGGTCTTTTATATTTCGTTCGAAACTGTGTCTCGAACCCTTTCTCCGTTTGTAACAAACCTTTAACAACACATGTTTGCATTGCTTTTCAATTAATTTTTAGTCGAGGTGTTGTTTGATTTTAAATTGCATTATTTTGATGTTTAACTTAATTTTACTTTTACTTTTATTTTTATTTTCCTTTCTTTTTGTTATTTTCGTCATGGTTTGTGATTTGAAACCTCGAAAATCATGTAATGAAAGACTCAATGACTCTTTGTCTAGTGAAAACAGTCTGTAGGACCAATCAACCTAGACCTCTGATACTAAGTTTAGTTCATAAATTTCTTAGCTAAATAAAAGCATATAACGTGCTCACGATCATTCCACCCTAGTCCTTGTTTATTCCTACAAGTATTTCTTCAATAAAAGTCCAAACAATTAAATAAATGCTCAATGTGAGTTCGAGGGCACGGTTCGAGGGCTTATCATGCTCTAAAGTTCTTAAACTTTCTCGCAGACGTCTAAAATGAATCCAGATTATAAAATAAAAATAAAAATAAAAAACTTCAAATTTGGCGTCGCCTAGACTAAAACTGGAGACCTTCAGTGTGTTAGACTAGCGTGATAAACAACTACACCACGACACCGTTGGAAGCCTCTCCAGAAGGTCATACAATTATAGAGTTAAGCGCAAACTTCCTAGAGCCGGGAGAAAAGTCCGTGGAAACCTACCAGGAATTGGATGCGACGAGAGCCTACAAGAGTAGGCGGCTTGCCGAGTACTTTTTTACACACCGCATTTTAGATTTCTTTTTCATTGCTTCGCTAACTGTCGCTCGAGGTGGGGGAGCGTTTGAGAGCTGCATTGTCACTTGAAGTCGTTTGTGAGTGTCGACCCGGTCTATGTACTTTGGGTCTTTTATATTTCGTTCGAAACAGCGTCTCGAACCCTTTCTCCGTTTGTAACAAACCTTTAACAACACATGTTTGCATTGCTTTTCAATTTTTTTACAAACCTTTAACAACACATGTTTGCATTGCTTTTCAATTTTTTTTTAGTTGAGGTGTTGTTTGATTTTAAATTGCATTATTTTGATGTTTAACTTAATTTTACAATTACATTTATTTTTATTTTCCTTTCTTTTTGTTATTTTCGTCACGGTTTGAGATTTGAAACCTCGAAAATCACGTAATGAAAGACTCAATGACTCTTTGTCTAGCGAAAACTGTCTGTTGGACCAATCAACCTAGACCTCTAATACTAAGTTTAGTTCATAAATTTCTTGGCTAAATCAAGCATATAACGTGCTCACGATCATTCCACCCTAGTTCTTGTTTATTCCTACAAGTATTTCTTCAATAAAAGTCTAAACAATTAAATAAATGCTCAATGTGAGTTCGAGAGCTTATCATGCTCTAAAGTTCTTAAACTTTCTCGCAGACGTCTAAAATGAATCCAGATTATAAAATAAAAATAAAAATGAAAGCTTATCATGCTCTAAAGTTCTTAAACTTTCTCGCAGACGTCTAAAATGAATCTAGATTATAAAATAAAAATAAAAATGAAAATGAAAATAAAAAAATTCTAATATGGCGTCGCCCAGACTTGAACTGGAGACCTTCAGTGTGTTAGACTGACGTGATAACCAACTACACCACGACACCGTTGGAAGCCTCTTAGAAGGTCACACAACTATAGAGTTAAGCGCAAACTTCCTCGAGTCTGGAGAAAAGCCCGTGGAAACCTACCAGGAACTGGATGCGACGAGAGCCTATAAGAGTAGGCTGCTTGCCGAGTACTTTTTTACACACCGCATTTTAGATTTCTTTTTCATTGCTTCGCTAACTGTCGCTCGAGGTGGGGGAGCGTTTGAGAGCTGCATTGTCACTAGAGGGTTGTTTGTGAGTGTCGACCCGGTCTATGTACTTTGGGTCTTTTATATTTCGTTCGAAAACGTGTCTTGAACCCTTTCTCCGTTTGTAACAAACCTTTAACAACACATGTTTGCATTGCTTTTCAATTTTTTTTAGTCGAGGTGTTGTTTGATTTTAAATAGCATTATATTGATGTTTAACTTAATTTTACATTTACTTTTATTTTTATTTTCCTTTCTTTTTGTCATTTTCGTCACGGTTTAAGATTTGAAACCTCGAAAATCACATAATGAAAGACTCAATGACTCTTTGTCTAGCGAAAACAGTCTGTTGGACCAATCAACCTAGACCTCTAGTACTAAGTTTAGTTCATAAATTTCTTGGCTAAATCAAGCATATAACGTGCTCACGATCATTCCACCCTAGTTCTTGTTTATTCCTACAAGTATTTCATGCTCAATGTGTGTTCGGGGTCTTATCAGGCTCTAAAGTTCTTAAACTTTCTCGCAGAGGTCTAAAATGAATCCAGATTATAAAATAAAAATGAAAATGAAAAACTTCAAATATGGCGTAGCCCAAACTTGAACTGGAGACCTTCAACGTGTTAGACTGACGTGATAACCAACTACACCACGACACCGTAGGAAGTCTCTTAGAAAGTCAGGCAACTATAGAGTTAAGCCCAAACTTCCTAGAGCCTGGTGAATAGCCCGTGGAAACCTACTAGGAACTGGATGCGATGAGAGCCTACAAGAGTAGGCACTTTTTTACACACCGCATTTTAGATTTCTTTTTCAGGTCTTCGCTAACTGTCGCTCGAGGTGGGGGAGCATTTGAGAGCTGCATTGTCACTTGAGGGTCGTTTA
Organism: Cucurbita ficifolia; assembly: GCA_033971965.1. NCBI lineage: Eukaryota > Viridiplantae > Streptophyta > Magnoliopsida > Cucurbitales > Cucurbitaceae > Cucurbita > Cucurbita ficifolia. The sequence continues at coordinate 6,573,205 of CM066966.1, forward strand.
TGAGTGTCGACCCGGTCTGTGTACTTTGGGTCGTTTATATTTCGTTAGAAACAGTGTCTCAAACCCTTTCTCCGTTTCTAACATACCTTTAACAACACATGTTTGCATTGCTTTTCAATTAATTTTTAGTCGAGGTGTTGATTGATTTTAAATTGCATTATTTTGATGTTTAACTTAATTTTACTTTTACTTTTATTTTTATTTTCCTTTCTTTTTGTTATTTTCGTCACGGTTTGAGATTTAAAACCTCAAAAATCACGTAATGAAAGACTCAATGACTCCTTGTCTAGTGAAAACAGTCAGTGTGTTAGACTGACGTGATAACCAACTACACCACGACACCGTTGGAAGTATCCCTAGAAGGTCAGACAATTATAGAATTAAGCCCAAACTTCCTAGAGCCCAGAGAAAAGCCCATGGAAACCTACCAGGAACTGGATGCGACGAGAGCCTACAAGAGTAGGCTGCTTGCCGAGTACTTTTTTACACACTGCATTTTAGATTTCTGTTTCATTGCTTCGCTAACTGTCGCTCGAGGTGGGGGAGCGTTTGAGAGCTGCATTGTCACTTGAGGGTCGTTTGTGAGTGTCGACCCGGTCTATGTACTTTGGGTCTTTTATATTTCGTTCGAAACAGTGTCTCGAACTCTTTCTGCGTTTGTAACAAACCTTTAACAACACATGTTTGCATTGCTTTTCAATTAATTTTTGGTCGAGGTGTTGTTTGATTTTAAATTGTATTATTTTAATGTTTAACTTAATTTTACTTTTACTTTTATTTTTATTTTCCTTTCTTTTTGTCATTTTCTTCACGGTTTGAGATTTGAACCTCGAAAATTACGTCATGAAAGACTAAATGACTCTTTGTCAAGCGAAAATAGTCTGTTGGACCAATCAACCTATACCTCTGATACTAAGTTTAGTTCATAAATTTCTTGGCTAAATCAAGCATATAACGTGCTCACGATCATTCCACCCTAGTCCTTGTTGATTCCAACAAGTATTTCTTCAATAAAAGTCCAAACAATTAATTACATGCTCAATGTGTGTTCGAGGGCTTATCAGGCTCTAGAGTTCTTAAACTTTCTCGCATACGTCCAAAATGAATCCAGATTATAAAATAAAAATAAAAATAAAAATGAAAATAAAAAACTTCAAATATGGCGTCGCCCAAACTTAAACTGGAGACCTTCAGTGTGTTAGACTAACGTGATAACCAACTACACCACGACACCATTCAAAGCCTCCAAGAAGGTCAGACAACTATAGAGTAAAGCCCAAACTTTCTAGAGCCTCGAGAAAAGCTGGTGGAAACCTACCAGGAACTGGATGCGACGAGAGCCTACAAGAGTAGGCTGCTTGCCGAGTACTTTTTTACACATCGCATTTTAGATTTCTTTTTCAGGTCTTCGCTAACTGTCGCTCGAGGTGGGGGAGCGTTTGAGAGCTGCATTGTCACTTGAGGGTTGTTTATGAGTGTCGACCCCGTCGGTGTACTTTGGGTCTTTTATATTTCGTTCGAAACTGTGTCTCGAACCCTTTCTCCGTTTGTAACAATCCTTTAACAACACATGTTTGCATTGCTTTTCAATTATTTTTAGTCGAGGTGTTGTTTGATTTTAAATTGCATTATTTTGATATTTAACTTAATTTTACTTTTACTTTTATTTTTATTTTCCTTTATTTTTGTTATTTTTGTCACGGTTTGAGATTTGAAACCTCGAAAATCACGTAATGAAAGACTCAATGACTCTTTGTCTAGCGAAAACAGTCTGTTGGACCAATCAATCTAGACCTATAATACTAAGTTTAGTTCATAAATTTCTTGGATAAATCAAGCATATAACGTGCTCACGATCATTCCACCCTAGTTCTTGTTTATTCCTACAAGTATTTCTTCAATAAAAGTCCAAAGCAATTAATTTCATTCTCAATGTGTGTTCGAGGGCTTACCAGGCTCTCGCAGAGGTCTAAAATGAATCCAGATTATAAAATAAAAATAAAAATGAAAATGAAAATAAAAAATTTCTAATAATATGGCGTCGCCCAGACTTGGACTAGAGACCTTTAGTGTGTTAGACTTACATGATAACCAACTACACCACGACACCATTGGAAGCCTCTTAGAAGGTCACACAACTATAGAGTTAAGCGCAAACTTCCTAGAGCCTGGAGAAAAGCCCGTGGAAACCTACCAGGAACTGGATGCGACGAGAGCCTACAAGAGTAGGCTGCTTGCCTAGTACTTTTTTACACACCGCATTTTAGATTTCTTTTTCAGGTCTTCGCTAACTGTCGCTCGAGGTGGGGGAGCGTTTGAGAGCTGCATTGTCACTTGAGAGTCGTTTATGAGTGTCGACCCGGTCGGCGTCCTTTGGGTCTTTTATATTTCGTTCGAAACTGTGTCTCGAACCCTTTCTCCGTTTGTAACAAACCTTTAACAACACATGTTTGCATTGCTTTTCAATTAGTTTTTAGTCAAGGTGTTGTTTGATTTTAAATTGCATTATTTTGATGTTTAACTTAATTTTACTTTTACTTTTATTTTTATTTTCCTTCCTTTTTGTTATTTTTGTCACAGTTTGTGATTGGAAACCTCGAAAATCACGTAGTGAAAGACTCAATTGTCTAGTGAAAACAGTCTGTAGGACCAATCAACCTAGACCTCTGATACTAAGTTTAGTTCATAAATTTCTTAGCTAAATCAAGCATATAACGTGCTCACGATCATTCCACCCTAGTCCTTTATTCCTACAAGTATTTCTTCAATAAAAGTCCAAACAATTATTTAAATGCTCAATGTGAGTTCGAGGGCACAGTTCGAGGGCTTATCAGGCTCTAAAGTTCTTAAACTTTCTCCCAGACGTCTAAAATGAATCCAAATTATAAAATAAAAATAAAAAACTTCAATTTTGGCGTTGCCTAGTCTTGAACTAGAGACCTTTAATGTGTTAGACTGACGTGATAACCAAACTACACCAAAACACCGTTGGAAGCCTACCCAGAAGGTCAGACAATTATAGAGTTAAGCCCAAACTTCCTAGAGCCTGGAGAAAAGCCCGTGGAAACCTACCAAGAACTGGATGCGACGAGAGCCGACAAGAGTAGGCTGCTTGCCGAGTACTTTTTTACACACCGCATTTTAGATTTCTTTTTCATTACTTCGCTAACTGTCGCTCGAGGTGGGAGAGCGTTTGAGAGCTACATTGTCACTTGAGGGTCTATGTACTTTGGGTCTTTTATATTTCGTTCGAAACAGTGTCTCGAACCCTTTCTCCGTTTGTAACAAACCTTTAACAACACATGTTTGCATTGCTTTTCAATTTTTTTTTAGTCGAGGTGTTGTTTGATTTTAAATTGCATTATTTTGATGTTTAACTTAATTTTACATTTACTTTTATTTTTATTTTCCTTTTTTTTTGTCATTTTCGTCACGGTTTAGGATTTGAAACCTTGAAAATCACGTAATGAAAGACTCAATGACTCTTTGTCTAGCGAAAACCGTCTGTTGGACCAATCTACCTAGACCTTTAATACTAAGTTTAGTTCATAAATTTCTTGGCTAAATCAAGCATATAACGTGCTCACGATCATTCCACCCTAGTTCTTGTTTATTCCTACAAGTATTTCTTCAATAAAAGTCCAAAACAATTAATTTCATGCCCAATGTGTGTTCGAGGGCTTATCAGGCTCTAAAGTAAGTTCTTAAACTTTCTCGCAGAGGTCTAAAATGAATCCAGATTATAAAATAAAAATAAAAATGAAAATGAAAATAAAAAACTTCAAATATGGCATCGCCCAGACTTGACCTGGAGACATTCAGTGTGTTAGACTGACGTGATAACCAACTACACCACGACACCGTTGGAAGCCTCTTAGAAGGTCACACAACTATAGAGTTAAGCGCAAACTTCCTAGAGCCTGGAGAAAAGCCCGTGGAAACCTACCAGGAACTGGATGCGACGAGAGCCTACAAGAGTAGGCTACTTGCCGAGTACTTTTTTACACACCGCATTTTAGATTTCTTTTTCAGGTGTTCGCTAACTGTCGCTCGAGGTGGGGGAGCATTTGAGAGCTGCATTGTCACTTGAGAGTCGTTTATGAGTGTCGACCCGGTCGGCGTACTTTGGGTCTTTTATATTTCATTTGAAACTTTGTTTCGAACCCTTCCACCCTAGTCCTTGTTTATTCCTACAAGTATTTCTTCAATAAAAGTCCAAACAATTAAATAAATGCTCAATGTGAGTTCGAGGGCTTATCAGGCTTTAAAGTTCTTAAACTTTCTCGCAGACGTCTAAAATGAATCCAGATTATAAAATAAAAATATAAATGAAAATGAAAAAAAAAAACTTCAAATTTGGCGTCGCCTAGACTTGAACAAGAGACCTTTAGTGTGTTGAAAGGACGTGATAACCAACTAGAGCACGACACCATTGGAAGCCTCCCCAGAAGGTCAAACAATTATAGAGTTAAGCTCAAACTGAGATTTGAAACCTCAACTCTTTGTTGATTCCTACAAGTATTAAACATCAAATGTGGCGTCACCCAGACTTGAACTAGAGACCTTTAGTGTGTTAGACTAACGTGATAACCAACTACACCACGACACCATTGGAAGCCTCCCAGAAGGTCAGACAATTATAGAGTTAAGCCCAAACTTCCTAGAGCCAAGGAAAAAGCCTGTGGAAACCTACCAGTAACTGGATGCGACGAGAGCCTACAAGAGTAGGCTACTTGCCGAGTACTTTTTTACACACCGCATTTTAGATTTCTTTTTCAGGTCTTCGCTAACTGTCGATCGAGGTGGGGGAGCGTTTGAGGGTCATTTATGAGTGTAGACCCGGCCTGTGTACTTTGGGTCTTTTATATTTCGTTCGAAACAGTGTCTCGAACCCTTTCTTCGTTTGTAACAAACCTTTAACAACACATGTTTGCATTGCTTTTCAATTAATTTTTAGTCGAGGTGTTTGATTTTAAATTGCATTATTTTGATGTTTAACTTAATTTTACTTTTACTTTTATTTTTATCTTCCTTTCTTTTTGTTATTTTCGTCACGGTTTGTGATTTGAAACCTCGAAAATCACGTAATGAAAGACTCAATGACTCTTTGTCTAGTGAAAAGAGTCTGTAGAACCAATCAACCTAGACCTCTGATACTAAGTTTAGTTCATAAATTTCTTACCTAAATCAAGCATATAACGTGCTCACGATCATTCCACCCTAGTCCTTGTTGATTCCTACAAGTATTTCTTCAATTAAAGTCCAAACAATTAATTACATGCTCAATGTGTGTTCGAGGGCTTATCATGCTCTAAAGTACAGTTCAAGGGCTTATCATGCTCTAAAGTTCTTAAACTTTCTCGCAGACGTCTAATATAAAAATAAAAATGAAAATGAAAATAAAAAACTTCAAATATGGCATTGCCCAGACTTGAATTGGAGACCTTCAGTGTATTAGACTGACGTGATAACCAACTACACCACGACACCGTTGAAATCCTCTCAGAAGGTCATACAATTTTAGAGTTAAACTCAAACTTCCTAGAGCCTGGAGAAAAGCCCATGGAAACCTACCATGAACTGGGTGCGACGAGAGCCTACAAGAGTAGGCTGCTTGCCTAGTACTTTTTTACACACCGCATTTTAGATTTCTTTTTCAGGTCTTCGCTAACTGTCGCTCGAGGTGGGGGAGCGTTTGAGAGTTGCATTGTCACTTGAGGGTCGTTTATGAGTGTCGACCCGGTCTGTGTACTTTGGGTCTTTTATATTTCGTTCGAAACAGTGTCTCGAACCCTTTCTCTGTTTGTAACAAACCTTTAACAACACATGTTTGCATTGCTTTTCAATTTTTTTTAGTCAAGGTGTTGTTTGATTTTAAAGTGCATTATTTTGATGTTTAACTTAATTTTACTTTTACTTTTATTTTTATTTTCCTTTCTTTTTGTCATTTTCGTCACGATTTGAGATTTGAAACCTCGAAAATCACGTAATGAAAGACTCAATGACTCTTTGTCTAGCGAAAACAGTCTGTTGGACCAATCAACCTAGACCTTTGATACTAAGTTTAGTTCATAAATTTCTTGGCTAAATCAAGCATACATGCTATGAACATATGATATTTAGAGAATATATTAGTTATTGATTATATCTCACATATCCCTAATCTGTTAATATTTTTCCTTTATTTTTTTTTTGGAGTTGTTGGTAGTATATCTTATTTAGGATTGGATTAATAATATATTTTATATTATTTTCCAGATTTAGTTAGTTATATATTTTTCCGGTATTAGTTGATAGTTTGTATTCTATTTAAACGTGGTAAACATTAATGAAGATCTGGCTTTCGTTCACACTTCTATTTCTCAATCTTAACATGGTATCAGAGCGCCGATCTTAGTGTTCTTAAATATCGAAATTTCCTTTTATGGCGGAATCAGTCAAATCCAACTTCAAAATTTCGGATGTTGATTTAACACATCCTTGTTATATTCATCACTCTGATCAGCCAGTATATTCCCTTGTTCCGGTAAAATTAAATGGAACAAATTATCAATCCTGGAGTAAATCCTTTATGCATGCTCTTATTGCCAAAAAGAAAATTGGCTTCATTGATGGCACAATTGAAGAACCGTCTCAAGATGCAAATTCAACCGAATTTGAACTCTGGAATCAGTGCAACAATATAATAATATCTTGGTTAACTCATTCAGTTGAAGCAGATATCGCTGAAGGCATTATTCACGCCACGATAACTCATCAAGTGTGGGTTGATCTTCACGATCAATTCTCACAAAAGAATGCTCCAGCAATTTTTCAGATACAAAAGTCGATAGCAATGATGTCACAGGGAACCATGGCACTGTCAGCATATTTCACCAAGCTCAAAGCACTCTGGAATGAATTGGAAGCGTATCGCACACCATTTACCGGTAATCAACGTCAAATACATGTTGATCAACGCGAAGAAGACAAGTTGATGCAACTGCTCATGGGGCTCAATGAGCCTTATAAAACGGTGAGATCTAACATATTGATGATGACTCCATTACCTAATGTGAGACAAGCCTATTCATTACTTGTACAAGAAGAGATGCAGCGTCAGGTAACTTCTGAACCTACCGAGAATTTCTCGATTGTATCAGCAGTGCAGAAGAAAACAACATATTCGAAATTCGCCAAGGACAAATCATATGAATGCCGCAATAAAAGTGGTCATACAATTAAAGTGTGTCGAATTCTTAAGTTTCAGTTTTGTGATAGAAGGGGACATACAAAAGATCGATGTCGACAGAAAAATAATTCTGGAAGGGCAGGACAAGTCAATCAACGCAACAATCATGGATATCGATCATCTGCAAATATGGCCGATGTTTCTCAGTTGAATACAGAAGAACAGTCACCTAATTCCATTCCAAAATTTTCTTTTGAGCAATTACAACAGATAGTACAAGCCTTATCTGCAATCAATCATCACCCTTCTGGTAATTCTGACCATCACATCAATGTTGCAGGTTTGTTTTCAGTATCTACATTATCTATTAACTCTGCTAGTTCTAATTCATGGATTCTCGATAGTGGAGCTACGGATCATATAGTATCAAAATCTTCTGTTATGACTGAACCAAAGGCTGCCACCATGTCTACAATCAATTTGCCGGACAGCACATGTGTCACATACTGGCAATGTTTCCTTTAGCCCTGACCTTAAATTAAACAATGTATTATGTGTGCCTTCATTCAATTTAAATCTAATGTCCATCAGCAAACTTACCAATGACTTGAAATGTTATGTCACCTTCTATCCTGATTCTTGTGTTATGCAGGACTTGGCTACGGGAAAGATGATTGGCTCGGGTAAACGATTTGGAGGTCTCTATCATATTTCTTCGTCTCCAATCAAATCTTCAGCTCATCAAGTATCTCAGTCATCTGATTTGTAGCATTTACGCCTAGGTCATCCTTCTTTTTCTCGTTTTAAATTTCTAGCTGATCAATTGCACCTTAATAATGCTAGTTATTCTCATAACTGTAGTATCTGCCCGTTAGCAAAACAAACTAGGTTGTCTTTTCCAAGAAGTTCAATAACAACTCATTCTGCCTTTGATCTGATACATTGTGATGTTTGGGGACCACATAAAATTCCTATCCATTCTGGTTTGCGTTTTTTTCTCACTATTGTTGATGATTTTACTCGATGTACTTGGGTTTTTCTTATGCAACATAAGTCAGAAGTACATCATTTGTTAATGAATTTTGTTAAATTCGTTCAAACTCAATTTCATACTACTATCAAGATAGTTCGATCAGACAATGAGACTGAGTTCCTATCTTTGCAACCATTTTTTACTTCTTGTGCCATTGAATTTCAGCGCACTTGTTTCTATACTCCACAATAAAATGGAGTCGTTGAACGTAAGCATCGTCATATCCTAAATGTAGCTAGGTCTCTTCTCTTTCAGTCACAAGTTCCACTTAATTTTTGGGGAGAGTGCATTTTAACTGCGGTTTATCTTATAAATAGAACACCATCACCATTGTTATCGAACAAGACACCCTTTGAAGCACTCTACAAACGATCACCTACATTTCATCATCTTAAAGTTTTTGGTTGTAAATGTTATGCAACTATAGTACATCCTAAGCAAAAATTTGAACCTCGGGCAATTCCTTGTGTTTTCGTAGGATATCCTTGTGGTCACAAAGGTTAAAAGTTGTATGACATGCAATCTCACAAATTCTTTATCAGTCGTGATGTTAAGTTTTGTGAAGATGATTTTCCTTTTTCATCGGCTTCACAAACTTTGACATTAGCTCCTTCGACTCCTATTGTACCACTTCATGATTCATCCTACTCAAACATCTATTCTAATAGTTCTCCTCCTTCTATTCCTTCACCTCCTGTTCCTCCTCCATCTTCTATTCCTTCACCCACTACTTCGTCGTCTCCTCCACCTTCTGTTCCTTCTCCAGATTCACCCACTAATTCTAATCCTATCCCACCTGATACATCAGTTCCACTCCGACGTTCTACTCGTACTAAAAAGCCTCCAGTTTGGCATAATGATTATGAGATGTCTTCTGGAGCCAATCATTTAACCTCTAGCTCAAGTCCCAGCACTGGCACTAGGTATCCCCTTCATCATTACCTTTCAGCGCTTGTGCGTCGGTAGAGCCTAACGAAGAGTCGTTTAAAGACCTTTTCAAAAACTACTTTCTATTTGTAGAGGGCGGGTATCACGCTCAATAGATCCTCTCCCTTCTTGAACTCGGTAAATAGGTTCCGGAGCGGTTAAGTTTGATTCTAAACAATTTCCTCTCCTGTAAAGGTTCAGAATCAGTCTCGACTGAAAAGAAGAGGGAGGAGGGGGTTCGGGAATGACTAAAGCACTACTAAACTAAAAGGGGCAGGGAAAGCCACAGGCAAGTGAACGGATTGACTAAGTCAATCATGAATTGAATGACCACTTAAGGAACCGGCTAGGCTAAGGCTAAGAAGAGCAGCCAAAGGCACAAGGAATACCTTCCACTCTTGCACAGAGCCTCTGCCTATCCAACTCAACGTGCTTTTCTAGCTCTTATTACAGCTCAAACAGAACCTAAAACCTATGATGAGGCAGTTGGCGACCCGTTATGGCAGCAGGCTATGAATGATGAAATTGCAGCTTTAGAACATAATCCTACTTGGTCTCTCGTTCCTTTACTACCTGGTCATAAAGCTATTGGTTGTCGTTGGGTGTACAAGATTAAATACAATTCTGATGGTTCTATTGAACGTTATAAAGCTCGACTGGTAGCAAAGGGATACACTCAGGTTGAAGGTATTGATTACAAAGAGAGATTTTCTCCTACAGTGAAACTTACTACACTTCGTTACTTACTCAAGTCTATATGTCTTTACCACCAGGTCTTCGCGCCGACAGGGGGAGAATACAGTATGTCGGCTCCATAAATCTCTTTATGGATTAAAAGAGGCTTCTCGCAATTGGTTCTCCATATTCTCTAGACAACTATAGAGTTAAGCCCAAACTACCTAGAGCCTGGAGAAAAGCCCGTGGAATCCTATGCGACGAGAGCCTACTGCTTGCCGAGTACTTTTTTACACACCGCATTTCAGGTCTTCGTTAACTGTCGCTCGAGGTGGGGGAGCGTTTGTGAGTGTCGACCCGGTCTGTGTACTTTGGGTCTTTTATATTTCGTTTGAAACAGTGTCTCAAACCTTTCTCCGTTTGACGAGAGCCTACTGCTTGCCGAGTACTTTTTTACACACCGCATTTCAGGTCTTCGTTAACTGTCGCTCGAGGTGGGGGAGCGTTTGTGAGTGTCGACCCGGTCTGTGTACTTTGGGTCTTTTATATTTCGTTTGAAACAGTGTCTCAAACCTTTCTCCGTTTGACGAGAGCCTACTGCTTGCCGAGTACTTTTTTACACACCGCATTTCAGGTCTTCGTTAACTGTCGCTCGAGGTGGGGGAGCGTTTGTGAGTGTCGACCCGGTCTGTGTACTTTGGGTCTTTTATATTTCGTTTGAAACAGTGTCTCAAACCTTTCTCCGTTTGTAACAAACCTTTAACAACACATGTTTCTCCGTTTGTAACAAACCTTTAACAACACATGTTTGCATTGCTGCCCAGACTTGAACTGGAGACCTTTAGTGTGTTAGACTGACGTGATAACCAACTACACCACGACACCGTTGGAAGCCTCTCAGAAGGTCACACAACTATAGAGTTAAGCCCAAACTTCCTAGAGCCTGGAAAAAAGCCCGCGGAAACCGACCAGGAACTGGATGCGACGAGAGCCTACAAGAGTAGGCTGCTTGCCGAGTACTTTTTTACACACCGCATTTTAGATTTCTTTTTCAGGTCTTCGCTAACTGTCGCTCGTGGTGGGGGAGCGTTTGAGAGCTGCATTGTCACTTGAGGGTCGTTTATGAGTGTCGACCCGGTCTGTGTACTTTGGGTCTCTTATATTTCGTTCGAAACAGTGTCTCGAACCCTTTCTCCGTTTGTAACAAACCTTTAACATTTTTTTTAGTCGAGGTGTTATTTGATTTTAAATTGCATTATTTTGATGTTTAACTTAATTTTACTTTTAATTTTATTTTTATTTTCCTTTCTTTTTATCATTTTCGTCACGGTTAGAGATTTGAAACCTCGAAAATCACGTAATGAAAGACTCAATGACTCTTTGTCTAGCGAAAACAGTCTGTTGGACCAATCAACCTCGACCTCTGATACTAAGTTTAGTTCATAAATTTCTTGGCTAAATGTTCACGATCATTCCACCCTAGTCCTTGTTGATTCCTACAAGTATTAATTACATGCTCAATGTGTGACTTCAAATATGGCGTCGCCCAAACTTGAACTGGACACCTTCAGTGTGTTAGACTAACGTGATAACCAACTACACCACGACACCGTTGGAAGCCTCTCAGAAGGTCAGACAACTATACAGTTAAGCCCAAACTTCCTAGAGCCTGGAAAAAAGGCCGTGGAAACCTACCAGGAACTGGATGCGGCGAGAGCCTACAAGAGTAGCCTGCTTGCCAGGTACTTTTTTACACACCGCATTTTAGATTTCTTTTTCAGGTCTTCGCTAACTGTCGCTCGAGGTGGGGGAGCGTTTAAGAGCTGCATTGTCACTTGAGGGTCGTTTATGAGTGTCGACCCGGTCTGTGTACTTTGGGTCTTTTATATTTCGTTCGAAACAGTGTCTCGAACCCTTTCTCCATTTGTAACAAACCAACCTTTAACAACATATGTTTGCATTGTTTTTCAATTTTTTTTAGTCGAACACATGTTTACATTGCTTTTCAATTTTTTTTAGTCAGTGATGTTTGATTTTAAATTGCATTATTTTGATGTTTAACTTAATTTTACTTTTACTTTTATTTTTATTTTCCTTTCTTTTTGTCATTTTCGATACGGTTTGAGATTTAAAACCTCGAAAATCATGTAATGAAAGACTCAATGACTCTTTGTAAAGCCCGTAGAACTTACCTTAATCAGTGAAGGTCTACCTCGCATATAGGAATAGGAATGCGAAGTTGGGTTACCTTCAATTTTGGTGTCTTTTCTTGTGTTTTTTTGCAGATGAATTTGGGTTTAGATACCAAACAAAGGAATAACACAGAGATCACATATTCATTCTTGAAACCCATTTAAGAACCTATTCATTAACACTTGAACAAATATTTGAAGTTAAACACAGTAGCAAAGCAACAAAAAACATTATTGTACACACTTCATAGTTGTTTTGTCCAGTCAAAAGGCTCCCAATCTTGTAAGAAGTTCGCCACAGCCTGCTTTTGCACCTCAACAGATTCGTATCTACGTCGCCGATGCATATCTTCCTCAGCTAGCTGTAACATGCCTCTGATAACATTGAGGCCAAAACTGGTCTTGAAATTATTCTCGTCGTCTATCACGTGCACAAACCCCTTGTTCAGCCCAAATTCTACGTGGAAGTATGGGAAGTTCTCTGGGATTGATCCACGCAATCCCTTCACACTTGTATCTATCAGCTTTTTTGCATTGTGCTGGCTCCACTCTTCCTCTGCTTCATCAATAGCCTGAAATGAACTTGTTGAGATTATTGTTGGAAGCAAAAGAAACAGATGAAATCAATCTAAGATAACTGTTTTCTGAACTTAACACATAAAAAGCCAATACAAATGAGGTTACAGTGCCAATGGTATAGTTTTGATGATAGAAATACAGATTATAAGCAATGCCAGTGGGAGACATAACATGAACTATTCCACACAATTATTAGAATTCTTCAAGAAGCACCACAAGTGTTGGAAGCTTTAAACAATTGAACCAGTATTTAATTGTATACGGACAAGAATAAAGAAAAACGAGGTTCCAGGTTTACCAAAGTCTGTTTGCAAGGAAGCCAAAACCCATGCTTTCTCTCTACCCTGTTCACTCACACTTTCCCTCCAACAACACCCTCCACTCCTCTGCCCAACCAATGACAACCAAAAAGCCACAACCCAACTGGAACTACTCAACGAAAGTAGTTACTACCGACCGGAAAACCTTCTCCTTAGCTATCGATGACCATTACAGAGACAGTAGAGCAAGAATAAAATCGTTGGTATGGCTTGAAACATCCTTCAATCTTCTCCTAAATGAACCGTGCTCATCAAGTTTTCAAAAAACTAAGTGAAGACTATTTTTTATGGGTCGGGAAGCTAAGAAACAAACAGGGTTACTTTGCGGAGGTTAAACCAACTCAACAACAAACGAAAATGAACCGTGCTCATACATGTTTTCAAAGAACTGAGAAGTGAAGACTATGTTTTATGGGTCGAGAAACTAAGAAACAAACAGGGTTATCTCGGGAGGTTAAACCAACTCAACAAGAAGCTAAAAATGAAGACTTCTCATCCCACCAGGCCGGAATGCAGACTTCCGAATGCTTTGCTGGTCAGTATGGGATTCCTCAAATCGGAAGATAGGCTTTCTCTTGGGCTAGGTGGTGACAAAAAAGGATGAAAAATTCTGACCAAAGTTGCAGTGCCAGCGGTGGGTTTCGGAGCAGATGGAAAAGCAGGCTCATAAAACCTAAGGTGAAAAACAAGACTTCTAAAACCCAAACCTAAAGGTTCATAATACCCTAATTGCCTTGATAACTCTTTAAAGTCATGGAAATTGAAACCACGAGTGTGTTACTTGCGAGAATTAACCTCACAAAAATAATTGTTTAATCCAATTTCAAAGCTAATGGGCGTTTTTTAACACTGAGGAGATTTGCAGTTCTATTGACTGCTTTGGCCATGACATCTTCGAATCATTCACAGACAAAAAAGCCAAACAGAATCGTAATGGGAGTAGCTTTAGCTTTACCTTGTTAAGTAGATAGTCTAACCAACATGAAGAGAAATGTGAAGGATCCTAAACGCTAAATCCATGTTGAACGAGCCATGAGAGAGTTAAAAACATAGGCAGTCCAGGAGCATCATAGCCCATAAAAGGTGATAACAAAATCTAGAAGTAAAATCAAATAATAACAAATTGAGAAAAAAATATATTCAGTTTTTATTTAGGGAGCTATTTCATTCTTCCCTCTTATATTTTTCTTCGCTCTCTCATCTGTTCTTGCAATTTTGTCCATCTTATGCATAGGATAAGTTATCAAGCAATGTTATATTTTAATCCAATATGATGTTTGAATGTGCACAGTACAGGTTAAGAAGCAATGTTGTATATTAAAAATATGATGCAACACTTTCGAATATTGAATGCAGATGTCTATAAGGAAAGCAAAAGGAACAATAATAACAAATTGAAAGGATGTTGAATTGGGGGAACGAACAAAAGAAAGACATTCTCACCTTCTTAAAATATAGAGGAGCCTCTTTTGCTATTCCTTGGGGCAAAGGAATGCACTCAATCAAGCAATGGCGACGTTGTTTTGCCAAGCCCACAACTGTTTCAAGAAAAACCACATCTTTCTCTTGCTTTGCAAACATCATTATCAGACACTTCTTGAAGTTGCGAATTTCCTCCCAAACAGTTTTCTCCACACTTCTTGTGGCTGATTCATGCTGGAAAGCAAACAACTCAAATGAAATTGCTACTATAGAATTAAAAGAAGAGCTCATTGCAATTTTTAAGAACATCCTACAAACTTTGGATAATATTTGTGCATAAAAGCTTTTTGCTCTCATGAGAATTTGGGCAATTGTTCTCCACGAAGCTCATTAAGCATGCTCAACAAAAGGGGGTTTCAAAATGTAAAAACATTTGCATTTTTTGAAGTTCTTTTTCAGTGATCCAACGTACTGAAGTCCCTTATATGTAAAAAGAATAACAATTATCAACCACGGTAGAAAACCCACAAAAACAGAATACAAGGAGAATTAGACTTTAAACTTACTGAAATAGGTAAAATGCAGCAATGGCCCGTAACCACAGGCTGCCACTGAGGCAGCATCAAATATGTGCAATTTGCTATTGACACAGTCAGATGTTTTGGCCTGTTAGGATTTTCAATGCAAAAGATGCAGCGTTCTTCCTGAGTTGCCATACGCCTTGGACGAATATCCTTCCCAGATAGCTTATCATCATTACTTCCCCTTTTTCTTTGAGTCGTTTTTCCTGAACCATCTTCATAATCATATTCATTATCTGCCCGACCAGACATGCTGTACTGCTTGTTCTTCATTATACTTTTAGCTAGATAAAGATCTGTATCATCCTCCTTATTCCTCCTAGGTATACCTGAAATGTGTTTTCTAAACAAAAGGAAAGAATGTATTAAAAGGACAGTGTCAATTCCCTGGGAAGAAAAGAAATAAGCTGCAGTGACCACCTTACTGTTATTTCAAAATTGAGACCAAAAGAAAACAGAAAAAGATACCAGAAATAAAATAACAATATAAATTCTTTCATAAACCACCAAATGGACTACCAAACCAGGCAAATCTCAGTAAATTTTACATACAATATTTATTTTCCAAGGATGAGTCATCAATTTATAAGGTGTACTTTTGGAAAGCATTTATATGGTGTATTTTCAAGCTACAAATATTTTAGCAATAACAATGTGTACAATAAAAAAATAAAACTAAAAAAAAAAGTAGATTAATCAAGCCCGTGAATTAGAGGAAGACAGTTCAAGAAGTCAATACCTAGATGTGGTTTGTTCAATTTGCGGCTGGTTGGAATTCACTTCAACACTATTGGTTGCCTTCATAGTTTGTACTTCTTGCTGGAAGAAAGTAAATGGTCAAAATTTAAAGTTTTAGAACAAGAAGCTTATACCTCATAAAAGCAAGGGCAACCACGTTAGCACACTCAACATTTTTATTTTAAGAAACCAAGTTTTCATTGAGAGAGATGAAAGAATGTACAAAGGCATAAAAAAAAGTTTTTAAAAAAACACAAAAACAAAATAGCCCTCACGCCCAACTATAGAAAGGGACCCAATCAAAAAGTATAAAGTTAATCTATAAATATTAAAAAAAAAAAACTGTATTAGCACATTCAACTTATTATTACCTACCTATCTCAAGCCAAGGTTGGTTAATATTTCAAGTTATCTTATTAGCAAGCCAGTCACATCAAATTCAAATATATTCACGGGTAAAGAAAAATAAGACAACAAAGACAAGCTTTGTTGACTTGTATAGGAACGTCGTAGAATATAATTCTAACATTCTTTTACCCTCTAATGAACCTTGATATATTTTTTTAAATTTGTGCGGGTGTTCTATTTTCTTTTTTGTTTTTGTTAGAGAGTACAGTTGTATATGAGAACAATCTATTGTTTGGCATCTCATATACCCATGAAAAATTAGCTTTCTAAACCCTAACAAATTTGTGGGCCTTCTCCAGCCTAGGGGCAAGGACTAAGTCTATCATCTCTCTTCCTTTTTTTTTTTTTTATGTTAACGGTGGAACTCACTTCTCATTGACGAGAAGTGAGTGAAACATAGGTAAAAGGTTTTCATTTGGATTTCCAATCCAAATCCATATGAAGGCAAAAAAATTCTTCTGCATCATTAATCCATGCTTATATCCATGCTTATGTCTATGCCTAAGTGTGGCATGCAACAACGATACTCCAGAGTACCAACACAGGAAAAGATGAGAAAATGGACTTTGTAGAGACTAAAAACTTGACCTACCAAAAGCTTTTGGGCTTCTTCATGTTTTCCTTTCATTTGAAGCTGAAACGCCTTTGCAGCCAGCTGATTTGCACTCATTGCATCCTTGGCTGAAACACAATCTTCATTGGGATTGTCGGATGTTGAGACAACCAATTGTGATTGCATCTTTGTCTTAACCGGATCACCTTTAGTATTTTCACTTTGTTGTCTGAGAAAGTCAGACGCAAAACTTCCATCATCTGAGAATTTATTTATACTGGTCACTGCTAACGAAATGAAGCCAGCATCCTTTGAAGAGACATTCTGACTTTTTTGCTTTCCCCAAGATAATGAATCTCGAACTTTAGGCTCCCCCTTTGAAGAGACATTCTGACTTTTTTGCTTTACCCAAGATAATGAATCTCGAACTTTAGGCTCCCTCATTTCAGGATGTCTGGAAGAGATGTCCTTCAAGTAGTCCCTGGCAGAGCTCTAAAATAATGTACCAGATTAGCAGGGAAGTTTAATTCTCATTCTGAGGAATAAAGATAAGTTTCAAACTAAAATATGAAGTCACATATCTGAATCAAATCAACTCAATCAATGATTTCGAAGTACCTTTCCAGAATCACTTTCATTTTGACTGTTTGAAACTTGATCTTCTTCACTGGTTAGCCCTCTCTTTCTATTTCTTATAGCATGCAAATGAGAACGTGATGGTGCCACTTTCCTGGCCGCTACCGAGACAGCAAGTTGGCCAAGAGAACCCCAACGTTCTTCAACAACCTACAAAATTTCAATGTATAAAAAAACAAAGAATTTTTTGGATCAAACTACCGTGTGTACAAAAAAAAATAGTAATAATAAGCATGCCTCTTCAAGCCTCCGTCCATCTCGAGCTGCTTGCTCCTCAGCACGCTTCAATGCTTTAAGTCTCCAACTAGCCCCCCCATCCCCAACAATCCGAGGTGGTGGAAGTTTGTCTATATCTGATTTGGTCCTATCACTCTCCTCCGGATAACCAGTTCCATTATCTTTAAAATATGGATTCAATTCCCTGGGATTGACCTTAGTTATCTGGCATAGAAGTAACTTTCATATCATCAGCCAACAACCATGTAGTTTTAAGACGCTCAAAATACGAAGCAGAACAAAAAGTAAACACATCAGAAGTTCAATAAGCAGAAAAAAACATTCTTGACCATAATCCACTGGTATCACATAGTCTAACCATCTCATTATGATGAATATATAGGAAAATGGAAAGCAAGAGGAAGGAAACATCTCTACAAATAATCAGCTTTCTTTCTAAATATATTAACAAACCAGGCAACCACATGCATGCTTCTCAAAAACGCAACCACCCTATGGTGCATGCCGTACAATATTTTTTCCTTTAATTGTTTTCCTTCTTTTATTAAAAAATAAGAAGTATCCCTTGATATCCCTTTTTTAGGAACTAATCTTACATTGATAAAAATGACATAAAGAAAAAACAACATAACCAAAAAGAAAAGTCCAAAACATGACTATATAGAGGAAATAAAAAAAACTAGAAAAATCAAAAAGTAGCAAAAGAGAAAAGGCTACAATTGTTGAGAATAAATGACAAAAGATGATTAAAAAAAAAGATCCTTGGTTACAGATACTGAGAGGCTTGGAACCTTTTTTTAACAAGAAACGAATCTTTCTGATGAATAAATGAAAAAAAGACTAATACAAAAATCTCCATAAGGGAGAGAACAAACATAATAAATAATACAATTTTAAAAAAGTACAAAAACTTCTCAAAATAAACAACAATCCCAAAATGAAAACCAGCAAAAGGCTTGAACAAAAGATACAATCTCCATGTGGAGCAATATTTTTTTCCCCGTGAGGGGCCACTTTTAATCCAATGAGTAATGTATAGGCGCCCAGCTAACAACCAACTGATAATAAAACCTCAATCAGAGCTTCATTGAAAAATGTATCACACGTTTTAAATGTTCCTCAACCGCAAGCTTTTCTTTCAAAGTGATTTTAAATGCTGTTCATGCAAAGAACTTGCAGTAACTTTCTCATGGAAAGTACCTTCAAGCAAAAAAGTAGAACATACAAAGCTCCTATGGAATTTGTCAAATTAAACGCTCCATCAACTATCTTATATCCAACCAAAGCATTAGCCACAGAGCATGCAATGCAACTTTTGATGCTCTTTTTTTCCTTTTATAACTCAATTCTTCTTTTTTTTTTTTTTTTTTTTTTTTTTTGTAAGTCAACAAATGTGGGGTATGGGGGATTTGAACCTCCGACATCAAGGAAATGAGTACCTATCAATTACTTTTAATGCTCTTCATGCAAAGAACTTGCAATAACTTCCTCAACCGCTAGATCATCTTAAAAAGCAACTTTTAAATGCTCATCATGCAAGGAACTTGCAATACCTTACTTGTGAAAAGGACCTTCATGCATAACATCTAGCTTATTAAATGCAAAAAATGGGCTAATCAAAAGAAATAGATGACTCATGGTCTTCAATATTAGCCAAATATGAACCATTGGAAAAGGCAGTCCATCAAGACCTGCCAATTTTACACTTACAAACATGATTTGACTTCAGCCCCTCAACCAAACTTTAAACATAATTCTCCACCAAAACTGATAAACCTCAAATAAAATCAACAATTGGAGTTCTATGGAATTGAAAGCTTTGAAGAGAAAACTTGAACTTCAAACCCACGTTTCTTAATAAAGGACAAAAACGGCTCTAAACCATCAACTTCTAATTGATCAAATTTGTTGAGAGAAGAAGAATCTTGCTCGCGAAACAAAATATTTAAATTGCCTCCATTCATAGCTCATCGGCTGAAATAACATCTTGGATTACAGGGATAATCTCCGAGTCTTCACTACTTAAGCTAACTTCTGAATCTCTAACTGAGTCAGTTAAGACATATGATGACTCTTTATTCAAGTGATCTGAATAATTGAGCTCCAAAGGATAGGAAAGAATATAATAGAGATGGATAATCATTGGATGAAATCTAAGAACATTGGATGATCTTTGAATAATCTCAAATATTGATGGTATGGCATTTGAGACCATTTTTTTGAGAGTAACAACGGGATATGCCTGATAAAAATTGTTTTTAATCTCTTCAACACTCAAGGGCTGAATATAAAAAACATAGAAAAACGAAGAAACAAACTCTGCATGGCTAGCTACCTTGGAACAACCAGCAAATAAAAATATCAAGAACCAGAATATCGGGACGAGGAAAATGTGTGTGGGTCTCCTTCAAAGCATGGTCTGAAATCAAAGGCGTATTACTTAGAGCACTAATAACCTCCTTATCCAACAAAACATTAAAATTCTGATGGAACAATGAGCCCATGTCTTCATGAAAAGGTACTTGGGAACTTGTAACTTCTTCAAACAGCTTGATATTAAAATGGGGAAAAGAAACGTTGATTTGATTTGGATTTAATGCATCATTTGGAACTGAAAGGGGTAGCTGCTAAACCAAATTAATCACAATAATGCTCGAAGGATCAAGCAGGAGAAGATTGTTCAAATTTTGGTCATTAAAAGCAAAGTGATCTTGAATATTAAAAGCTCCTAGGGAAGCTACATCAGCGGGAGATCAAAAGAATGGATTAATTGGTGATTGTTCATCTTCCAAGATGTCATTAAACTGATAAAAGTTGAATGAATTATCTATATTGTTGAAATGGAGATTGGATGAACTTGGATATGAAGATTGAAGAGGAGATTCATGACAATCTCAACCCCCAGAAGTTTGTCCTTAAGTTACATGGTGGTCGAAATAAAACCCCAAGTATTTCTTGTAAAAATAATTTTGGAAGAACTACAATCTAATCTACTTTAAGTGTGCGAGGCAATACAAATAAGACCACATAAATGGCATCCATTTGCCTCAAAGCATCCATGCGTACAAAAATGTAGAGGTAAGTTCAAGAGTTCAATCCAACCTCCATACCCCACAGTAAACGTAAGAATATTATGCTTTTCAAACACCCTTTTTCAATTTTTTCATTCAAAGAACCAAGTTCTATCCACTTACTGATGTCGAGAATTCACCCATCTTCTATCTAGAGCAAAACTTTGCCATCCATAAACAAATCGACTCAACATAGTACACCAAAAGATTTTCTAATTCCACAGCACGATCATATTCCAATCATCATGTCGTTCATCCTTGTAATGACCATTGTTGAATTCCAATCAACGTCCACAAGTTCTTTTTTCTTTTTTAACCCAATAACATTGAGGTGGGTGAGCTTTAAGTGTTCAGAAAGGCAGAGAATCCATAAAACTTAACCAAGCCCAAACCTCCAAGTAACGTTGATCCTCTAAAAAATATCATTCCTTCCAAGCCAAATATTCCACAAAGCAGCACAGAAAGTTTATTTCTCTAAACAATCTCCCATAAAAGTTATAATTTCCTACATTCGTCCTCGTCTTACTATTCATAATACGACATCTTATTAGATGCATATGTGTTATTTTAAGTTTTGTAGTTGCAAATCTTTCATAAATCTATTTTCATTTTTCTATTATGTGCCCCACAATGAAAGCCCACACTACTTTTTCTTTACCACTTAAGCCCTAGAGACCCATTGCAATTTAGCACCTAACACTCTAAAGATGCCCAATTTTTGTTCAAGATTGGTTAATGTTATTAATTGCAATTTCATTCCTATCTTTCCTACTTCTATAAGTGCGGGAATGCAAAGTTGAAGCAAAGATGTGAAGACAACAAGATATGACAATCTATAGAAGATAGAATTATATTACCAGAAAGAGTGACCAAAAATCTAGAAGACCAAATAAATCAACTAATAATAACTCATCTAAAACTACTCTTTCTACTTTTATTTTCAAACCAAAAAAATAAAAATAAAGAGTCATAGTTTCATGCAAAGTCACTAAGCAAAAGACAAGGGCATACTTCCTGTGGAGCTTCTTCTTGTTGATTATCAATAGATTCATCTGAGATTCTCTCCATCGTTTCTTGGGGTTTAAGCATCCACTCCAAGCCCATTTCTTTTCTAACAATTTCTTTGTCATCTTTAGAAGAAATCTCTCTGATGCTATCTAAGAATTAGAAAAAACAATGAAACCACATAATGTTCTAAAATATGAAACATGACAATAAAAGAAAATGAGATACATACCAAACATTTCTTCTCCAAGGTGTCGACTCTTTCTTTTCTTATCCCAATTTCTTTCATCTTGTCTCCTATGTTTTCGTCGCTTTTCAACACTATCACTAGAGCTATCATCAGTATCAGTAGATGTAGAATATTCTCTAGCTAAAGTGTTCCTATCACTCCTTGATTTCCTTTTTACCCTATCATCATTCTCATCAGATGAACTGTTATTCTTGTTCCTTTTACTCGCTTTCCTTGTACGATGTTTCTTCCCATCCCTGTGAGAGTCTTCCCTCATGTCACTATCTGTTGAAGATGTTGAATAGTCCTTCGATGATTTCTTCCTCCCAAATTTCTTCTTTTTTGTGGTCTGATACTCCTCATCTGAACTACTGTAACGAGTTGACTTTCCCTTACTTTTCTGTTTCTCATTACTCTGTTTAGAAGAAAAAGACCATACATCAATCACCTCGAGTGTGATACCCAAAGCCAATAATCATATTAAAGAGTTACATGAACCAAAAGAACTCCATAATTTAACATAAGCAAACTTCAGGATTAACATACAAACTTATTGGGTCTTACATCACTAATTCTTTCCCGAGGAATAAATTTGACTCCAGAAAGCATTGCCCGACCTGTTCAACAAAATAAATAATAGAAATTACACATAAGAATGCACCAAACCGAGGCAAGAAGTTGAGCAGATAGATGTTCTTCACAGAAACAGGAATGGATAACCATTTGGTCAGGTATTGAGTTATGAAAGTTCAAGTTCAAATGAACATTCACATTCATTCCATCAATCAATAAATTCTACAATAGTTACTGAAAGAACTGAAAGCACAAAATAATATGGTAGAAGAGCAGCAAAAAACCTAGTTCCCTCTAATAAAAAACCCTAGCCACCTACCTTTTTTGAAACTCAAGCCACGATCTTTGATTGGCGCAGTCTAATTCCGGCAAGACGGTCGCGTTTCTCCAGCGTCTTTGCGGCGATTTCTGACAGATTCGGGATTGCGATTCGGTAGCGGTGTTCGTTCGAACCACTTCTCCACAGATCTAATGCCTTCAGGCCCAGAATAAAGCGTAAAGAAAGTTGAAACTTGCCTAAATCGATCCGAATCGAGCTGCGTTCGAGCTTGGTTGGGTTCTCACACCCCTAGATCATAGTTGGCCAAACAAAGTTTCTTCCACATTCATACTTCGTCCATGCACAATTTTTAAATTTAGGAATTAAATAAGATAAATAATAAATCATACAAAGAGTTGGATTATGAAATACTAAATTATAGGGTCAAATTTCAACATCCTATCCCGGTTGTTGAATTGAGTGATTTTCCTTTTTAACCAACTAAAAGTTCTCCAAAAATTTCAAGATCCTATCCAACTCAACTCAACCCTCTATTATTATTATTTTTTTTGTTAGATTGTCTGGCTATTTAAAAAAGAATTAGATTTTAAATAACTTTTATTCGAGGAGAATTCATAATTATTTAATACAATCTTAGATAAATTATATTAAAAATTCATAAATACAACTCAATCTATAATCATTTAAACAAATAAATTCTTCCTTACCAACATAAATTCTAACATACAACGTTGTCACGTAACGAAAGACAACTAAACGCTTCATAACCAATTCATTAGGATAGACCTTAAAAATAAAAATAAAATAATTAGTTAAAAAAAATTATGCATAATAAAATAAAAAACACCGTAAAAAGCATGACATTGACGAAGTTAGAGAGCCTTAAATTATCTAAAAAATAATTTTAAAAAATATATAAATTATAATATAAAAATATAAATATGTTGCAATACATAGATAATAAATAAATTAGAACTTAAATTGAAAATATATGTTTTTGTCAAATATTACTTTAATATTACTCAAATTTAAATATTATTCAAATATGTGTCTAAATGTTTTAAATTTAGGGATAGTTGTTTGTTAGTTTATTCCTATTATAAATAACCTATTTTAAAATAGATAAATAATATATTTAAAAATAATATAAAATATATAATAGTAGTTTGTTTATTTATATTATAAATTATTTATTATTTTATTTCTATTATAAATAACGTGTTTAAAAATAGTATAAAATATATAGATAATTTTCTATTAGTTATTCATATTATAAATAATATATCTAGAAATGGTATAAAATAGTTATTTATTAGTTTATTTCTATTATAAATAATATATTTAAAAATAATATAAAATACATAAATAGTGGTTTAATAATTTATTATAATTTTAATTTTTATTTTTATCGTTTACCCCTCGAACAATCCCACAAATATATAAATATAAGTTATCTTAAATATATTGTATAAGATGCGTTTGTTCGAGCTAATCTGAATTTATTTTCAATAAATTTGAAACTCGAATCGAATATTTTTTTGTTTTAGAAAATTAATCCAATCCAACCCAAAATGTTAATCCAACTCGACCCAACCTCTATAGTTCGGGTTGTATCGGTTCGGGTATACTCCTACCAAATTAATCTTTTAAACATAATAGTCCTCTTAGTAGTTGGGTTGAAACGCATTTTAGACAACATAATCTAATTGTTTCGATTATAAATATTTTCAAATTCAACCCAACCCAATTGAATTAGTTTGAATTGTTTGAGACTTTATTTAATCCTAAATGTGTCTCTTCCTCCGTATTAGTCTAATATAACATAATAATTAAGGTCAATTCTTATTTCAACGTGTATCAGTTAGGTGAGATCTTGAACACCGGTGAAGGAACCGATTCTCGAATCGAAGCTTAAATCACGTGAATAATATTGAAAACCAAACACTGAAGTTTTCGAATGGAGCTTGAGAATCAAACCTAAAGTAGGAGTGATAAGATAATTCATTTAAACAAGTTGGGGTCAGTTCAACCGAACAGAATTTTCAATCTTTGCCTCTTTTATATTTATAGGTTTTGACCACTTTAAGCCCTTTTTTTTTATCCGTTTCACCGAATCACTTCTTTTCTCTTAGTTTAGGACCTAACTGAAGAGTTTCAAGGAAATGAAACAAGTAAAAATGACCATGTAAGACAAGAAGACGATCTCGATCAATGTAAGTAGCCAAGTTGAACACCTTTCTAAAGAATACTTATAGGATCGACTTGAACATGAGTGAATAAGGTATTATTATGCTACTATATGTAACGACCATAAATTTCCACATATCTAGAGTCGCTACTAACGTCTCATGCTCATCTCTAATGCAGGATATAACTCTAAAAATGCTCATCTTTATTAGCGGAAAAATTTAAAAACTTCATAATACGTTAAAACACTAGAAAACACTGCCGGACTTACGTGTTTCAAACATCATACTAGAGTTCAAAATAAGATAAAACAATTACAAATTAAATAATTTAAATAAGTGAAATGCAAGCACCCTATCCTAACCAAGACGAGGAATTTCAACTATGCAACTATCCTATACACGCGCCACAGTCTCTGATCACGATGCCGCCGTCAACCGTACATGGGCGCCTTGCCTTTACCTGAAAAACAATGTGGCACACGGCCTGAGTAGAAATACTCAGTAAGTGACCCCACTATAGGGGCCATGCTAATGTAAACACATGCAATCATGAACTAGGGACCTATCTCTAATCATCTTAAGGGTGGCCTCCAGTCTCGAACAAATTGGATGTGTAGTACTTCCCTACACACGACTCACACGTGCAAGTGTGAATCCCCAGGGCGCTCGCACACCCCCTGGACCCTCTGGTCAAGCTAATATGTAGCGACGTTCGGAGGTCAGCGGAACCCCATAGTGTCATGCACCTCATGAACACCCTCATCTGTGTGCATTCGCACCTATGCGCTTTCACGCTCATCATACGGTGCGCGTCCGCACTCGTCATCTCTAGGGGGAAGTAGCCCTATGCTTATGAACATACAATATGCATGAGGTCCCTCTAAGTCCAACTATACATCTCTTCTGACACAACCCTCTAGTCTCATCTCTTGGTTACACTATGTAACACGTGCTCGTGGATATTTACGTTAATATCAGTTTCATACTCTTAGGGTTGTGTCCTATGTCGATCTAACGACATGATGCAATATGGCAAACAACATCATAAGGCATGTTCAACATGGAAAACATCAACATGTTAATAACATCGTCATGCATACATCATACTCATCATAGAAGCCATTAAGTGCATCAGATATAATATGTACGTCATGCATCGAAACATAAATAACGTACATTTAACATACATCACAACACAACATCGTACTCACACATCATCATAAATCAAACAATCTTTAGCCTATCCTATAGTAAGGCCACTTACTTGGTTAGCCTTGGCCGAAGTACTCTCTAAATAGCTAAACGTAAGCTCTTGTTCCATGAGAGCTACTTCCTACGTTGCCGAGGTTTGTTTCCTATCACACCGTTTGCCATCTTCCGTTAGTATTTCACAATTAATTTACCAATAATTCAATAAATGTGAACTACGGCTCTAAAACGGCCTCGGATACCTTAATCGGGGCCGAAAACAGGTCCAGGAGGGTCAAAATAGTGGAAACCAGGCTGAAAACAGGTGAGCCGAGCCGAACAGCCGCTGGAGGAGCCACCGGAGGAAGCCCGAGCCGAGCCGAGGGACGCCTGCGCCGCTGTGTGACACGTGACAGAAGCAGAGCGAGGCACGTCGTGCGGTAGCGTCAGGTCGAAGCGCAGGTCGCGGGCTGCAGAAGGCTACTGGGCCAAGACTAATCGTTGGGCCTCGGCTTACTAGGCTAGGCCGAAAGTGTTTGGGTTGTAGGCCGGTTCGATTGAACCGTGGGTCTGGTCTCTGGTTGGTTCAACTGAACCATAGCTTCTGGGCTGGTTTGCGCCGAGCCGAGCTGAGGGACGCCTGCGCCGCTGTGTGACACGTGGCAGAAGTAGAGCGAACCACGTCGTGCGTTAGCGTCGGGTCGAAGCGCGAGTCGCAGTTCGGTTTGGGTTGCGGGCTGCTGAAGGCTACGGGGCCAAGACTAATTGTTGGGCCTCGGCTTACTGGGCTGGGCCAAAAGTGTTTGGGTTGCAGGCCGGTTCGATTGAATCGTGGGTTTGGTCTCCGGTTGGTTCAACCGAACCGTAACTTCTGGGCTGGTTTGAGTTTTGGGTCGCCGTAGTTGGGCTGGGCCGAAGGCAGAGGCCGAGGGAAAGGATCGGGCTGGCACACTCGGGTCTTGGGTTCAGGTTGACTCGGATCCGTGGATCTCGTCTTCCTTACTCGACTTCGGCCGATTTTTCGGCGCGTTTTCTCTCTCCTTCCCGCGGTGTTTCCGTTTTCGATTTCGGTCCTCTTTCTTCCTTTTCCTCTTTGTTTGTCGTCCTTCTTTCCTTCCTCGAAGAGTTGCGGCCTAAAAGTTCCTATAACCACAGATCTACGAACGTTTAGGAAACCCAAATTTTCTGACCTCGGTTACCAACAACGACGCTTACGAAAAGGTACAAAACGTACATTGAGTTATTGTTCTTTCATTAGGGATCCTTCTCGTGGTGGTAACTGATCGTTTGATGTTGGTTTTCGGGTGGTTTGGGACTCGTCGGAGAAATTGGAAGCTCGCCGACGTTAATCCGAAATCTCTCTCTCTCGTATTTTCTTTCTCTTTCTCTGTTTGCAGGTACTCTGATGGGTTCTGGGAGTCGTGGGCTGAAGGCTGAGCGAGGTTTGGCTGCCGTTTCGCGTGGGATCCGCGAAACTCGGCGGTCGCCGGAAAACTTGCGAGTTTTCCGGCGACTTGAGTTTTTTTTTTCCTTTTTCTTTTTCTTTTTCCCGGGTCGTTACACTATAAAAATAACATGATTAAGACATTGAATCGTGAATTAAGAACTTCATTGATGAATTTAGTTTGATTATCAGTAATTGGTTGTGGTGTGACTATCGAACTTTGATGAATAGATTGACTTGTTTAGCATACAATGACTCGTGTTGTGATTTATGTCCTAAAACCTCTTAATTAACTATTTTATTTATAATAATAATTTTGATTATTTTATTTATAATTTAATATTATTTATTATATTGGTTAATACAGAGAAGGATCATGTTCAAGTAATATATGATCTATAACGTAGGTATAAGATTGGATGTCTTATTCTAATAATACTATTGATACAAATCTATTATATAATTGTTATAAATGATTTGATTCAAATCATTTATGTAGAGATATGTGAATGTGAGTATCCTATATAATGAGTTTGTATAAGGCTGGACCACAAAACATTTAATCTCTACTTATAAATCCGTTAATTAAGAAGATTAATATTTCACATGATGATCATATGCAACTCGACTTTAATACTAAGTGCGTTATTAACTCGTGCCCAGAGAGAATGACTTTTGTAACCAATTTAATATGCCTATATTTTGGAGACTTGACCAAATAGGGAGCTGAGAACATAATATCACCCGATGGAATTCACTCCTTCCCATTTAGAAAAAGTAAGATTAATTGTTCTCTTGAGTCTTGAAAAATGGGGTCCACCCTCTCATTGGCCCAAGAGTGTTTATGAAATGATATGACTAAGATATGTTATGAAATGATATGACTATGAAATGTTGGTGATATATTATGTTAATGTTATGACATATGTTATGATGTGACGTGTTGATGATACGATATATGTTATGTTGTAACACGTTTGACGATACAAAACATGTTGTGACGTGTTTTATGATATGATACGTGCATGATATGATATGATATGTCGAAGGATGTGTTATGTGCATGATATGATATAAGACCATGTATGTTATGAATCATACGAGATTCAACCCCGATACATGTCTTAAACGCTATGTTGAAAAATGATATGATTTGAAGGAAAATAGAAGGGGTTGTTTTACATGATAATGAATGAAAATGTTGGGATCTCATGCATCATTGAATATCCCCTTGTTATGATTGTACGGACGCGTATGTTACGAGACAGGAAAACGATCATTATGTTTATCATAATGTTGCGACGATCACTATTCCTAACAAGTGTCCAACATCAACAACTCCAGAGAATGCTCGCACAACTAAGAAAGAAGACCAAGAGGTGTACAAATCGACTTGTGGGCCTATACTCGCATGTGTGAGTCGTGTGCAGAAGAGTAAATACACATTCAAGTACCCATTTAACATAACTGCCTAAGGGAGTATAAATTGAAAGGATAGACCTCATCTATGATCGTATGTATTTCCATTTAACCCGAATAGTGAGGTCATTTATGAGTATTTCTTAAAATATTCAAGTCACTTGCTACTTCTAATAGCCCGCCATGACATCACAACGAGAGAGAGAGAGAGAGAGAGAGAGAGAGAGAGAGAGAGAGAGAGAGAGAGAGAGAGAGAGAGAGAGAGAGAGAGAGAGAGAGAGAGAGAGAGAGAGAGAGAGAGAGAGAGAGAGAGAGAGAGAGAGAGAGAGAGAGAGAGAGAGAGAGAGAGAGAGAGAGAGAGAGAGAGAGAGAGAGAGAGAGAGAGAGAGAGAGAGAGAGATTTTGGTGTGATATTTTAAATGTGAAAATATCCGCCCGAAAGGCCACCAATATCCTTTATCTTCTACATTCTTCATCTTCTGCCATTGTCTGACCCAAATATCTCTGTTTCCATCCAACTGAACTCAAACGCAATGGATGGTTCTGAAGCCCTGAATCAGGCTCAAAATTTCCTTGTAATCAGAGAAGACTATTTTGTTCATTACAAATCCCCTGTTTTCCCCCCAACTCACCACCAACATTTCCCACTCATAACCCCAACCCACGCCCACTCCGAGTCCTCCCATGAATCTGAACCATCTAATCAACCATCTGACCCATCTGATGACCCATCTGACGAACCATCTGATGATGAACCATCTGATGAGCCGTCTTCTCCGGCGACTTCGGATTTGCAATCAAGAGCAGTCGGAGAAGCGATTATGAGGCGGTGGGAGATTGTTAAAGCGAAGGTCATTTCTGGGATTCTTGGATTTGGATCGCTCGCTAGGAGACTATGCTCTGCTCTGCCGGTTACTGCAATGGCGGCGCCTCTGTTCCTGCTGCTGCTACTGTTTCTGTTCAAGATCAGGATCAAGATTCGGCTGCCATGGCGCCCACCAACTGTGGATGTGCGTCGAGATAACGAACACCGTTTGCTTCTTCTCCTTAAACACAAGGATCAGGTTCGTTCTTCACTACCCAATGATTATTTATTTATTTATTTATTTGTTTTCATTTTTCAAATTAATTAATCAGTAATAAATTTTATATTTTTTCAAATTAATTTTATAAATTTTATATTTTTTCATTTTTCTAATTTGTCTTTTAAAATCTAAACTAAATTTAAAATTTATTAAGAGTATGACTAAATTTAAAATCTAAACTGGATTTGTTATTAGAAGTGCTGTAAGAATTTATAAATAATATTTATATTTGGGTCACAGAAGTATCTAATAATTTAATTACTTAATGATGGTTAATACTTTGATTTTTATGAAGTTAAATTATTAAAATGATTTTAATTAATTAAATTTTAGTTTAATTTTGTTCATATATTTTAAATTTTAGGGTGTTGGGTTTATCTAGAAAATCATTTTTAATAATTATCTTCAAATAAATAATTTTAATAAAATTATATAAATGGAATAATTAATTATACATATTATATTTCAAAAATAAAATAGGATGTATGTTGGACGATAAATTATCAATAAAACAGTAATAATTAATTAAAAAAGAATTATATAACACATTAAATATAATAGAATATTTAGTTAAATTTAATTAATAGTTGTAGTAAATAAGTAATTTAATTGTATTTAGTAAAAATGAATTAAATGTATATTAAAATAAATTAACATGGATTGATGTAAGATTTTGATTTGAGAAGATTATATTATCGAAATATAGAAATTGATTACAATATTTACTTTAATTTAATTTTCCAGAAAATCAGTGAGCTGTTAGTTCAGATCGCCCAAATGAACGAAATGCTATCAGCTCGTGGGAAGGTTCCCGTTGTGAGAATTAAATGACAAATATAGGCTTAAAAATGGTTCAGTTTCTGGGAGGAGCTGCTCAGTTTTGATGCTTTGTATATTTACTTTTGTTGCATACATGTTAATGTATAATATACAAGTGCTATAAATTTATAAATAAAAATATACAATTATTTTATAGTTAAATTATAAATTTAGAGGGAGTCAGGTACGAGTCTATTGTATATTTATTTTAGGAATAAAGATATCGAGATATTTTAGAAAAATAATTTAGATAATCTGTAAAGATACCAACTCATTTTAGGGAAGAGATTTAGATATTTTATAAATAGATTAAATGATTAAATAGTTTCCGCTATAAATACTCTCATCCTATTTACGTTTTCATAACAACCAGTCTCACCTAGAGCAAAGTGTAGTAATATTCCACGGAGTGTCTTGTAATCCGATTTATGTTAATAAAGAGTGCGAGTAATCTCTTATTAATTGATGTAAATAAAGAGTGTGAGTGTTTCTGTTAAGGATATTTAGTACTAAATTATAGTTTACCATATATATCATATTTGATATTTTAGTATAAGGCAAATGTATCTTTCCATTTACTATTATTTCCATTTATTACTATTTCCATATCCTTGTAATTTATTTGATTATAAATAGAGAACTTTCACACACTATTTACGTGCGGTGGATTAAGCAAACATTCTCAGTTTCCCACAAAGCAAACCTAGTGAAAAACAAATGGCACCTCAACACCTTAGATGATCATACAAAATCTAAAATCCAAATTCAAAGTATGTCAAAGCAGCTATTATAGAAGACGAAGTTAAAGAGCCAAAGACGTATGAAGAAACATCACAAAATACGACTTGAGAGCAGACAATGGAGGAAGAAATTATAGCCTTGGAGCAAAATCAAACTTCGGAACTAGTGCTAAGACCAATAGATATCAAACCCATCTCTTGCGAGTGGGTTTACAAAATAATGTGTCTCTTGGGTAGATTAATCGAGAGATACAAAACTCAACCTGTAGCTCGAGGGTTCTCTCAACAATATGGACTAGACTATGATGAAATATTTTTTGTCCGATGGCAAAAATCACTATCGCACAAGTTCCTCTAACACTTGCAGTAAATAATGATTGGAAACTGTGCCAGATGGACCAAAAAATCTACATGAACCAACCAAATGAATTTGAAAATGAAGTTGGAGTCATTAGTCAGTACATGCAAAGTCCGAAGAAACCTCATTTGGATGTGGCTCGACAGATCTTGCGATAGGTCAAAAGTACAATCGATTATGGTCTTTTGTACAAAAGAAGTGAAGACTGCAAGCTAGCTAGATATTGTGTGCTGACCATGTATGAGACCATGATACTCAAAGATCAATCACTGGGTATGTGTTCAAGCTTGGTTCGAGAATAATTCCTGGCGTAGCAAAAGACAAACAATAGTATCATTATCAACTACAGAATCAAAGTACAAACTAGCGACTGGAGCAGCTTAAGAAAGTATATGGCTGAAGCTCTTAACGGAGGATTTGCACAAGAAAGTTGGCTATCCAATACTATTTCATTGTGAAAACAAATTTGTGGTTTGCTTAGCGAAAAATTTGAGATTTGGTGCTAGAACAAAGTATGTGGAGGTGCATTACCATTTTATTAGAGAAAACGAATTCATGGAAGAATACGGATGACTAAGTAGCAAACTTGTTTACAATAGGGCTGAATACCAACAAATATGAGGACTTTCACTATCAGCATATCATCACTAGCTCGATAGGGTCAAACCCAATAATGATATTTATGTTAGGAATAAAGATATCTAGATATTTTAGGAAAATGTTTTAGGTATATTACCATAAACATATCTATATATTTTAGGAAAAAGATTTAGATATTTTAGGATTAGATATTTTAGGAATAGATTGACTGGCCTCTAACATAGATATCCCTCCACCCTATCTACGTTTTCATCCGAAGAATTCGCACTAGTTCTACATAGTGTCTTGTAATCTCTTTTTTATTAATGTTAATAATGAGTGCGAGTGTTTCTAGAAAGAGTTATGTTAACATATTGAAATTGTGTCGATCCTTTAGAAGCTCCATCCCAATAACTTGACAGCTCCAGCCAACGTCCTTCAGCTTGACTTGGCTGATTTTGGCTCGTTTTTCTTGTTAGATCGTTCTAGAGAGTTTTAGACCTAATTAGGGTTGTTTTTAAGGTAAGTTATAATAGCTCCATAGATAAGTTCTAAAACTGATCTCTTGAATGAATAGAAAGTCATTTGTGAAATTGAATTCGGTTAAGACTGAGTTTAAGAACGATCAGCTTACAAGAGTGTAGGAACTTTGGATTGAATAGTTAATGAACTTATTGTTGGATTACTTACGATCTAGGTTTGATAAAACTGTTTGTTGTATGAATAATGTGTATCCCAAGTCATTTACGTATATATTATTAAATTGATATGATAATTCATGATTTATATGACGTATATACTTCCATGTATGTTAAATATGACTTATATGATGTTATAACCATGTTTATGTCTTACAAGATACTATGACGTAAAATGTATTGTGTTGGTATGATCGAAATGCTATGAATATGCATGTTCATCTCGTAGAAAGTTGAACTCGTGTTATGTATGGAAGTATTATGTGGATTGTTTCATTGAACCATGATTTTAAATCGGAGACTTCATGCATGCTGTATGCTCATTATAATCATTGATTAATTCTCTAGTTAGGTTGTATACAAATGCACACTCATAAATTTTCACGTTCCTTTCTTTTTCGTCAGATTTCGGTAGTGTGAACGTGCGCATGCTCATAGTTAAGCTTAGTAGATACATTTACAAGCTTACCATGCCACGACCCAATTTTCAGGCTTGTTTGAAGCATAGATTGCAACGGAGTTGGACTAAGTAACCAGAAGTATTTAAAACATAATAATATATATATATATATATATATATATATATATATATATATATATATATATATCAAAGTAAAATTCATACATAAGCCGTTCAAATACAAATTAAGAGAGGATCCAAAATATTTAAGACAAAAAGTGAGGCGTTCAGAATTTTATTTCTTTTAAATTTATTGTCGAGATTTTATTTTTATTTCTTTAAAAAATAAAGACCTATATATGAATTGCTTGTAACTCGGTTTTGAGGAATCCTCCCGGCTTAACACGAATCCCAATTTAAGACCTCATAATTCTTTGCTAGGGCATTGAAATCAGGTACTTGGGCCTCTCTCATTCTTGCTTGGGTACCTTACGTATATTTGCCTTAGATCCTTTAATCCTTACCTGAGCTCCACAAATATACTCGAGTTACTGTGACTTTACTTGGGATCTTACATCAACTAGATGGAAAATGTGGTAGTAATATTGTTACTTCATTATTGAGTCAAACAATATATAGAACACCATGCGCTAAAATGATAATTATGGATGCGATGCCATTCAAATTTATAAAGAATGAGAGTTTTAGATTGTTTTATAGTACGCCATGTTCTAAGTTTTAAGTTTGACCCTTCATCAAAAGCAACCATCACTAGAAGCATATTTCAACTCTATTCAGAAAAAGAAGTTAACAATAATTCCAAGAAGATTTATCTTATCACGAATACCTGTATTTCATTGTAAACATTAACTACATAGTAGTCACTGTACACTTTATTGATTCCTAATGAAAGTCGCATAATTCTCAACTTTTGTCAAGTTACCAACTACAAACGAGAGACTATTGACAAGATTATTGAGAGTTATTTAGCGGAATGGGGGGTTGATAAAGTTTTCTCTATCACCGTTGATAATGCAAGTTCCAATGAGATGCCTATTTCGTATATAATGAAAAGTCATGAAAGTGAAATTTACTTGTCTTAGATGAAGAAGTATTACATATGAGGTATTGTGTCCACGTAATTAATTTGGTTGTGAATGAGAGACTTAAAGAAATGCGTGACTCCATTCTAGCGTTCGCAATGCGGTGAGGTATGTTAGAGCATCCCCAACAGATTGACAAAATTTAAAAACTTTATAAAACAAGAAAACATTGAACCTAAAGAACTTGTTTGTTTGGATGTGGCAACGAGTGAAATTACACTTATTTAGTACTTGATCATGCCTCAAAATTTGTAAAAAAAATTTCATTGAAACAAAAAAACACCGTCACTAACAATTAATAATTGGAAAAACATTACCGTGTTTGTAAAATTTTTGAAGGTCCTCGATGTTACTACAAAAATGAGTGGTTCATTGTATGTGACTTCTAATTCTTATTTTCATGAACTTTGAAGTATTCAAGAATTTTTAGTTGAGTGGAGCACAAATGTAAACTTAGTTGTGGTACTCGAGTCTTGTTACAAATTGGATTACATATCATTTTGCTTTTCGAATATTTATCACGAGCATCAAGAATATTTTATATATTTATATACTTTTTACAAGTTTCATGATAATGTACAAAGTGATCATCAATCTGAATCAAGAACCCTTTCTAATTTCACGAGTATGGATACATTTGATGAAATGAATTTGAGTGGTTCAATATTAGTATTATTTGGATAAAAACGAAGAAGAGAAAAGCAAAATTCATTAGAATTAAAGAATGATAGGAATCGATATTTATTTGATCACAGTGAGAAACTTATGATAATTTTGATGTATTGGCTTGGTGGAAAGTAAATGATTTTAAATACAAAATTTTATAAAAAAAAATTCAAGAAGTTTTGGTCGTTCCAGTGTGACGGTAGCTCCTGAATAAACATTTAGTTCGAACGAGAGGATTCTTGATTCTTTGAAGAGTTCTTTGATAACTAAAATAGTGGAAACATTGATATGTACAAAATTGGATCGGTAGTGATAAGGAATCGCTACAAGGGAAGTAAGATTCGGGTTACTTGTTGATCGAATATTTGAAGACAATAACACTTATTTGAGATTCGAATCACTCCACAAGTAAGATCGATCAGTCAAGTTTCAATAATTCTAAACATGCAACCTAAACTACTTAAAATTGCAAATAAACTTAGTACTTGGTTAAAAGAAAACACAAATGCTCTTTTTACTACATTTTCCATGTCTCATCGTAACATTCATATTTTATGGCCATAATTAACGACGGTGTGATTGTAACCTTAGAGTAAATAAAAGTCTTTAACATGCATTAAAAAAATCATAATAACTCTAAATTATCATTCATCCAAACTTCTAACCATATCAGAATAAATGAAACTTGATTCTTTTTTCATGTGACATGAATCGCAACATCTTGTGATAATTTGAACAACATTTTCTTCACAACTTCCTCGAAGTTGATCTTGTATGATTGATGTCATCATTCACATCAGGTAGAAAAATAAGTGTCATTGGATCAAAGATTTGTTTTAAAATTAAGACAAGCAATTCTAACTTATTTATTATCTATTTGTTACCGTCTATTATTATATCACAATTTATATTTTCTTTTTCGGATAATTTAGAGACCTCCAATCCCATGTATAAATAATTATCTTTTAGTATAAGTAAAATATTTTTGCCTTAATTTTTATTTTTGTTTTGTATGATTCTTTAAACTAATTATTATCTAAAAAATTTCTAAACCGACATTGGGTTGGGTTGGTCTAAAAATTTTCCTGAACCCAGTCCTTATACCTCTCTATTCAAATTAGTTAAATATACATTGAGATATTATGACCTTTAAATAAGATATTATATCTTAATATATTTGATATTAAAATATACTATTTGACAACCATTCCAAATTCCCTAACCTTTGGGTTGAGCCAAAACAAACATTCCATACTTTCTCCTCTCTAGAAAATAAAGATCTTTAAAGCTCTCGTTCTCGCGGATTCCTTTGAAATTTTCTTTTAATACACTACCACAAGCCTTGACCTTGCTTTAGATTCATAGTGAGGAAGACTTTATGGGGTGATGTAACGACCCAAAATTTTCTATTTAATTTAAGGTCGCTGCTGTATACATATCATAAACATTGAATATGGAAATACTTCGTTTAAACTTTCATAAAACAAAACGTTCAGCTTAAAACACAGCCATGAACTTACGTGTTTTGAAAACACCTTTAAAAAACGACACAACAAAGATTAAATAAAATAAATAAACATTTAAATTAAAAACATCATATTTTAGCCTAAGTCTAAGAAAATAAATACGACTATCCTATGCATGTGCCATAGTCTCGAGTTGCGATGTCGTCGTCAGCCGTACAGGAATGTCTTGCCTTAGCCTGAAATAGAAGTAGCACGTGAAATAAATAAACATTTAAATTAAAAACATCATATTCTAGCCTAAGTCTAAGAAAATAAATACAACTACCCTATGCATGTGCCATGGTCTCGAGTTGCGATGTCGTCGTCAGCCGTACAAGAATGTCTTGCCTTAGCCTGAAATAGAAGTAGCACGTGGCTTGAGTATCTAAAGAAATACTCAGTAAGTGACCCCACTATTGGAGGTTAAATGCAAAAACCTGCGAATGCAATGACGGAACCTATCATATCAGTCTCTTTTCCTACGGTACTATCCTAACGAGTAACTTGGATGTGTACCATATATTCTACACACAGCCCATACGTGTGAGTATGAACTCACCAGTCAGTTCGCACGCCGCTGGACCACTTTCCTTGTCAGACTAGCATACTCTGGGAGCTCCTTAGGACAGACACCCGTTAGAACTAGTAACTGTCATGGCAACACTAGGTTACATAATGATCGTTCTCCTGCCTGACCGTCGCAGCATTATGATAAACATAATGATCGTTCTCCTGCTTGGTCATCGCAGCATTATGATAACCATAATGATCGTTTTTCCTGCCTCATAACGTACGTGTCCGTACTATCGTGAAGGGTAAGGGGTATCCCCCAATGCATGAGCACATAATAATGCATGAGGTCCCAACCTTTTTCCATTTTCATTATCATTTAATACAATCCCGCCAGCGTTCCGAACATATTATATCGTTTTTCATATCATTTCACATATCGTTTATCATATCTTTCATGCATATGTCGGAGTTGTATTTCATGCTAGTTCGTCGTTTTGCATGTCAATCAAATCATATCATTCAAATTATATAAATGTTTCATATCATAACATTCCATGCTGCCAGACATCACAATTTCCATCATATATATATCATACCATAACATATTGCATTACAATATATCATATCATAAACCTGTCAATTTATCACATATCTCGTACCATAACATATTTCATATCATATGACATAATATGTATATCTGTCATTCATATGTCGTATCATAATCATATCATATCGTAAACGTTTTGTGGTCATATCGTTTTCTAACTTATCATGGCCTTAACGTTCTTATACCTATCACAGTCATGTTGTTACATGAACGTCTTAGTCATATCATCACAGGAACATATACTAACGCTATCATTCTATCAATCTATCACACACCTATCCCTTTCTACCCATAACCTAACCGTATTCTTTTATCAATCTCTCATATCCATAGCACTTCGGTATGTAACCTAACCTTAACGTTTCATGAACGTATCTTACTCCTATCATTACATTTCGTTTTGTGCATCCTTCTCGTATCCTATCTCAAACATATCATTGAACACATCATACCGTAATTATTATCATGCAATTCACATATTATAACATATACATAACATATCATAAGCATATCGATCCACAAACAATTCACACATATCAATATATATGACACGTTCAGAACTACGGGACACGTGTCAACATCAAATATAACCATGCCGATAGTAAGGCCACTCACCTGATCTTAAGTCGTTGTCTTAAATATATCCTTAATGAAAGTTCGATTCTGTCCTTTGAAATTCAAGTCAACCTACCCATGACATCAATTTGAAGTTCGATTCTTTATATTTTATAATGCTCTAATGTTAGACTTCATGCGAGCATCACAAATTTTATCTTAGAATATTATATATATATATATATAATTTTATTTTTATTAAAAATTTCATTTTCTATTATTACTGCGGTTTTCTAGAAGATATAGTTATTGTATTCTCTATATTTCAAAAGTAATTTCTTTTTCATGGCCTATCATCTCTTAAAAACTTAGGTTGTGTTTGACGTATATATAAAAATTAACGATATTATTGTGCGGCTTCAATCACATAGACGATTAAAAAAAACAATAGTAAATATTCTAAATGGGATTCTGTATTTCTTTTTTCTGTCCTTTGATGTGTTAACGGTCTTTCCATATTTCCTTTATTAACGGTATATTCTTGATTTTTAAAATTTTAATTTAATCAATTTATTTGTTTATTCTTTTACTGCAACAATTCACAACATCTAAAATATTATTGTGATTTCTTAAAAATGAAATTAGGATAAAAGAAGAGAATTTTAATATATACCTTACGAAACTGACCAAATCTCTCTTCACGTAAATAAGCCGCTTTTATCTGACATTTTTGTTTTCAATTTCATTTTGCAGAATTTGAGACTTTTGTCTTAAGAATTGGTTTGGGAAGAGATGATGGAGAAAAGGATGAGAGATTAGTAGAGAGGATGATGGAGAGGGTTGTTATTTATTTATTTATTATTATTATTCTTTTCATTTTTTTAAACCTAATTTTATTTATTTATTTATTTATTTTTGGGCTATTACAGTGATTTACCAAAGCAAGAAGTTTAAAAACCCACCAGAACTTTGTTCATATTTCTTCGGTCTAAGTTTGCTTAACTTTAGTTTTGTTCATATTTCTTCGGTCTAAGTTTGCTTAACTTTAGTTTTGTTCATATTTCTTCGGTATAAATTTGCTTAACTTTAGTCTTATTAAATACTAATTAAAATTAAGGTCAATATTCCAAGCTTTCGGTATGTGAACATTTTTGTATTGACTCGTTCAAATTGATTTTGTACCGATTCAATTTATGTATAAATTTTGTTTTGGAATTTTAAATTTCCTCCCTTGTGTCACCTATTTAAATAATGAAAAAGAATATTTTATAATTTTTTTACCCTTTAATCTACGTGACGTTTCATCGTTCAAAACCTGAAAAAATGAGTCATTACAACTCCAAAGTTACAAAACTATAAAGGACTAGTAGAAACGAGTCATGCCTTTGATTTTTTTCTATATTTTTCTTGTTATGTATATGTCTCTTTATGTTATACATCTTTCGTAAATGGTATTTGAGAAATGATTTCTTAACGAAACATTTCTACGATGGGCATACTTTTATTTTGGAAAAGATTTCTTCCTCATGTTTCTTAAACAATTTTGAAAATTATCGAAACTTCATGGTGACAAGTGTGGCAAGAACATTACGGTTTCGTGAGTACTAATAGTGAAGTGCAATGCACCGACCTCCCTTTCTCTATCAAGCGAGTCGATGATGACAACGTGAGCTTAACCTAGCCACAGTGTGAACGAGGGCGACAATTTTTGGTAGTGAAGCAGCCACGATGCGATTTCCTTTTGCGACGACAAAGCAAGGTAAGTTTGTATTTTGAGTTGATCCACATGTGAAAAGAACGTGCGGAATAAAAAACATGTCTGTATGTATTTGCATTTTCTAATCCCTGTATAGTGGGGGAATGGAATGAAAGAAGAGGTAATAATGACGTCACATAAAATTATTTGATTTCTCATTTATTATACTAAAAACTATAATATAATGTAAAATAGGAAATTATCTCATTCATTTTAAATAAAAGCTCAATTATCTTTATTATATATATATATATATGTGTATATATAAAATAAAATAAAAGAACATAAATAAAGAATACTAAAATATAAAGCAAAACGACAGCGTTTTGATACGTTAAAATCAATGTCAGTGCTCACTGAAAGCCGAGAGTGGGTGGCTTCTGTGCACACCAACGACAACGGCGCTCATCTGAAGGGAAACGAACACACACAATCGACAGCCCATACGCAAATGGCGGTTTCTGGAGATCTCAGAGTCTCCGCAACACTCTGCTCTCACCATCCTCACCCTCGTCGGACTTCTTTTCCCTCTTCAAAGGTCCATTTTCTCTTCTCTTTCGATCTCTCTTACTTTTCCTCTAATTCTTCTTATATTCTTCCTTCGATTGCTTCATTGTTTAACTAAGCATCGGAAATTTTCTCTGAATGTGGAATCTGGCGGCGCAAAGATATGAATTCTTTGATTCTTTGTGTGAATTTTTTCTTGCCTGTTTCTCCAATGGAGCATTTATGAATTGGAGGCGCTGTCAACCCTAGCTCTGCACTTTGTTCTTTTTGCATTACTATTATTATTTATCGGATTCCTGAATTGTGTTCCAGATTTCTAGGGTTTTACGTGAATTCTAGCATCTTTTTTTTTTTTTCCCTTCATTTTGTTCGACAATCGCTTGTGGCGGCGTTTGGTTGAAACTTCTTTAGATCTTTTGACAGGAATTCTCTCTGCCTGGCCCATAGGCTGTTGTTTTGTGCCATCTTTATTGAATATATTCCTCGCGATCTTATTAAAATCATTGTTGTGAGACCCACCATGTAAATCTAGATTTAGGGTATAGTCAAGAATGTGATGTACCTTAAACAGTTGGGAGAGCAGTTCATTTCTATTTCATCTTCTATCATTGTTCAAATGTAAATCTTCGTTGGGTTTATATCGAATCGAAAGGAAAATCATAGAGATTCTAGTCTAAGGAAAACTCCAAGAGCTCACCTTCACAGATCATACATTTCAGAATGGTTCTTATTCTGTAATTGAACCGACTAATTCGTTGGAAGCTATTCTGAATTTTGACTTGGAAACAATTGGATATGCTTTGTTGCTTATTGTAGCATTTGTGCTTCATCCTAGGTTGAATTCTCTGGCTTTTCAAGTGGAGGGTTTAGCAGTCATGATGTTGCACTAAAATGGCGTAACATGGCAATCGATAGTCGAAATAAGCATGGCATTTCACAGATAACTACCGGGAGATCAGAAAGTTCTGAAATGTCGTCGAAAACATCAAGCCAAGAAGCTGAAACCTTCCTTCTGAATGCCATAAACATGAACTTCTTTGAGCGGTTGAACTTAGCTTGGAGAATTTTGTTTCCTACTCCAACATCAAAGAGAAATTCGAATGCCCTGATCGCCAAACAGCGACTAAAGATGATACTCTTTGCTGACCGATGTGCAGTTAGCGACGAGGCTAAACAAAAGATCGTTAGTAACATAGTGCAAGCTCTATCAGATTTCGTAGAAATCGAATCAAAGGATAAAGTTGAGTTGAGCATGTCAACGGATTCTGATCTTGGAACCATTTACTCTGTCACGGTGCCCGTGAGAAGGGTGAAAGCAGAATATCAAGAAGCAGACGAGAGTGCAACGATAATGAACATCGAGTACAAAGATAACGGAGAGACGACTGGTTCTGTTGATGTGAGGTTTGATTTCTTCATTCCAGATTGAATGCATCTATGGTTTCCTATGGGTAAAATTGATAAATAATTTGTATTTGAAGAGTGGCAGTAGCCAAAAAGCTTTATTCTTCTGTATATAAATTGGATGGATTTCTGTCCGGCAATGAGGATTGTGGTTTCAATTGAGATTGTAGCTGGATTCAGTCTTTACCTTATGTTGCTGTGGTTATTTCTTAGAAATAGAAGCCACCAAATTATCTGTTATTCTTATTGCTACGTTCTATGTTTCATGTTTCATGTTTTAATATAATTCACTAAATGTCCAAGATTCGAAACTTATCGATGAACTCTAATTTTAAGAGTCTCGATAAATTGGGGTTTAAATTATTACTGTAACTGTACGGGTGACTCTCGTATGTGTGATGATAATTAATCTTAACTATACAAAACGGAACATTTTGAACATTTTAAAAACAAACAATACTAAAATTAAAACTGAACAATTTAGAAACAAACAACACTAAAATTAAAACAAATCGAAATGATGTACAAACGGATGTTGTTCAAATTTATTATAACTAAAAAAATTAAAATATGTGTTTGGATCAATATGAACTAAATACGTATTTAGAATATGTATTTAGATCAATATGAACTTTCGAGATCATCTAATATGAACTTTCGAGATCATCTAAAAAGCAACTTTGATTTTTTTAAATATGTGTAATTATGTACCATATGCTTTTTAAATATTTATATTTGGTCTAGTAAATGTTTGTAATATCTAATGTCATATTTGGGGGATGAAAAGGATTCATTACCTCTTTGGGAGATTCAAAGTTTGCTTCTACACGTTGTTTAAGTTAAAAAAGAATTGGAATGTAGGAGAGGTACAATATTAATGTCTCTTTTATAACCAAAATTGTAACGACCCTAGATTTCTACTTACCTAAAGTTATTGTCGTCATCATAACATAATTATTTTTGTGTAGAATTAAGCGTTTAAAACTTCATCATAAAACACTGTCATGGACTTACGTGTTCAAAAATATCTTTAAAACGACATAACGAAATACTAAATGACATAAATATACATTATAAGTAAAACCCTAATCTAACATGAGTCCAAAGAAATAAATACAATTACCCTATGCATGGGTCATTGTATCGAATTGCGATGTTGTCGTCAGCCGTACAGAGATGTGTTGCCTTTACTTAAAATAGAAGTAGCACGTGACTTGAGTATTTTAAGAACTACTTAGTAAGTGACTCCACTATTCGGGTTAGATGCAAACAAATACAATCATGAGTGAGACCTATCATATTAGTCTATATTTCTTTAGGCGGTTATCCTTAATGGGTTAATTGGATGTGTATTTATTGTTCTACACACGGTCCACATGTGCGAGTATAGACCCACCAATTGGTTCGCACACCTCGTAGGCCCCTTTCATAGTTGGGCAAGCATTCTCTTGGAGCTATTGATGCCAGACATTCTCTAGGAGCTAATGATTGTTTTCCTGCCTCGTCATGTACATGTCTGTACTATCATAAAAGAGGGGTATTTCTCCCGATGTATGAACACACAATGATGCATGAGATCCCAACCTTTTTATTCATTATCATGTAAGACAAGCCCTCCCATTTTCCTTCATGTCATATCATTTTCATCATAGATTTCCATGCATAAATCGGGGTTGTGCATCATATCGACACATCTTATCTTATATCATTCATATCGTGCATCGTGTCATATCATGCATTGTGTAATGTCATGTCATATCATCAACATATCATGTAACATCATATACTATATCATTTATCATATCATTAGTACATCACATCATAACATGTGTCATATCATTCACATATCATTTCATAGTCACATTGTATCATGGACATATCATGGACTTATCCTTTCATATCGTTTCATAAACATATTATAGTCATATCGTTTCATATATATATATATATATCATCATAGTCATATGTTTTCATAAACATATCATTTGTTATATCGTTTCATAAATATATCACACATATAAAATATATGACATGTGTAGAATGACGGGGCATATGTCAACATCAAATATAACATCTTGATAGTAACACTACTTATTTAGTTGGGCTTGACGGATTCTCCCTAAATTTAACTTCTTGAGTTTGTCATTTAAGGTTGTTCCGAGTATGATTGACCCTATCAACAATTTACCTAATTCCCTAAGTAAATTTCCTTTTTTTGCTAATTTAATTCAACTTAAATTGACTTAGGCCTTATTTGCCTTGTTAAATAATAGCTTCACTAGGGTCGAAAACCTAGGAAACGAGTCGAAGGAGTCGGCGTGGGGAGAAGACGCGTGCATGAGTCGTGAACTGGGTCAAGGCGTGGACTTCGGGTCGGTGCGGGTTGCGGTGCTACTGGGCTGCTGTAGGTGAGTAGCTGGTTGTGGCTTATTGGGCTTGAATTTATATTGGGTTAGATGGGAGGTTGGACAAATGTGTGCAGATGGCTACTTGAGT
The DNA here is from genome assembly GCA_033971965.1 of Cucurbita ficifolia. NCBI lineage: Eukaryota > Viridiplantae > Streptophyta > Magnoliopsida > Cucurbitales > Cucurbitaceae > Cucurbita > Cucurbita ficifolia. The sequence continues at coordinate 6,617,866 of CM066966.1, forward strand.
GGGTGTCCGACCCGGATCCGACCCAACTCGGTTGTCTTCTTCACCCGACTCGCCTGCGAATTCTCTTCCGACGATTCTTTCCGTCGTCCTCCGTCTCTTGTGACCTTTTGTTTGTCGTTTCCTTCACCCTCACGACTTTACAAGGCTTTGTAGCTACATATACACATAGATCCCTTGATATCTTATGCTTTCAAAAAATTGGATCACACCGGCGTCGTGTTCATCGGGAAACAAAAAAAGACACCGACCTTTCGTCTTCCCCTTTTTCTCTCTATGCTCTGTTAATTTCAGATGACAGAGATGAGATGCGGTTTCGTGCGTCGGTTGAAAACACAAAAATTCCGGCAACGTCTTTCCATATTACAAACCCAGAAACGTAACTGTCACCTAGAACAGTTGAATGGGATTTCCTTCGACCAGGATAATCATTTGAAGCTCTATTCAATTGTGCTCTCATTACTTGCATACCTGATTTGATCCATAGCTTCCACAAACAATACACAAATATTGGTTAAATATTCCCTCTGCAAATTTAACAAACTTTCAAGGTACATTTCTTCAAGCGTGCATCCACAGTCAACCTTTGTGCCACAATGCAATAACATCAAAACACCAAATCATGTTTATGATTATACAACACTCTATAACAAATCATGTTTATCCTATTTCTACAAGGAGGACGGACAAGTAACATAAACATGGAACTGAAACATTTTTCATTATTCCTCTTAGGAACCGAAAATTTACACTACCTATGGTATAGATACCCACAGATCTGGGAAGAAAAAATCAATGAATCTGAATACTGAATGCATATAGTTTAAATAAAGGTATACGGTACTATGAGATCATCCAGGCTTCTAAGAGCTACTCCAGGAATTATTTGGTTCACTGCCAGAGATCATATGCATATTCTTCTAGTTGGTTTCAAAACTATGATGGATGCAGTGTTTCTAACCAAAATGAAAACCTGTGGATTTGAAAGAGCTGTTGGTTTGATAAGGCAATCTAAGAACTGCAACAATTCCAGCCGCAAGTGCACATATAGACGCCAAAGCAAAAGCAGGAATGTTTCCTCCACTGAATAATGCATCCCATGGCCCAGCTCCCAGGGATACAATCATCTGAACAAATCAATTATAAACAACCCAGAATTGTTGAAGTCAAAACGAAAAGTAATTTAACACTATCTAAAATGTTATTGCACGTACTTAAACAAATAGAAAAGATGGTGTGAGATCCCACTTCGGTTGGAGAGGAAAACGAAACACCATTTATAAGGGTGTGGAAAACCTCTCCCTATCAAAAGGGTTTTAAAAAACTTTGAAGGGAAACCCAAAAAGGAAAGATCAAAGAGGATAATATCTATTAGCAGTGGGTGTAGGCTATTATAGAAGATGGTTCCTGTGACCTTCCTAGTAGTTTTGTTTTTTCTATAATAGCTATAATATGTTTGTTGTCAATACCTCGGGAGGAAAACGAAACACCCTTTATAAGGGTGTGGAAACCTCTCCCTATCAAACGCGTTTTAAAAAACCTTGAGGGGAAGTCCGAAAGGAAAAACCCAAGGAGGACAATATCTGCTAGCAGTGGACTTGGGCTGTTATAGATGGTTCCTATGACCTTCCATAGTAGTTTTGTTTTTTCTATAATAGCTATAATATGTTCGTTGTCAATACCTCGAGAGGAAAACGGAACCCCCTTTATAAGGGTGTGAAAACCTTTCCCTAGCAGACGCGTTTTAAAGAACCTTAAGGGGAAGTCTGAAAGAGAAAGTCCAAAGAGGACAATATCTGCTAGAAGTGGGCTTCGGCTGGTACAGATGGTTCCTATGACGCGTTTAAACATCTTCATAGTAGTTTTGTTTTTTCTATAATAGCTATAATATGTTCGTTGTCGATACCTGGGGAATAACAACTGCAAGATTGAGAACACCTATAGCCAATCCTGTAAAAAATCAGTCTCTGAAGTATCAGAATCCAGTTAATCTGTAAACACCAGGAAAAACAAAACTAGATGAACACCATCCGAACCTTGCCCACCACCAGAATCAGCCGTCAATTCTGCTGTCAAAGAGAAGGGAACACTATATGTTATCTGCAACAGAAACAATGATGAAACCTTTAACTACAAGGGTGTGTGACGTAAATAGAAATTAAAAAAGAGATACGTTGACATTTACAGCGAGAGGAAAACCAAGAAGAGTAAAAACAGCCAAGGCAGCATTTTTTATTGATGAATTTCCCCCGATAACGTGCTCGATTCCTTCAGAGTACTGACTGACGGATATTAAACTGATAATAGTAGTTCCCGTCATGCATGCAAACACCATAAAGTTGCTCATTGCCCAGACAAGCCTTGCTCCCATTCGCTGACACATTGGCTCTATAAAGAAAGAACTGATACCAAGAACAACCTATAACAAAATAAATGAAAACAGACAAAAGATTAAAATCTGATACACTTTGTAAGCGAATAAACACCATAACTAACATCCAAAATGTAATAAGGATAACTCATACTTGACTCAAACTAGAATACCAACAAATATATGAAAAAAGTCGATCTAGTAATGTATTCAAATCTGAGTTCTTACAGAATTCAAGAGCAAACCAAATGCACCTTCTCTGACACCCTGATCATAAACCTGTTTGTCAGTCAAACTGCCTTTTGGGTCCCCATGATACACTTCCCTTCCCATCCAATCCGTATCAAATAAGAAGAAGGGAAACCAGGATAACTGCGTGTAAAATGCAAGCACCAAAAACATTATTCAAGAGTGGTCTACATATGGATCCACATAACTAATTACTATATCCACTGGCAAATTGTAATGACCTTTTTTTTTTATGGATAGATGGAAAGCTAAGAGAAAAATATCATAGCGGAAATAAGATTATAATTAAGAACAGTAGTAAGTACCCAGCTAAGAGCCATCACAAGAAGCACTGAATGCATGGCCGGTGGTAAATGTCTTAAACTGGTCAATAATTTAACTACCACTGTTGCAGGACCATCATAATATCCTTCGCTGTGATTCTCCTCAATTTTTGATTTTGAATCTTTCAAATTCATATTTTCTTGATATCCATACTCAACATTGCTCCCATCCGAACTGTTAAGTTCTGGTTTTAAAATATTAGGACAATTTTGTTCATTCCCATTCATCAACAGAGGAGCAGAATCTGATAAACGTGGCGGTTGATCTACAGCAGTAAGTGGAACTTCGTCGGCAAAATATACGGTAACAAGAGTACATATGGTTAGAAAAAGCTGCATACGTGAAATGCAGATGTTAGAACTGCAGTTGGAGAACCAAGTTTCAGTCACACAAAAGATGAAAGAGTTATCTTCACTTACGGAGTACATGAGCATTAAGAACTAAACATGATAGAGAATCTTTCTTTTTCATAATGGGTGAAGAATATTAGTGCACAATTGCTTCATTCTTCTTATAGTGATCACCGTAAGCAAAATCCTATATCACGGAAAGTATTGAACTACAAGCATATCAGTAACTCACCACAGCGACAAGAAATGCTGCTTTAAGGTTTGCACAGGCTTCACAACAAGCATTACTCAAAAGGAAAGGAAACCATCTGCACAAATATGAATCATATAGAAAAAAGTCACGAAAGAAGATTCAAAATATGAACTAATCTCAGAAAACCTTGGTCAAAAAATAGCACAAATGCAAATTCATGTATGGAAACATTTAGTTGTCTAAGATCTGGTTGAAAATATTACTTGTGCCAGTTTCCATTAGCTCCTGCCGAAAAACCTAGGATATTACCAACAGCCATCCATGAACAAAATACCGCATTTGCAATATTGTGTTGATCAGGACCTACAATAAAGTGAACAAGAAACTAAATTGAGGTCACATATATTCATGCCAACAGAAACTAAATGCATTATAGTAACAGTAAAATTATCATCGTCTTTTTTGGAAAGGGGAGGAAGTAACCTGACAAATCAGCTAGAAGAGCACGAGCAGGACCCTGAAAGATGGTCACAAGAAAACTTAAAACTCATACAGATACTTTTAATACAGACGTGAAAGAAAAATACAAGTACCTAGTGCTTTTAGGTAATACCTGCACCGTATTGTTTGCAAGATCAAGCATCCAAAAGCCCATTACAAAGATAATTGCTGCCCTTGTTCGTGTACCTTTGTATACACTTCATGAGCATGACCAAACAAGTTAGAATTGCATGCTTGTTCACAGAAACAGATACAAGAAAGGGCCAAGAAATATTATAAAAGAATTTTTTTTTATTAAGATGCTCCACAAACCTGCAGTGTTCGTTCGTATCTCCTAGTATATATCCAACGTCAGCAGAAAATCCAATCAACACCACCTATTTAGAATAATAAATAACCATTTGGTTTCTAATACTTTAGATGATAATTGTTAATCAAAAAGGAAACAAAACAAGTACCCAGAAGAACACAGCTTACAGCAACTGCTATCATTAAAGACCCAGCAAGAATAAAGGGACGCCTCCTTCCATATTTTGAAGAACACTTATCACTCCATATACCGACACATGGTTGAACCTAGAAACCAAATATTAAATAAAATAAGAGAGTAATGAAAAACAACGAAGATGAATATTTCTGTTTGCTCAACCGAACTTTATCCTTCACATCAAGAAGAAAGAATCCGAAGCAAGGTAATACTAAGTAAATGACCATAATTAAGAGTCAAGGGTAAGCAGAAGAGTAACCAAAGTACAAAAAGTTTTTGAAAGTTCAAAAATTGCCATCCAGTCCCGGGAAGAGCTTGAAATAGTCAATCCCTATGTTATTGATAATTAAGGGCATATATACAAAACATGTGTGTCGGGCGTGCGACCCATCAACCTACTAGAGATGGGGAACAAAACATAGCATGTCGCAACAAAAGCTTGATTCGAGGTGTTAGCAAAACACTGCCATCCAAAGTACAAAAAGTTTTTGAAAGTTCAAAAATTGCCATCCAGTCCCGGGAAGAGCTTGAAATAGTCAATCCCTATGTTATTGATAATTAAGGGCATATATACAAAACATGTGTGTCGGGCGTGCGACCCATCAACCTACTAGAGATGGGGGACAAAACATAGCATGTCGCAACAAAAGCTTGATTCGAGGTGTTAGCAAAACACTGCCGTCTGTTCCAAAAACAAAGCCCCTTAGCGCCCCGGGACGGGAGTGGGGGACGGCCCTACGTGCAGGCAACAACAGCACCAGCTCTACAAAATCATAATCGAATCTTTCTGTTGCCTTTCCCAATTCTTTCGTGAATCAGAATGAAAGGGCTAGAAGCTCTAGCTTCTAGCTACTTCGCCTAGTACCAAATATATTGGGAAAGACAAAGGAGTTTAAAGAAACTTCAGGCAGAAAAAAAAGGGGGAAAATCCATATCTTGTCAATCTTCAAAGATCAAGATCCATCTAGCCTTTAATACTACTTCACATCTCCTCTTCTTATAATGCAAACCAACTAGGCAATATAAACAAGCTTTCTTTGAAGAGTGCATGTCAGACACAAGCAAGGCAACAGACTAATAATGATTACCATGTCCTGATCTTCAGTGCCCCAAAATGTAGACATAAAAACCATACAAAAAAGAACCAGATGGCAACAGATATTAACAAAAAAGCGACCAATTCAGCATGTCATGAGAGGAATGTATATTTATAGATTATACATTATATCTAACAGACACGATTAAGCCGACCGGACAATCACCTAGCCCAACAAACAGCCAAAAAAAAAAAAAAACTCATGAAAAATTGGGTAAATGATCATGGCATGAACTCAATCCCTCAAATGGATATGAATTTACAATAGTTGAAGCTTCTGATCCATGGTGGTTGACAGCATAGTAAAGAAAAATTACCCTATTAATCCATAAACATGGTAAGATACAATTTCAATGCATAATATTTGAATCATTTACACCAAAAGTTAATTGAACAATGGGTGCATTTTCTATCAATCAGGGATGAATCTTTCACCAATGTCATAATTAATGGGTAAAATTAAGGAAGAAGATTATCATCACGTACCACGAGCCCAGTGATGGGACCGCAAAGCCAAATAAACGAAGAAAACGCATGCTCAATTCCGAGTGTCTGCAAAATTAGACCAAAAAAAGAAAAGTCGAAGAAATTCGCAACCAGTAAACAGTAAAATTAGGGGGAGGAAACTATAAACAAATACAGCAATACTTGAACAATGTCGTAACTAAGGAATGATCAGTGGAAGATTTTCGTAGAAAGCAATCTGAATGCGACTCAAGGACGAAATTAAAATCAGAGCAGAAGCGAGAAACAATACCTGAATATATGGCGTTAGTAGGGAAAGCTGTAATGCCCAACCAAATTGAACACCGGCAGCGATAGTACAACTGAGAATTAAGATAATCAAACTATTGGGCGTAGATCTAACATGAGGCGCTGACGATGAACTGTCGGGGCTTCCATTACGACATCCATCAGAAGACGGAGAATTAAGATCGATCCCTTGAAGCTGCTGTTCATCGACAGCCACCATCTCCACTTCCGCATCATGGATGTTCCTGTACGGAACCCTGAAGGAAACCGAGTTAGGCTTCGCCGCCATGGCTCGAGCTAATCAACTGCAAGGGCAAAATCGCCCCACCGATCTAAAGCTTCCAATGGAGATCCTATCACAGTTGCGGTTACAAGAGGGACGGAGTAGAGATTAAGGAATTGCAGATGAATGAAATGTGATGGAATGGAAGACCAATCTGTGGCTGCAGTTGAAATCCACCGCCATTACAGAAGCACAACAATTCTTTCGCCTTTAATCACACGGCGCGGGATCTTGGGGTCTTAAGAAAATCGAGTTTTGAAACTTCGAATGAACACTATTTTTTTCTGAATGGAACTTTCAATTGATACTTAATTCATGAAATTTCTACAATTAGACTGTTCTATAGAATTGCATTTCAATGATTATTTTAGCTGTTGAAAGTGATTCCCAAGAGTTAAGAGAAAAAAATTCTTAGTAATAAATTTACTTTTCTCTCGGACTTATGCTATCGTACCATTAAATGGTCGTTGTGTTGAAGTATAGATGATTACGATGATGTTTTTTTTTTTTTTTTTTTTGTCCCACAAATGTTACTTATAAAAGAATAAAAAGGGGGTGCGTTTTAAGAACTCTTCTTATTTTTCGTTTGTGTCAATGGTTTGGACTCCTCTTCCCTCATGTTTCACGGATTCGAACTCTTGTGCGCTGTAATGCTACAACCAAAAAGTTCTGATACCCAATTGTTGTAGCGGAATGTCACAACTAAATATGCTTTGATATCCAATTGTTGTAGCGGAACGCCACAACCAAAATACTATGATACCAATTGTTGTGGCGAAAGCAGAAGCAAGATCGACTGCGCTCACACACCCATGAACAGAAATTAAATAAAGAGACACAAAGATTTACGTGGTTCGGAGAGAAGAAATTCTCCTACATCCACAGGTGGTAGCCAATCACTATCACCAAAGTGTTTATAAAGTGTATCTCACACTCTCACAACTGCCAAGTCTCTCTTACAAAAGTTCCTCTAAATTGTCTCTAGGCAAATACAAAATAACAATCACTTTACATGACTCCACATCTCAAACAATGCTAAACAAGCAGTTATACATGCATACTAATTCTCATACCTGAACAAAATAAATGAGAATACTAATCAAAATGGTTACAAACTAAATCCGAGTTAATAACTAAAATAAATAAAAATATTAATCAAAATGGTTATAAACTAAATGAGATCTAATAACAAAATGAATGAGAAGCATGATAATTCATCTTCATGACAATTTACAATAATCTCCACCTTGTCGTAAGATCCAAGCAGATAACCAGATCCCCAAGCATATAATCAGTTTGGTTGCCACCAAATCAACATGCTACTTCTTTTGTCCAATGTTGAAACTTTTTACGAGCAACTACTTTTGTCAACATATCTGTAGGATTATCGGCAATTCCAATTTTCAATAAATGAATGTACTCTTCATTAACAATTTCTCAAACAAAATGAAATTGGACATTAATATGCTTGGTACGAGTATGATAGACTTGGTTCTCCGACAGACAAATAACACTTTGGCTATCACAAAACGCTTCCTTGCGTTCCTGAGAAATACCCAAGTCATTAACCAAACTATGCATCCAAATAGCTTCTTTAAAACCTATAGTGACGGTCATATATTATGTTTTAATGGTAAACAATGCAAAAGTAAACTGCAATATTAAACGCCAACAAATAGGTCCACCAGTCATTATGGACAGATAACTAGTAGTACATCGACGCTTATCCAAATCACCAGCATACTCGAGTTGCATGTGTCATAGTTTTAATATATCTTGTTCTTTCAAACTTACCACACACCATGCCCCATTATCGTGGTTCCATTGAGGTAATATATGCTACTTCTTCTAGTCCCTCTAATTACCACCAAAGCTCCATGAGCTACTCTCAAATCTCCCTAGTGATATGATAACTATTCGCATCCAAAACACCCAAAGAAATAAATTAAGAAATCTTAGTTAAGGACATATCTCACATCATACAGATTTCTTCAATCTACCTATCAAATGTTATTTTCCAACTACTCGAAAATCAACCCGCTGTATCATATATATTTTTCTTCCAAATCTCCATACAGGAAAACAATTTTTAATATCAAATTGCTCAAGCTCAAAATTAAATTAAGCAACCAAAGCCAACAAAAACAATTTTTTGGATGGAGATTTTCACAAATCTTGAAAATATGATTTCCAAGAACAAATATCACCAACAACACATACAAAGATTTCTTCACCTAACGGCTAAATCTCCAAACAAGAAAACAGTTTTCAAACTAAGTCGTGCAGGTTCAATATTAAATTGAGCAACCAAAAGAAACAAAGTTCGAATGGATGGAGATTATCACAAATCTTGTAAATGTGATTTTTAAGAACAAATATCACCAGCCGAGCATACAAAAACTTCTTCCATCTGCGTCCCAACTCTCCAAACAAGAAACAGTTTTTCATATCAAGTCGTGTATGAGTGTCGATCCGGTCTGTGTGCTTTGGGCCTTTTATATTTTGTTTGAAATAGTATCGCGAACCCTTTCTCGGTTTGTAACAAAACTTAACAACACATGTTTGTATTGCTTTTCAATTTGTTTTAGCTGCAGCGTTGTTTGATTTTAAATCGCATTATTTTAATGTTTAATTTTATTTTACTTTACTTTAATTTTCCTTTCTTTTTGTCGTTTTCGTCACGGTTTGAGATTTGAAGCCTCGAAAATCACGTAACGAAAGACCCAACGACTCTTCGTCTAGCGAAAACAGTCTGTTGGACCAATCAACCTAGACCTCTGATACTAAGTTTGGTTCCAAAATTTCTTGGCTAAATCAAGCATACATAACATGCTCGTGATCATTCAACCCTAGTCCTCGTTGATTCCTACAAGTATTTCTTCAATAAAAGTCCAAACAATTAGCTACACGCTCAAGTGTGTTCGAGGGCACGGTTCTCGGGCTTGTCAAGCTCTTAAACTTTCTTGTACAGGTCTAAAACGAATCAAGATTGTAAAATGAAACAAAATAAAAATAAAAAATTCAAATATGGCGTCGCTTAGACTTGTACTGGAGACCTTCAGTGTGTTAGACTGACGTGATAACCAACTACACCACGACACCACTAGAAGCCATCCCAGAAGGTCAGATAACTATGGAGTTAAGCCCGAACTTCCTAGAGCCCCTAGAGAAAAGCCCGTGGAAACCTACTAGGAATTGGATGCGATGATAGCCTACATGTAGGCCGGCTGCTTACCGAGTACTTTTTTACTCACCGCATTTTAGATTTCTTTTTCAGGTGTTCGCTAACTGTCGCTCGCGGTGGGAGCTGCATTGTCACTTGAGGGTCGTGTATGAGTGTCGATCCGGTCTGTGTGCTTTGGGCCTTTTATATTTTGTTTGAAATAGTATCGCGAACCCTTTCTCGGTTTGTAACAAACCTTAACAACACATGTTTGTATTGCTTTTCAATTTGTTTTAGCTGCGGCGTTGTTTGATTTTAAATCGCATTATTTTAATGTTAAATTTTATTTTACTTTACTTTTATTTTCCTTTCTTTTTGTCGTTTTCGTCACGGTTTGAGATTTGAAGCCTCGAAAATAACGTAACGAAAGACCCAACGACTCTTCGTCTAGCGAAAACAGTCTGTTGGACCAATCAACCTAGACCTCTGATACTAAGTTTGGTTCCAAAATTTCTTGGCTAAATCAAGCATACATAACATGCTCGTGATCATTCCACCCTAGTCCTCGTTGATTCCTACAAGTATTTCTTCAATAAAAGTCCAAACAATTAGCTACACGCTCAAGTGTGTTCGAGGGCACGGTTCTCGGGCTTGTCAAGCTCTTAAACTTTCTTGTACAGGTCTAAAACGAATCAAGATTGTAAAATGAAACAAAATAAAAATAAAAAATTCAAATATGGCATCGCCCAGACTTGAACTGGAGACCTTCAGTGTGTTAGATTGACGTGATAACCAACTACACCACGAGACCACTAAAAGCCCTCCCAGAAGGTCAGATAACTATGGAGTTAAGCCCGAACTTCCTAGATCCTAGAGAAAAGCCCGTGGAACCCTACTAGGAATTGGATGCGATGAGAGCCTACAGGTAGGCCGGCTGCTTACCAAGTGCTTTTTTACTCACCGCATTTTAGATTTCTTTTTCAGGTCTTCGCTAACTGTCGCTCGAGGTGGGAGCTGCATTGTCACTTGAGGGTCGTGTATGAGTGTCAATCCGGTCTGTGTGCTTTGTGTCACAATCTATAATACGATTGTGCCCCGAGTAAGTCATCGAGAACGATGATTAAGTTAAGTGGGGGAAAATGTCACAACCATACTATGAAGGCTGGTCGTGGTCGTGTCAGGATCACGACGCCGCACGGTCAAAAAAGTTGAGTCGCCAACAGACAGAGAGTTCGGATCGTCATCGGGACGATGCCGAGATTGAGTGGGGGAGGATTTCACAATCAGTGGGGCGAATGCGCCCGAGAAAGTCATCGAGGACGATGACTCAATTAAGTGGGGGAGAATGTCACAATCTATAATACGATTGTGCCCCGAGTAAGTCATCGAGGACGATGAATAAGTTAAGTGGGGGAGAATGTCACAACCATACTATGAAGGCTGGTCGTGGTCGTGTCAGGATCACGACGCCGCACGGTCAAAAAAGTTGAGTCGCCAACAAACAGAGAGTTCAGATCGTCATCGTGACGATGCCGAGATTGAGTGGGGGAGGATTTCACAATCAGTTGGGCGAATGCGCCCGAGAAAGTCATCGAGGACGATGACTCAATTAAGTGGGGGAGAATGTCACAATCTATAATACGATTGTGCCCCGAGTAAGTCATCGAGGACGATGACTAAGTTAAGTGGGAGAGAATGTCACAACCATACTATGAAGATTGTAGGTTGTGACCCTCACGGTGCGACAAGCAAAGTGGCGTCCCTCAAGAGACGCCCATCCGGCCATAGGCGGGCCAACATAGAAGAGTGCCATGATGCGATCGAGGAGGACGATGCATCATCCTACACACCACCACGCTAAGTGGGCATTGCATTAAAAGACAAGTTGAGACATAAGCAAGACAAAGACATCAGAATAGACATGAGGGGCAAAGATAGGCTTGTTGAAGGGCCAGGTAGGGCCCCGGGCCTTAACCTTGAAAGTCGGGGTTCCGGAAGGAATTTGGTCATGCAGTTCGGGAGTTAAGTCCGTCCATATGAAATATGAATGCTCGCCAAGTTTGATGTCAATCGGACACCGGACGGACAATGCACGACACCGTATGACCGTTCACCAAAATCATGTCTACGCCTGGTAGATTGAAAATGGCACAGAATGTACTATAGGGGTACCATGGTGTTAGCTCTCCACCACCCCTGGGCCCTGTGGCCTAAGTGAACTACCCTGTGGCACATACGTGTGTCACAGTGTGGGCGAGCGTGTCGAGACGAGTGTCTCGGGCGACTTCCTTTGAAATGGGTTTTTCAAGGACAGTACCGGGCGGCACGGGTGTACCGGTATTGCGCCCCAGCCCGCGTGTCGGAGGTTGCTACATACACCCGCTATCCGGTACGGTATTCGTAAATGACTCGACATGGGCACGTGAGGGCCTATGCCTCGATATAGCCCGGATGGATGGATGTTCGGGAAGTCCCGATGAGATGAAAGACACGCGGGCCCATTCTCGATGACATGATCGAGCGAGTCATGATGGCCGACAACATCCCGAGACTCGAGATGGCGTCAAGACACATGGACCCTGTCGATGGGGATCGAGATGACAAGACAAGATGCGACGTTGTATTGAGAGACCTTGGACCGAGCAGAGGCAAGGTCGAGCCGGGTGACTTGGCCTAGTGTAGGGGCAAGTCGGTTGTGTCGCAGACGATTGAACATGCACGCGCAGGCGGCGTGTGTGGTTGGACAAGCTTGGATTCCGCACAAGCGATGTCCGATGGGCGAAGACAAACATCGCCTAAGGTCCGACGAAGCCACAAAGTCAGGGGGAAAAATATATATGGGGCTTAGTTCCCCTTAAGGCTGGTCGTGGTCGTGTCAGGATCACGACGCCGCACGATCAAAAAAGTAGGACCGTGACACTTTGGGCCTTTTATATTTTGTTTGAAATAGTATCGCGAACCCTTTCTCGGTTTGTAACAAACGTTAACAACACATGTTTGTATTGCTTTTCAATTTGTTTTAGCTGCGGCGTTGTTTGATTTTAAATCGCATTATTTTAATGTTTAATTTTATTTTACTTTACTTTAATTTTCCTTTCTTTTTGTCGTTTTCGTCACGGTTTGAGATTTGAAGCCTCGAAAATCACGTAACGAAAGACCCAAGACTCTTCGTCTAGCGAAAACAGTCTGTTGGACCAATCAACCTAGACCTTTGATACTAAGTTTGGTTCCAAAATTTCTTGGCTAAATCAAGCATACATAACATGCTCGTGATCATTCCACCCCAGTCCTCGTTGATTCATACAAGTATTTCTTCAATAAAAGTCCAAACAATTAGCTACACGCTCAAGTGTGTTCGAGGGCACGGTTCTCGGGCTTGTCAAGCTCTTAAACTTTCTTGTACAGGTCTAAAACGAATCAAGATGGTAAAATGAAACAAAATAAAAAGAAAAAATTCAAATATGGCGTCGCCCAGACTTGAACTGGAGACCTTCAGTGTGTTAGACTGTCGTGATAACCAACTACACCACGACACCACTAGAAGCCCTACGAGAAGGTCAGATAACTATGGAGTTAAGCCCGAACTTCCTAGAGCCCCTAGAGAAAAGCCCGTGGAAACCTACTAGGAATTGGATGCGATGAGAGCCTACAGGTAGGTCGGCTGCTTACCGAGTGCTTTTTTACTCACCGCATTTTAGATTTCTTTTTCAGGTCTTCGCTAACGGTCGCTCGCGGTGGGAGCTGCATTGTCACTTGAGGGTCGTGTATGAGTGTCGATCCGGTCTGTGTGCTTTGGTCCTTTTACATTTTGTTTGAAATAGTATCGCGAACCCTTTCTCGGTAACACATGTTTGTATTGCTTTTCAATTTGTTTTAGCTGCGGCGTTGTTTGATTTTAAATCGCATTATTTTAATGTTTAATTTTATTTTACTTTACTTTAATTTTCCTTTCTTTTTGTCGTTTTCGTCACGGTTTGAGATTCGAAGCCTCGAAAATCACGTAACGAAAGACCCAACGACTCTTCGTCTAGCGAAAACTGTCTGTTGGACCAATCAACCTAGACCTCTGATACTAAGTTTGGTTCCAAAATTTCTTGGCTAAATCAAGCATACATAACATGCTCGTGATCATTCCACCCCAGTCCTCGTTGATTCCTACAAGTATTTCTTCAATAAAAGTCCAAACAATTAGCTACACGCTCAAGTGTGTTCGAGGGCACGGTTCTCGGGCTTGTCAAGCTCTTAAACTTTCTTGTACAGGTCTAAAACGAATCAAGATTGTAAAATGAAACAAAATAAAAATAAAAAATTCAAATATGGCGTCGCTTAGACTTGAACTGGAGACCTTCAGTGTGTTAGACTGACGTGATAACCAACTACACCACGACACCACTAGAAGCCATCCCAGAAGGTCAGATAACTATGGAGTTAAGCCCGAACTTCCTAGAGCCCCTAGAGAAAAGCCCGTGGAAACCTACTAGGAATTGGATGCGATGATAGCCTACATGTAGGCCGGCTGCTTACCGAGTACTTTTTTACTCACCGCATTTTAGATTTCTTTTTCAGGTGTTCGCTAACTGTCGCTCACGGTGGGAGCTGCATTGTCACTTGAGGGTCGTGTATGAGTGTCGATCCGGTCTGTGTGCTTTGGGCCTTTTATATTTTGTTTGAAATAGTATCGCGAACCCTTTCTCGGTTTGTAACAAACCTTAACAACACATGTTTGTATTGCTTTTCAATTTGTTTTAGCTGCGGCGTTGTTTGATTTTAAATCGCATTATTTTAATGTTTAATTTAATTTTACTTTACTTTAATTTTCCTTTCTTTTTGTCGTTTTCGTCACGGTTTGAGATTCGAAGCCTCGAAAATCACGTAACGAAAGACCCAACGACTCTTCGTCTAGCGAAAACAGTCTGTTGGACCAATCAACCTAGACCTCTGATACTAAGTTTGGTTCCAAAATTTCTTGGCTAAATCAAGCATACATAACATGCTCGTGATCATTCTACCCAGTACTCTTTGATTCCTACAAGTATTTCTTCAATAAAAGTCCAAACAATTAGCTACACGCTCAAGTGTGTTCGAGGGCACGGTTCTCGGGCTTGTCAAGCTCTTAAACTTTCTTGTACAGGTCTAAAACGAATCAAGATTGTAAAATGTAAAATGAAACAAAATAAAAAGAAAAAATTCAAATAAGGCGTCGCCTAGACTTGAACTTGAGACCTTCAGTGTGTTAGACTGACGTGATAACCAACTACACCACGACACCACTAGAAGCCCTCCCAAAAGGTCAGATAACTATGGAGTTAAGCCCAAATTCCTAGAGCCCCTAGAGAAAAGCCCGTGGAAACCTACTCGGAATTGGATGCGATGAGAGCCTACAGGTAGGCCGGCTGCTTACCGAGTGCTTTTTTACTCACCGCATTTTAGATTTCTTTTTCAAGTCTTCGCTAACTGTCGCTCGAGGTGGGAGCTGTATTGTCACTTGAGGGTCGTGTATGAGTGTCGATCCGGTCTGTGTGCTTTGGGCCTTTTACATTTTGTTTGAAATAGTATCGCGAACCCTTTCTCGGTTTGTAACAAACCTTAACAACACATGTTTGTATTGCTTTTCAATATTTTTTAGCTGTGGCGTTGTTTGATTTTAAATCACATTATTTTAATGTTTAATTTTATTTTACTTTACTTTTATTTTCCTTTCTTTTTGTCGTTTTCGTCACGGTTTGAGATTTGAAGCCTCGAAAATCACGTAACGAAAGACCCAACGACTCTTCGTCTAGCGAAAACAGTCTGTTGGACCAATCAACCTAGACCTCTGATACTAAGTTTGGTTCCAAAATTTCTTGGCTAAATCAAGCATACATAACATGCTCGTGATCATTCCACCCCAGTCTTCGTTGATTCCTACAAGTATTTCTTCAATAAAAGTCCAAACAATTAGCTACACGCTCAAGTGTGTTCGAGGGCAACACAGTCAACCAAGCATCAATCAGTGGACTGCAGTATGTGGTGACGTTCATTGATGACTACTCAAGATATGTGTGGATTTTCTTTATGAAAGAAAAGTCACACATTTTCCAAATTTCAAGAATTCAAGATGATGATCGAAGGAGATAAAAGTGAATATTTGTTGCTTACATTCGAACAATGGCGGAGAATACTCGTCAGATGAGTTTGATCAATATTTACACGAGTATGGGATACGACGTCAGTTTACATGTGCCAACACACCACAAAAAATGGTGTAGTAGAAAGAAAAAATCGACACCTTGCAGAAATTTGTCGAAGCATGTTACACGCATGAGAATGTTTGTTTAATCCACCGCACCTAAATGGTGTGAAGTTATTTTATTTATAATCAAATAAATTACAAGGATATGGAAATAACAATAAATGGGAAGATACCTATGGTAAGAAGGCAAATATCTTATAATAAAATATCAAATATGATATATATGGTAAGCTATAATTTAGTACTAAATATCCTTAACAATGCAAAAAATGCTTAAGGAAGATTTTGGACTGAAGCTATGTGAATTGTTGCCCATGTGATCAACAAGCTTCCCCAACCAAGGCTAGCATTCGTCTCACCATTTGAGATACTATGGGACATGAAGCCTATAGTTAGCTACTTCCGAGTATTTGGTTGTGTTTGCTATGTATTTGTGTTTGACCATCTACATAGCAAGTTTGATAAGAAAGCAGTCAAGTGTATATTTGTTGGATACGATAATCAAAGGAAAGGGTGGAAGTGACGTGATCCAACAAGTGGAAAATATTATACATCAAGAGATGTAGTTTTCGATGAAGCATCTTCATGGTGGTCCTCAGAGAAGAAAGTCTTACCAGATTCAAACAACATCGAAGAAATTCTACAACAGAAATGAGGGAGCAAACTACACACACTCAGCCAAATATTGATGCGCCTGAAGACCCAAGTGACATTGATGTTGATTAGCAAGAAGTGACTCAATCAAACGAATCTGATGAAAAGGAAACGACACATCAACAACTTAGGCGATAAAAAAGAATTCAAAAGTAAAATCATTAGTATGTCAATGCAGCTATTGTAGAAGACAAAATCAATGAACCAGAGACATATGAAGAAGCATCACAAAACTCAGTTTGGCAGAAAACAATGGAGGAAGAAATTATAGCCCTGGAGTAGAATCAAACTTGGGAACTAGTGCCACGACTAGAAGATGTCAAACCCGCCTCTTGCAAGTGGATTTACAAAATAAAGCGCCGACTAGATGGATCAATCGAGAGATACAAGGCTCGACTAGTAGCTCGAGGGTTTTCTCAATAATATGGACTAGACTCTGATGAAACATTAAGTCCAATGGCAAAGATCACTACCGTACAAGTCCTGCTAGCACTTGCGGCAAATAAAGATTGAAAACTGTGGCAAATGGATGTGAAGAATGCTTTCTTGCACGAAGAATTAGACAGGGAGATTTATATGAACCAATCAAAAGGATTTGAGAGTGCAGCTAATCCTAATCACATATGCAAGTTTAGAAGAGCTCTTTACGGACTGAAGCAAGCACCCATAGCTTGGTATGGTAAGATTGTTAAATTTCTTACCCAAAGTGGTTATTTAGTTGCGCATGCAGACTCAAGCCTGTTCACCAAAGAAAGAGAAGGAAAATTAGCAATTGTGTTGGTCTATGTGGACGATTTGATTATCACCAGGGACGACGAAAGTGAAACTTATCAAACAAGAGAAAATTTATCAGTACGCTTTAACATGAAAAAGCTAGGAGAGCTTAAACACTTTTTGGGCTTAGAAGTTGATCGCACAAATGAAAGATTGTTTCTCTGCCAACAAAAGTATACAAGAGATATGCTTCAGAAGTTTAACATGTTGTGCGAGCAAGTTTCAACACCGATGGAGGCGAATGCCAAGATTTGTGCACATGAAGGTAAAGAGTTGAACGATAAAACGACATACCGACAACTAGTAGGTAGTCTTATTTACCTAACTTTAACTCGGCCTGATATTTCTTATGTAGTTGGAGTCATGAGTCGGTACATGCAAAGTTCAAAGAAGCCTCTTTTGGATGCGGCTCGACAGATCTTGAGATATGTCAAAGGTACAATCGACTATGGTCATCTGTACAAAAGAAGCAAAGACTGCAAGCTAGTTGGATACTGTGATGCTGACTATGCAGGGGACCATGATACTCGGAGATCAACCACTGGGTATGTGTTCAAGTTTGGTTCAAGAATAATTTATCGATTTAGCAAAAGACAACCAACAATATCATTGTCAACTACAAAAGTAGAGTATAGATCAACAGCTGTAGCATCTCAGGAAAGTACATGGCTGAAACTCTTGAGAGAAGATTTGCACCAGAAATTGACTATCCAATATCACTTCATTGTGACAACCAATCTGTCATTCGCCTAGCAAAAAATTTGGTGTTTCATGCTAGAACAAAGCATGTGGAGGTACACTACTATTTCATTAGAGAGAAATTTTTGAAGGAAGAAATCGAGATGCAGCAGATCAAGACAAATGACCAAGTGGCAAACTTGTTTACAAAAGGGCTGAATATTGGCAAACATGAGAGATTTCGCTGTGAGCTCAACATGGTGCAACGAATGAGGACTACTGCTAAGGGGAGTGTTAAAATATTATCACTAGCCCAATAGGGTCAAGTGTGCTAAGGGGAGTGTCATACATAAGATAATTCTTTCAATTGTGCCGATAATAAGACCACTTACTTGGTTGGCTTAGGCTAAAGCTACTACGACCCCTTAATGCTAGCTTAAGGCTCCCCTCTGAAATTTAATTCTACCAGTTCTACAATCATAAATTAGAATTCTACTATGGCAATTGACCCACCTAATTTTGCATAAAATAATTTAAATCAGCTAAACCTAATTTTACATAAAATATTTTAATCCCTCTAAATAATTTAAACTAGTTAAACCCAATGCTTCATTGAAACTAATAGGAAAGAGTTCGAGCATATCAGACCCAAACCGGATCAACCAAAATGTTAGCCTGTAGCCGTTAAAAAATATATTATCCGACTAGTTTCGAATCGTTCAAGTGAGATGAAAGGAAACAAAGAACCTCCTTTTTAGAGTGGAATCTCCCAACTTTTCAACATAAGTAAGGTGAGACAATTTTCTTCGTTTGGGTTATTACAGACTTGGTTTATGATTGAGTCATAACAAATTGTTCATTACAAAATTAGTGGTATTTAAGGTGAAAAATGTAATTACAGAGGTAAAACGAACTTTTGACCCAACTATAATTATGAATAACTTGTGAAAGATCGACTTGTTTGTAATAATTATATCAATAGACATAACTTGTCTTACCGTGCATAAGAACACACTATAGAACGAGTACAATAATACAAAACTTTCTAAGATTATTGTTGTTATTATTTAATTAAATTTCATAAAAATTCATTTTGAAGGATTAAATTTAAAATTTATTAAACGTAGAAAAACTAAAATTAAATAATCCAAAGTAAGGACTTAACAAGTACAGTAATACACAGCTTTTTGTCGGGAAAATCCCGCGAATATATGATATCAACTTAGCTTCGACATGGATTCGATCATTGAATACTTCGTCATTTAGGCAAAATTAAGGAGGGGAATCAATCGTCGGTGTCCGACAATTTTTCAACGTTATGGATCCAACCAAACCACTCCGCTGCATCATAAAACTGGGTCTGAATGCAATCATTCGTAGCTCAAGAACAATTTCATCGATTTTATTTTTTTGCTTAGTTTCCGTATGATTTTCTCTTATTAGCATTGTAGTTCTAGGTAGTTTCCGTATGATTTTCTCTTATTAACATTGTAGTTCTAGGTCTGTGCCTGTAGTATTGTGCATCGCATTAATACTTTTCATGGTAATCCAGGAGGTGCGGCTATTACTTGCAAAAATGAATTGGAGACGATACACGAAGAAAATTTGGCGACGGTTTCGTCACATCTGAGGGAAACTATGGTTAGTGGCTCTTCTTCTGAAACTACTATTGGAATGGATTGGAGCAAGCAGCCTGGAGAATCCGATATTAGTGCAGATGATTTCGGAGAACATGAACTTGGCCTTGCGAGTCCCTTTATAGTTGTCCATGGAGCTGGTAAGTTCTAGGTCATTCACGAGATACTTATTTTAGAAAAAAGAATATCGATTTTACTCCTTCATTTGATCTGGTTTAATATCAATCTTCATTCGCATAAACTATGCACTATCAATGTACAACTTGATGAAATTGAGAAAGGAAGTTTTAGGTACAAATGGACAATAATATTCTAGTAAATTCACGCAATAGATTTTTATTTTTATGAAACTAGCTTGAAAGGATGAGAACTGATGGTAAGGATCAAGATATAAATGCATGAAAGTTTAAAGACGATACCTGTTAGTTGTTCTGCTACAAACACAGAGGGTTATGGTTCTGTATGGTTGCTTCAGGTTCTTTTGGGCATTTTCAGGCAAGTAAATCAGGGGTCCATAAAGGAGGACTTGATAGATCCTTAGTCAAGGCTGGATTTGTTGCCACACGTATATCCGTAAGTTAACATGTGTTGTACATTTCTTTAATTGCCTTTTCTACTTTCTTGTTATTGTTTTGACAATCAAATGTGCTCATTGAGTACTTGAACCTGTATCAGTTCAGGCATCACTTCTGCTGGCTGAAAGAACCTATATATCTTGAAGAAATTATGTACATTTTGGTAGTCTTATTGTTCCAATTGCATTTTGTTTCCTTATAGTGCCCTTTTTAAAATCTTGGTCGTGAACTTTCCCACAACCACCTTGGGATGGAAGAAGAAAAGAAAGAAAGGACAGGCAACTTGAAAAGTGCCCTGTTGGGGAACGAATAATGTAAACTTGGTGATGCAAAAACAAAACAAAGGCTAGACTATTTTGGATTTTAGTTTAAAGTCTAATTTTAGTTGATTAATATCTTCCGGTGTCTAGAACTTCTAATTTTAAATGATTTCTCAAGTCTTAATTGGAATCGACTGGGGTTCTGTGCTGACTTAGTCAAATGTTTTCAAGTTGAGGAGAGATCTTGCAACAAGAAAGAAAAAGAAGTAGAAATAAAGAAACAGTTGGTCAAATCAAGTGGTTGCAAGTGCTTTAAGCAAATAGGAAAGCTTAGTGCAAGTTCTTCATTTTACTTACTACACTATTCAGAATTTTAGATTTAGTGTTGACTCATGGTTGAACAAGAAGTCATCAAGTGTCTTAAAATCATAATACTCCTAAATTTGTCATGTTTTGAACTCTCGAAGACTAGTATGTTTGTTAGATCCCACATTGGTTGGGGAGGAGAACAAAACACCCTTTATAAGGGTGTGTAAACCTCTCCCTAGCAGACGCGTTTTAAAAACCTTGAGGGGAAGCCCGAAAGGGAAAGCCCAAAGAGGACAATATCTGCTAGCGGTGGGCCTGGGCCGTTACAAATGGTATCAGAGCCAGATATCGGGCGATGTGCCAGCGAGGAGGTTGTTCCCCGAAGGGGGGTAGACATGAGGCGGGGTGCTAGTAAGGACGCTGGGCCCCGAAGGGGGGTGGATTTGGTGGGGGTCCCACATCGATTGGAGAAAGGAACGAGAATGAGTGCCAGCGAGGAGGTTGTTCCCCGAAGGGGGGTAGACATGAGGCGGGGTGCTAGTAAGGACGCTGGGCCCCGAAGGGGGGTGGATTTGGTGGGGGTCCCACATCGATTGGAGAAAGGAACAAGAATGAGTGCCAGCGAGGACGCTGGGCCCTAAAGGGAGGTGGATTGTTAGATCCCACATCGGTTGGGGAGGAGAACGAAACGCCCTTTATAAGGATGTGGAAACCTCTCACTAGCAGATGCGTTTTAAAAACCTTGAGGGGAAGCGCGAAAGGAAAAGCCCAAAGAGGACAATGTCTGCTAGCGGTGGGCCTGGGCCGTTACAATGTTTTTAACTAAACTAATTTGTCTTTAAATATCAGTATGGTAAAAATGTTTCTAAGGATACTGAAAAAGTTTCAGTTTTCCCTATTTTTTTATTACTACGATACTAATCTTACTAATATTATCATTGTTTGAGTTAAGGTGAAGTCTAGAACTCTCGATGGATTTGGGTGCTCTACTTTTTTCAGCAATAGATATATCCTCCTGTAGTCAACGGTTTCACACTGTATGGAGAAAGGTCCTGGATGGAACATATTTGCCTTTTGAGAATGGTTGGCCCTTGGTTTATGTAATTTTAACTTCCAATAGCTCTAGAAGGACCAAGATATTTAAGCTTGAAGATGTCTTCCTCCAATTTTCTTCAATTAAAACTCGAGATGGCCACAAAACATTCTTTTGGCTCATGATAGACGTGACAATATAAGATTCAAAGGTTGCTTGACAAACTTTATGCCATCTCATTGCAGAAGAATGTGTATGTGTGGGATACACAAGCTAATGGGTGGCATACAATGCTCAGAAGGCCATTCCTGGATAGGATTTGAAAGAGTGGGACTCTATTGGTTATTTTAATACAATATTTCTCTATGATCTTAGTGATCAAGGAGTGTATAGGATTGATTGGAGTGGACTTGTTCACATTCAAATTGCTTTTTGCTACTATTAAGGAAAGGAGACTTCTCTTCTTTAATTTTTCAATTCCCCCTGAAAGTAACCTTTGCCTAAGAAATGCAAGGTTTG
This sequence comes from Cucurbita ficifolia, assembly GCA_033971965.1. NCBI lineage: Eukaryota > Viridiplantae > Streptophyta > Magnoliopsida > Cucurbitales > Cucurbitaceae > Cucurbita > Cucurbita ficifolia. The sequence goes on from CM066966.1 coordinate 6,640,304, forward strand.
ACACTGATCTCTAGTCTAGCGGGCTCAACATGAGTGACAAGGTTCAGAAATGTAACGCCCGTCTCCTCTCAACCCCAATTGGAATTCCTATGTAGAAGATTTTGGGAGGATTTCAATGCTTCCTCTCTAGTTCAATTTGTTGGAGGTTATGGCTTGGATCCTTGCCACTTTTCTATTAAAGTATTGATATAATTAATTTTTTCGTAAACCATCCCATCAGCTTAAGCTTTTGAGTTCATTAGTGATTTAACATGGTATCTAACCAGGAAATCTTGTGTTCAAGCTCATGTTGTGAGATCCCACATCGGTTGGGGAGGAGAATGAAACATCCTTTATAAGGGTATGGAAACCTCTCCCTAGCAGACGCGTTTTAAAAACCTTGAGGGGAAGCTCGAAAGGGAAAGCCCAAAGAGGACAATATCTGCTAGCGGTGGGCTTGAGCCATTACAAATGGTATCAGAGCCAGACACCGGGCGATGTGCTATCGAGGAGGTTGTTCTCCGAAGGGGGGTAGACACGAGGCGGTGTGCCAGTAAGGACGCTGGGCCCCAACAATTTTAATAACTGCCCGAATTTGATTAACAAAGAATCAAATTTTTTTTCCCGGTCCAATATTTGTTCTCGAAAGTCTTCGTTTGACGATATCGACCGTGACCTTGATACGGAACTGGAGCTTGGTGGATTTGGTAGGGGTCCTACATCGATTGAAGAAAGGAACGAGTGCCAGCAAGGACACTAGGCCCTGAAGGGGGGGTGGATTGTGAGATCCCACATTGATTGGGGAGGAGAACGAAACACTCTTTATAATGGTGTGGAAACCTCTCCCTAGCAGATGCGTTTTAAAAATTTTGAGGGAAAGCCCGAAAGGGAAAGTCCAAAGAGGACAATATCTGCTAGCTGTGGGCTTGGGCCATTACACATGTAATGTTATTTTCTCCCAAATCAATATTGGTTTCCACTTGTTTTGCCTTTTAAAAAAATTCCGAGCCTACAAGTGAAGGGAGTATTTAAGTATTGATATAAATAAATTTACGGTAACCCATCCTATCTACTTTCGCTTTGGGTTGATTGATGATTTAACATTTTCCAAACTATAGGTTTCCCAAGTCATTGCTGGTACCAATGGTTTTGCAATGCTTTTGTCCAGTCATTTGGTTAGAGTGGAATAAATTAATTTTTTAGGATGAGAAGGAATGGACGGGTCATCTGTGGGATGATATTTTCTTTTCATATATTTTTTGGCTCTTCAGTCCCAATACTTATGTAATTACTCATTTACTCCTTCGTTTAACTTTGTGGTCATTTGTACACCATTTATCTTCATTAAATTTGTTATAAAATAAAACACAGTGAACTCTAGTTTTTATTTTATTTATTTTTGGGTATGAGGCTAAAATTTTGAATATTATCCTTAAGCTTCAAATTTGTTTAGTACCGATATTTTCACATTTCTTATATGTCAGGTCACTTTGCTCAATCTCCAAATTGTTAGAGCCTTGGCGAGAGGTATTTTTTGGTTAATGCTGGTCTCCGTATTTTAATTTTTCTGTCTATGTCTCTATTTACATCACATCATTCATACGCAACCCTACTTCATTTTGGTTTTAGCTGCAACATGGTTCATACATGCTATAATGATATCATTTGGGCATCTTATGTAATGACCAACTTTGTTTACGATTACTATCAACATACAATTCTACGGAAGCAAAAGAAAGTATTTTTACTCTAAAATAAGAATCATTGTCTAAATAAATATGCAATTTATAATGTACTGGATTGAAAGCTAAAAATAAAGAAATTAGAAAATTTCCTTGACGTCTCCTTAAGAATTAAATCTATTACTCATGCCAAAACTATATCCAAAACTGTACAAGTCAATCACGACATGATCTATACTTGAAGAATGATTTGAAAAATAAAAACTGGGCACGTAAATATTGAATCATCACAAAACACTCTTGTAATCCTAAATTTATTTTTGATCACCATGAATTTTCTCTACCCTCTCTCCACCCCTCTCCCCTACCTCCTAGTTTTCTCCTGGCCAATGATTTCCAATCCAATGGAAACCCACTCACCCCTAGCTCCACCACCGAAGAGCTACTCCACGTGGGCGATAACCATTGACTGAAAAACCTGTATGACATCCAACACTGAGGAAATAGAGCGAAGATAACCTAAATCGCAACATGCAAAGGAGAGTTGTCGGAAGTTGAACGAAAAAACTCTCGACTGCAAATGAGGAAATTGGGGAGTCTCACATAATCATGATTGGGGAGTCCTGAAAATTATGTTTCTAGAGTTGTTTCATGGATTTCAAGTTTTTGTGTTTCATTTTGACACTGAATTTGCCAAACAACACGTGCATCTTTTCCTATCCGTCAAAATAAAAGCTCTACGACTTTTCATTTGATTCATAGTAATATATGAGGACCCTCTACTGTTCCAAATATTTTTGGTCCTCGTTGGTTTCTCACATTAATTGATGACTGCACTTGGATTACATGACTATTTCTTCTCAAACAAAAATCTGGCGTTGGTACTATTATTTCTGCCTTTCACTCAATAATTCAAACCCAACTGACAATGCTAGAGATGATTCAATTAAACCTTCTCCCTATGCTTTATGTATCAAGCACTCAGAATCGAGGGGGGTTACAATGCTTTTAGTGTATGTAGATGACATCATATCACTGGAAAAAATGAATATGAAAAGATTGAAGTTAGGAAATTGATGGCAGAATTTGAGATCAAAGAACCTGGAAGAATGAAGTACTTTCTCGACATTGAAGTGGCGTACTTAGCTCAAGCTATTTTTATACGACAATAGAAATATGTGATGAGTTTATTGATGAAAATAGGGAAAAATGGATATAAGCTCACCAACGCCAATAGATTCACATCAGAAATTAGAAGTAAAAAGAAGAATCTATGATGAATTGAGAGATGTACTAGATGCTAGTGGGATGTTTTATATATCTAGCTCACATTCATCCTGACATAGTATGCTCAGTCAGTGTAATTAGTAAATTTATGCAAGATCGACCCGAACCTTTTTAGGCAACATATTGAGTGTTACATTACCTGAAAGGGACTTCAGGTAAAGGAGTCTTATATAAATGGAACAATTCCCTTCAATTGGAAGCTTACAAAAATGCTAACTATGTCGGATCAATAATGGACAAAAGATCTACGATGGGGTATTGTACTTTTCTCAGAGGTAATTTTGTGTCATGGAGGAGTAAAAAGTAAAATGCAGTGGCTAGGTCACTTGTTGAATTGGAGTTTGAGCTATTGCGCAAGGGCTATGTGAGCTTTTATGGTTGAAGATAATCCTTGATGACTAACGGATTAAAGGAGAAAGTTTGATAAAGTTATACTATGTCAACAATCAACTGTCAACATTGGACATAATTCTATGTAGCATAATAGGACAAATCATATTGAAACTGATCGACATTTCATCAAGGAGAAAGTGGAGAAGAGGATACTTCGCATTAGTTATGTGCCCTTGCAGCTTCAACTGGCTGATTTACTAACAATAAAAATTTACAGCTCAATATTTCATGAGTTAGTATCCAAGCTGGAAATAGATGATATTTGTTCCTCACCTTAACGAGAAGTGTTGAAGGAATGGCCTTAAGTATATTCGTGTAAATCCTAGCCTTAAGTTAAGGAATATTTGTGTAATCTCATTAAATAAGGGATTAGTTAACCTCCCTATTTTTTTGTTTGTTACCTTGTATCTAAGGATTTAATCATGGACAGTCTTGGAATTGGTAATATAAAGCATAGAAATGATACTCCCCTTGCAAAATGGATTTCACTGTTCTTACATGAAGAAAATGCCTTTGGAGCAAGCTTATTTAGGCTAAATATTATCCTACAGAGGCTGTTTATACATGGCCCATTCCCATCCTTAAGAGGGCATTCTAAAGCGCATTGGAGATTCATTTGTTTTACTATTTGCTTGGTTCAAGATCACATTCAAAGAAGGATTGGAAATGATCTTAATACATCTCTCTGGAATGATTATGGCTTTTTGGCGGTATTCTAGCATTATTCTATCTGAGATTATATTGGCTGACCTTGTGGCCTAGTGGTACTATAGCTGATTTTTTAATACCACACATCTTGCATGGGATTTGAGCCTTTGACGAAATCTCACAGATGAGAAAATACTGGGGTGGGATGGTCATTCTAATGTGCTTTCTTCTGTCACTTTAAAGGATGAAAACGATTGTTGGCTTTGGACACTCGATTCTACGAAGAATTTTTTTGTTTGTTCATTAATTGAGGATTTAATTCATGCCAAAAGGGCCAACAACAAACAATCTTTATTCGGTCATATGGAAGGATTCATACCGGATGAGAACTAAATTTTTTCTTTGGGAGCTTTGCCAATGTGGAGTCGGTTAATACAATACAACAAATTGCCTGCTTGGTGTGATATGTGTAGTGCAAATGCTGAATCTTTCTGTCATCTTTTTGGTAGTTGTTCTTTTGCAACCCATACATGAACTTGATGCTTGAAGCTTTTGGATGGAATTTGATTTTTCAGGGAACTAGTTTTCACATTTTTGCCTCTATTTTTGTGGGACATCTCTTCATAGGAGGTAGGAAAACTCGATGCCTTGCTATCAACCATACTTTCTTTTGAACCATTTTTTGGGAGTGAAACGGCTGGATCGTCAACGATTGACACTCTACTTTTGATAACTTTATGGATTTGGTCGTATTTAAATGCTCTTTATTGGTGTAAATTTATACATCCATTCAGAGTTTGTAGCCTTTCTACTTTAATTATGAATAGTTGAACTTTCTTGTAATCCACCTTTCGGTGTTTGTAGTTTTTTTGTTTTTTACTCTTTTTCTCATTTCATACATCAATGAAATATGTTTCCTTGTCAACCAAATCTAGTAGGATTCATGCGGTTAGCCCACGAAATTTGTCGAGGCATGTGCAAGTTTGTACAGATACTCGTCGATATAAAAAAAAGAATGAATGAAATATGTTTCCTTGTTAAAAAGAAAAAAAAAAGTTGAATTATCACTAGACTGAAAACCGTTCAAACTAATGGGATATAATAGACTTGATCTTTCAATATATGTTCAACAATCCTTCTTATGTGTGAGATTGGATATTAGCACAAAGCTCAACACATGGATGATAATATGAAATGGGGAGGTATTGACATTGCCTAAAAGTTTAAGCTAATAGGTAATGGTATAGGCCCAACAGGTAGACTATTAATATCAATGAGGGGGAAATGATAGTCTTCTTTCCTTTTCTCTCTCACAGCCACTCCACTATTAGTTTCTTCTTATTTTCTCTCAGCATCACATTCACATATGTAGGCTCTTATTTCTTTAATCCTTGTGTTGGACACCACCGGTTCCTCCTTTTTTTTTTCTTCTTAAAGATGTTTTTTTTTCCAACTATAACGGTAATGGGTTTTGGATAGTAGATGTGAGGCAAAACCGAACATGGAAGAAACGATTTAATCAAATCAAATAAGCAAGGATTTGTTGGTTCGTTGTACGCAGATCAACAAACACACGCATACACGGATGTATACATGTCTTTCTATATGTTTATTTATTTGTTTAACTGAATGCTTAACGTTATCGGTATGTTGAATTCAACACCATACATGGAAATTAAGTCAAATATTTAGTGAACATGGAAATTAAGTCAAATATTTAGTGAACCTTGCTTGGGTTTTCTTTGCAGAGGGTATTCCATCTGTTGGAATGTCTCCATTTTCATGTGGATGGTCCACTTGTGAAAGAAATGTTAGTGAGCCATTTTAGAAGAATGTATTCTTGAAATTCAACTTCTCAATCGTTTCCTTTGCATATCATTCAATTCATAGTTTAATGTTCTTTTTCTTCCAGATGGATGCAGTTGATTTACATGGGGTGTCTAAGGCTATTAACTCCGGTTTTGTTCCTGTAAGGTTCATATTTTAGCATTGATGTTTCATGATTGATGATAGATTTCCTTGGTTGATTGTTTTTTATGATTCTCTCTCACTTTTTATTTTTTTGGATAAGGTATAATTTCATTGATGAGATGAAATGCTATTTTTATCATCATCTCAAGTACTTGTGATTTGATTCAATTTGATGCTTTCAAAACAGATCATATTCTTGAATGCCAGAGACTTGTTGGCTCTAACATGGATTTGTTTTTGTTACGACAATGTGAAAGAAATATTGGAGAACACATTGTATCATTCTATGCCTACTTACATATGTACCATATCACTTCCCCTCAAATTGAAGCATACCCTCTAAACTCACCTTGATGGTTCTATTTTTCACGATTGGTATCCCATTTAAGGAATATGGATCCCATTTAAGGAATATGGATGGTCTCGTTGCAAGAAATTTGCATCTTTCTTTTTGTTTGTGAGTCGGTCCACCACGATCAAGACCCATACTCCCTTTTTTGGCAGAGCCGTGATAAACTTTTCATTATAGATAAAAAGATGGAAAAATGTTCAAGGACAAACTCCACAAGGGTGTAAAAAGGAGATTTAACGACCAAAATAATGAACAATTCTCCAAATAGTAAAAGAGCCTAAAATTAAACATTGAAAATTAAACACCAAGCCAAAGAACCCCAAGCTACTCCCTTCAATCTGCAATAGCTGCACCAAGCTACTATCAGAAGAAACGAACATCTAGAAGACTTTGATTAGAGTAAAAATTCGAAGAAGATACCCAGCTTCAGAGTGCAAGATCACTCTTATTGAAAGAAACCGATAGATACAAAGCTATCTTAACACAATAAAAGGCAGAATATTCATGGCTTAACACAATTCTTAATTTTGGTTCTCCAATGTTGGTAAATGCCTTTAGACTTGCTGATGAACAAGGCACCAAAAGGAGAGATAAAAACAAAATTATCCCATAAGCAAAAGCACAAAGCCATGAATTTTAGTAAGTTGATTCAGTTTGGGTGTCAGAAAAAGATTCTCAAGGGTTTCAATGTTGGAAGAAACAAAATTGAAATGTCTCATCTTTAATATGCCGATGATACTATTATTTTCTGCCTAAACCAAGACGACTTTCTTCATTATTGTTGGTCAATAATTGATATTTTTCTTCATACCTCGGGTCTTTCCCTAAATTTGAACAAAATGGTCCTTATTGGGATCGATATCGAGGGGTGAGTTGTTGTTTCACGCTGAGAAAATGGGGTGTAGAAATGATTCCTTACAGTTGTCTTACCTCGGCATCCCTTTGGGAGCAAAATTTAGAACGAAATCCTTTGGGGAACTACTTCAGGTGTGAAAAGGAGGACATCTCACCCTTGTCCAATAGTCCTTCTCTATTATTTTTTAATCCTCAAAGCTCCTAAAGGGGTCACTGCAAGATGGATTAGTTGGCTAGGAACTTCTTTGGAATGGAGGTAGTTATCAGCCTTGAAGTCACCTGGTGAATTGGTGCAAAACCTCACTTATCATTATGGGGGCCTTGGTTTCGGGCTCTTGAGCTAAGAAGTAACGCTTCTCCTAAAGTAGTTGTGGAGGTCCACACAAGAAGAAGAGGCTTTGTGGAGAAGGGTTATTTCTAGCCTCTATGAAGTGGATTTGAATGGTTGAAAGACTCTCATGCCTATAGTAAAGCGAGAGCAAGCCTTGGTTTGGAAAGCTAAGAATTATAGGTTTTTTCTCCTGGTTTTCACAGTTTAAAGCCAACCAAGGAAGTAAAATTCGTTCTTAGAAGGATAAATTGGGAGGGGGGTATTGATATTGTGGTTTCTCACCCTGCGTAGTCATAATGTGTATCTTCACTCTACATGTCTGTTATGCTTCTGCGCATTATTCTTTTACTTTGTCTCTGGTTTGTTGGGCCACTCCCATCATAACATACTGTTTCCCATTAACCTAGATAATAACGTCACAACTATAACGTTTTGATTAGGTTCTGCATGGAGATGCCGTTTTTGACGACTCCCTGGTTTGCTCTCTTTTCTTTCAAAATTTCATCACGTGGTTAACTGTTAATTAACTTGACCGACTTTTCCACTTGTTTACTAGGGTTGCACAATATTAAGTGGAGATGTAATAATACGACATCTTGCCGAGCATCTGAAGCCTGATTATGTTGTGTTCCTCGTATCCTTATGACTTCAAAATGATCTAATTTCATGCACGTTAGATACAGCTACACCATAGAAGTTAACTAACCTGAATTCTGTTTATGAATGCACTATCAGACAGAGATGCTTTATATTAGAGTTAACCTGGTTTCATAGAATTGTTCTATCTTTCTAATCTTATATAATGGCCCAAGCCCACCGCTAGAGATATTGTCCTCTTTGGGCTTTCCCTTTCGGGCTTCCCTTCAAAGTTTTTAAAATGCATCTGTCAGGGATATCACACCCTTATAAAGGGTATTTTGTTCTCCTCCCCAACCGATGTGGGATATCACATCTTACGTGTAGGTATATTTCTGTTGTAAGTGTTCCACTTAACGTAGATTGAAGACAGATGTTTTAGGTGTCTATGATCGTCCTCCAACAGAACCTAATGCAGTTCTTTTAAGAGAGATTGGTAAGATAATAAAAGATCCTCTTGCCGTAATCTTAAATTGCAGAAGTTTAAAAACTGACTAATTCTTCAATGCTGCAGCTGTGGATGGATATGGTCGTTGGTCTGTTATACAACCTATACTGCCTAACGCTAACAAAGAAGGTTAGAACATTGTTTTTTACTTCACTGCATAGTTATGAGACATATTTGTGCAGTTTTTTTATCGGTTTGTTTGTTTGTTTTGTTCAAACCATTGGTACCTGTGTTAATGACCTGTATTTTTAGAACAATTTCTTCAAATTTGGCTTCCCTTGTTATTGATATGCAACGAGAATCATATACTCTTGTGCTAAGATCCCTGAAAATTCTCTCCACGCTATTTATATTATTCGTATGTATTTAATGTTTAAATTCTCTCCACGCTATTGAAATTTTTAGGAATTCTAATTATAAAATCAATTCCTAATAGTATCCCTCACCCTGAGAAGTTTCTATACTCACAGATAGAAACTTCTATCTATGGTGATTGTCTCCTTAAGATTTAATATCCTACGAGTTTTCTTAGTAATCAAATGTAATAAGATTACGGTTTTCCCGTGAGATTATTTGAGGTATGTGCAAGTTGACACGAACATTGACAAAGCAAAGGCAGAACGTATTGAGAGGCCCACTCTTTACATTCAGCTGAAAATGGTCATAGTCTAGAGTTCTTACTCGGGCTCGGGCTGTTACCATCAGCACCAAACAAAGAAGCCTTATCCTACAAGGAGACTGCGAAGAGCTCCAGGTGAAAGGGAGTTTTTTTAGCTCCCGATACGCCGAATGCTGAATCCTTAACAGGTGACGATGACCATTTCGGTAGACACCGAAGTCCAGTCTAAGATTCATAAGGAATCTTAAGAGCCCATGGGACACACCTTTCAACCAAATCTAGACATACCTGGATGAGATCGTTAAATAGATCTTCAGGGACAGAGGATGGCCTCTGAACGATAGAATCGTACCTTTCTTTCTAAGACTAAGAATAATCTACTCTATGAACAAAAACAAAGATAAAATAGAGAAAAGTGAACCAGTTGATCCTTTCGCCCCTCCTACTTATTACGATGAAAAGAAGGAATACACCTAAGAATGCTAGAGTGGTTAAGGGAGGCCGGAAAAAGTAAAGAGAGGTTAATTGTCCTTTCACTAGAGGAATACCTCACGGTTGAAACAACATGACAGTTGTTTTTGTGTTTTTTATTTGTGATGGGTAGTTGAGATAAGTGTAGCCGCGCATGATACAACTGGGGGAATGGTGACTAAGATATCAGAGGCGGCAATGATTGCAAAGCTTGGTATTGAAGTCTACATTGTAAAGGTGAATCTTTATTTGTATTTTTTGGTTGATCGAATTCCATTTAATGTTATATAATGTTTATTTATGTGGCGCTTGGTGCAGGCAGCAACAGTCCATTCTTTGAGAGCTCTAAGTGGGGAAATCCGAGGCAAACTTCCAGATGATTGGCTTGGAACGGTCATTCGGTTTTCAGGATAAAGCCCACACAATCAGGTACTTCCACTGGAATATCTCTTTGTCTATCATTTACTCCTTGAAATACTGGGGGAGATTACTGCGCCAGATATACCTCTGTCTGGTTATTGGAATTTACTTACTGCCATTTTCTGAAATTGGACTCAACAAGAATCTCCTTACTTTGATGCAAAATGCTGTTTGTTTGTGTTAAAAAATGACTTGATTTAAGACATATTGGTGTAATCTTATTAAAGAGAGGAAATAGTTGACTTATTACTAAATGTATATTTATTATGAGATTTATTTATATTTATTGTTTTTTTATATATTGTATCGAGGAATTTATTAAGACTTTTTGTATTATAAGAGAAATATGTACCTCTATGAAAATCAATTAAGAATTGATAATAAGATAGTCTATACTTGTAACATGGTATTAAAGCTTTTTTATTCCGAAAAATCTGATTAGAACTAAACCTTGACGCAGTGAAGCCTCCATAACTGTCAATCATCCACCATGATTAAGTTTCACCCATAGTGTTTATAGCTTTCAAGTTCTTTGTGACTCAATCGGTGAAGCCTTCATAATTGTCGATTATTCACCGTGATTAAGTTCACTTATAGCATTCATAAATGTCGATCATTCATTCCATTGCAAGCTTGAAATCCAACAAACCTAATCCGTCGCTTAACCGGCAACCATTCCTCAGCTTCCAAATCCTCAACGGAAAAGGAAGGATTTCACCACTTAATTATTACACCACTTAATCTATGGTTACTAACTTAAATTGAAAACTCTCACAATCTGATGCGAAGAATGCATTTCTTCGTGATGATTTAGATGAGAAAATCTACCTGAGCATTCTTCTATGATTTGAAAGCTCAAGAGGTACAATATACAATTGAGATCGGTTTTGTACGAACTAAAACAATCACCTAGGGCATGACTTGAAAGATCCATAAAGGTTATGAAAGATTGTGGGTATAAAGAAAGTCAAGGAAATCATACTCTTCATTAGACACTCATAATCAAAGAGTTTCAGTGCTTCTAGTGTATAGATGACATCATGGTCACCGGAGATAACGAAAAAGAAAAAAGTGAACTTAGAAGAAATTGACGAAAGAATTTGAGATCAAAGAATTTAGAAGGTTAAAAAGCACTTTTCACATTGAAGTAGTGTACTCAACCCAGGTATTTTCATATCACTACAGAAATATGTGATAGAGTCAAGTATATACATATTTATTACATTAAATACTAAAATGATTTTTATATATATTAATAAGATTCAAATAAGTAAGAGAATATATATCGAGGTGGCTCTTCAAATCTTAATACTATATTCGAGTTATATTGAGGAATATTTTGTGAGGGATTGAGATTCGGTCTTGTTAGAGCTTGAGAATAAAAAGATTAAAGATCCATCTTAACTTCTTCCGATTATTTGAGGTAAGTTTATTTTGTCTATTATTTTTTTATTTGAATAATTGAGATTATCCTTTTAAAAGTTTGAAAAAAAATTATGAAATCTTTTTTAAAAAATATTGAAAATTGAAGATCAAGAGAATATACTTTTCAAAACATTATCACTTAAAGTGATACGTGTCTAGTCGGTTCATTTTTAAAAAAAAAATTATACATAATATAAAATTTTATCAAGCTCCAATTTTTAGGATGTAAAGTTCATCCAAAGAATAAAAAAGCAAGCTCTATTGCAAGGAAGAAGACGATGACGTGACCAATTCAATACGCCAATCTAAAATCGAAGGAATCTAACTTTTTTCAAATTGGGTCTCTTCTAGGTGAAATTCTTTGAGTTCCTAAAAATAGACTCCATAATTAACTTACAAAAAAAAAATAGAACAATTTGGATATTGAATCTGGAGAACAGAGGACTCAAACATCAACAATGAGGTAAATAGTCATTTTAGACTTTTCCTTAGTTATACTTTGTAAGAATCATTTGGATTTCTGTATGAACTTTAAGCAAGGAAGATTTAAAGGGTTAGGAAAGAATTAAGTTAAGAACCATGAGTAAAGGATCTAAACCGAGCCTTTTGCTCGGAATTCGGAACACTTTAAAATAACTCATCAAAGTCCTCTCCAGTGCATGAATTTTAAATAGAAAGCTTAATATGACATGTTAAGAAAATGTATAAATTTTGGGGGCTAGAGGGGTTTGTTTAGGGACTAAACTGAGGATAAGTACAAAATGACCGAAAATGCCCCTACCATACTTAAGTGTTAGTTTATAAACCAATTAAACTCTAAAATCATTGGAGCAGGTTCCGGGCTAAACCAAGAATTAATGGTAAATTGACCATAATGCTTCTAAAACTTTCTTAAGATATTTCATGGTCCAAACAACCTCCAAATAACTCAAGATCTTAAGTAACATTTATCTATAAGAACATGAAGGTTTACCCAAGATTTTAAGACGTTTGAATCAAATTTAGAACTTAAACCAAATTTGGATTATAAGCCAAGACTTAAGAGACATGACGAAACTACCCCAAATGACCTCTAACAAAAATTCATGATCGGAACATGTTTTAATCTTAAAGATGTCATGAATGAGTTATGATGTTATTATGAAATGTTCATGACTTATGAGCTTTGATTAGGGCTTAAGAATTTATCATGAGAGTTATGTCATGATTGTGTCTTAAGAATAACTCTTGGAGCAAGAACCTATGAAACTAAGAAAACGCTCCCAGGACAAGAATAAAAACAAAAAATACAATGCGAGCCCTAAGTCCACTAAGACATGCGGACTGCTAGAAACCACTAAGAACAAGGGCCAAGGTCCTTAGACTCAGAACCTAAGAACCCCAAGACCTCCCACGGTATAACATGTTTAACTTAGACTACATCGCTTGGAACACATGAAACCTTAGATGTAGGTTTTTAGATTGCGTCGCTTGGAAAGTAAGAAGCCTTGGACATAGGTATTTAGACTATGTCGCTTGGAATGTATGAAGCCTTAGGCATATGCTTTCAGACTGTTTCGCTTGGAACGCAAGAAGCCTTGAACACAGGTTTTAGACTACACCGCTTGGAACGTAAGAAACCTTTGGTGTAGGTTTTCAGTTGTATTGTAGGGAACGCATGAAGCCCTGGATGCAAGTTCAAACTACATTGTTTGGAACACATGAAGCTTTAAATATAGGTTTTCAAACTGTGTCACTTGGAATGCATGAAACCTTGAACATGAGTTATTAGGTTTATGTTTTGTATCGTAAATCCTAGGGAGAGTCTCTTAAGAAATAATAAACCAGAACAAGAACTAAGGACAATAATCAAGGATAAAAAACTAGAACAAGGATCAAGATCTAAGTTATCGTAATTAAAAAAATTTGGAACCTCAAAACTAAGGTCCTTAGATCATAATCATATTTAAGAACTCAGATCCCAAGACCAAAGTCCTCAGGCCAGAACCATGTTAAGAACTAAGAGTTCAAGAATACAACATCACGACCTGAGTTCTCAGGACATTAAAAACATGACAAAAAAAAAAGTGTGCTACCTTAGCATCATCATGGACACGATTAAGAACCTCATGTTTAGACTCATCTTTGTACTCATTTTAGTTTTCTCATGTTTTTTAGGTGACAAAAAGGAGCTAATCGAGGATGTGAGCCGATGTGGCAAATAGAGCTACACCATATTTTCAACTATTTTAATGTTTTAAGTTGTTTTGTTTATTGGGTCCAATTTATTCAAATTCATAAATTTTTTTAGGAGTTATAAATAAAATGTATTTATATTTTATATCCTTTTTTTTAACACAAAAAAATCTTAACGTCTTTTTTTCTTTTCAAACTTTTTAGCCGTGACTTGTTCTCCAATAACCTTCGAAAATTAGGTCGTAAAACTCGACCTATACTAATATTTTTTAGCGGATTCAAGATTCAATTACTCGACATTAAAAAAAAAAAAAATTACATACCAAAATGAGATTTTTTTTATAAAAAAAAAAAAAAAAAAAAAAAAATGGAGGAGAGGCACAATGGTAAAATGTAATAGGTAATATACAAAACAATTGTTTGACTAAACACGTGTCAGTCAGAGGCGGAAGGAATAGGACGTGTCTCAGCCAACGGGAACGAAGCAACAACTGCCATCAATTTAATTTTGACGTTTTTGTTTCTTTTGTAATATGTAATAATATTTATTATTTTTATTTCCCGCCGTTGAAATCTCTCCCTTGTTCTTTCTCCTTCAAATCACACAATCCCGAATCTCTCTCCACCCACCTCTGTTCTGCTTCCCATTGAAAATTTTCTTCCATTTTTCAAAAATGGTTACTTCCTTCGCCGCTTTTCACCTCCTCCTACTCATCGGATTTCTTTCTTCTGGATCGGAATCTCTTCGATTCGACTTGCAGTCCGGCCACACCAAATGCATCTCCGAGGACATTAAGCAGAACGCCATGACTGTCGGGAAGTATCACGTTGTCAATCCCAACGAAGCCCAGCCATTGACTGATGATCGCAAGCTTGTTGTTCGGGTATGGTTTTTTGGGAGGATTTCTTGATTTTTTTTTTTTTTTTTTTTTTTTTTTTAGGGTTTTTTGATCGATGAGTGATGCTTGATTTAGGGTTTTGGAATCTGTAGGTGACTTCGACTACTGGGAATACCTTCCACTTTTCCGACAAGGTGGAATCGGGGCAATTCGCGTTCGTTGCTGCGGAGGGGGGTGATTTCATGGCCTGCTTTTGGGTTCCTGATCACCAGCCTCAAGTAACATTAACGGTGGATTTCGATTGGAGGACGGGTGTGGCTGCCAAGGAATGGAACAGTGTTGCTAAGAAGGGCAATGTCGAAGTAAGTTTTTGATTGTGTTGACAAATCTAGATTCAACTTCGTTCCTTTTGATGGCTTCTGCTTTTACCTTTTGCTAGTTTTGGAGGATTTTGATTGGCGTGTTTATTCGAATTTTCAATTCTTTGTGAAGCTTTGATTCTCTGGATTTGAGGAATTAACTGTTCTTTGCTTGCATTGGTAATTGGTAATATCTTCCTGTCTAGGCATTCTTTTTCATTGAACAACCTAGAGTTCCTTTCAAGTCCCAAACTCCAAGCAATCGTTGACTTCGTTCAACCACAGAGTTGTTTTGTTATCCTTCTTCTTAATCTATGCTTGATCGAATTATGTTTCTTTTGTGGAATTAGCAAATGTCAAGAATACTTGAAGCATTGTAGTGGGGAATTTCAAATCTAGTCGTTCGTCCCCGGCTTCTTTCGGTTCATGTCTTTGGAACTAGAGTTAGCAAAAGAGGCAGGGAATCTGCTCAACTAGGTGTCACAATCACACTTTTGTGGTTGCGGGATAACGATTGTGTGACACTTGTTCTAACTCAGTAAACAAGTCAGCAGTGTGAGGTTCGGACTTCGTGGATAATATTGGTGTATTCTCGACCCTTGAGTCACATTTGAGAGAAATGACTATAAAATGTGAGCGAGGAAATATGTTGAAAACAATTTTTAAAAAAGCAATGATATAGGTTAAAAGCGAACAAGCAACCACCACAACTTTGATTGCATATAACCCGAGTAGGAAAAATTGACGACTAGTCACATTCCCTATAGTACATTTTGGGACATTTTAGCCTTGCAGGTGTAGACATGATTTTGGCGACCGTCATACACCCCTTTATTGACACAACAAGAATAGTAAATGACTATCTAACATGAAAGTAAATAAAAGGGGTTTGGAACAATGGACAACACGTCCTGGACAAGCATGACCGAACATTTGACACGCAGCCACAGGCAACACGTCTTGGACGAGCATGACCTTGACATTAGGGATCTATCTCTGTAACATAATGTTCGAGGCCTCATTTCCCTCCCTTAGGATTGTTGACGGCTCAAAAAGAGGTTTGGGGTTGGCAACATTTGGCCAGGGATTGTGGTCAATTCTAGATTTCCTCTCATTGTTAGAGAAGAAAAAGAAAAAAAACCCAAGTTCTTCTTCCCATGGATCCTTGTGCTTATCTTACTATGAAGCCTTCTTTCTTTGATCCCCTTTGGCTCATTTTGCCAACAAGGTCTAGTACGGGATAAAAAAAGATCTTTAAATTAATAGGACGACTCAACTTTTTCTTTCCCTTTTGCCACTCAAGATTTGCATTTCTCTCTAAATTTAGAGCCACTTTTCTTCGTTGTTTGAAAGAAGTCATACAATTAGGTTAGATACATTAAAAATGGCTGTAGTGGAGAGCATGAGACAGCCTCCCGAACACAATTTTCACTCGCCAAGTTTTCTCGGTAGTCTTTCTCCATATGGTACTAACAATCTTATTGCTGATTCTCTCTTAAGAACAAACTCTTACTCTGAACCAATTTTAACAGTCCAATTCATAAAGAGCCCTGGCACCATTATTTTTGCTATTAAATTCCTACATTATCTAGACGAGTATGGGTTGTAAGTAAGAGGTATACCACACAAGTTGAGTAGAGTTTAAAAGTCTAGAGAGAACAGTACCATACCAATCTAGAGACATGGGTAATTATTGTGTCCTACAAAGTGCAGCTCCTTTTGGGATCTAGTTTATGATAAATTTAGAGAAAAACTTTCAAATCGGAGGGGTTTTACGATTTCTAAGGGATGTAGGGCTACCTTGGGATTTTTGCTTGCTGCATTAGACAATCTAGATTCAACTTTGTTCAAATAGTCCATTTTCAGAATCCCTATTGCTGTATCTAAGAACATTGGAAAAGCGTTCGGATTTTTTTGTAGAAAGGTGCTGACAGTAGCTAGGGGTGTCAGTTAAAATACAAAAACTGGAAAGGGTCTTACAGCCCATGAAAGGAGATTACAATGCTCAACAAATTGTTTTAGCTTAATATTGAGTATAAGGTGGGGTTTTGTAGTGAAATCCTTTTTGGGATGACATCTGGTTAGGGTGACCATTCCCTTAATTTTTCATAATTTCCGACACCATTAATTATTGAACAAGGTTGGAACCCGAGTGTTCGTAACAGGAATCTAGAGTTGAGGAGAGGCTCGTTCGATAGGGAGTTGGAAGAAACAAAAATTGAAAGATGAAAATAAAGTTAGGAAGATGAACTTAAAAGTGTAAGTTTATTGGTTTGATTTGTTTTACATTAAAATGCTTTTAGAAATGTCATATTAAATACTATGAACTTGTAACTTCAAATTTCGTGATCTGTATTGATCAAGTTTTGGAGTTTGCTGGAATACAGACTCAGTTGATTGTTTGTATTTTGAATTCTAATAAATTGCTGAAATACGTTGTTCGGGTTATTTTTTCAAATCTCGTGCACTATGCCATTAACGTTTACCTTACAATGCCAGGCTATGGAATTGGAGCTGCAGAAGTTGTTTGAAACTGCCAATTCTATTCAAGAAGAGATGTATTATCTCCGTGAAAGGTAAACAGAACAAAGCTCTCTCTCCCTCTCTCACTGTTTACAGAATTGGTATTACTTGATCCCGATCCGTTTGACCTCGACATGGTTTTTGTTCTGTGTTGGCCTGAAATGAAATTTTGAACAATGTATGATGGCAGGGAGGAAGAAATGCAAGATCTGAACGCAAGTACGAACACAAAGATGGCGCGGTTGAGTTTTCTTTCGCTTTTCGTTTGTTTATCAGTGGCGGGATTGCAAATTTGGCACCTCAAGACCTTTTTCCACAAAAAGAAGCTCATTTGATTTTTTTTCCTTTCTGATTCTTAACCGAATGAGCCTGTTCTTTTGTGTTATGTGGGAGCAGCCAGCGGTAGCTGTGATGGCACAGAGAAAACAAGGCCGTAGCATTCATTAGCCACATATAGACGATTCAAAAACTCACTGTTACAGTACGGTCCCTTGAGACCTATCAAAATCAATAGAAATTACACACAAAATATTTGTATGATACAATTATGCCTCATTTTTAATACCCCTACAATCATTATGTTTTACGTCTGGTTAACTGAAAGATAGCAATACACACATTATGATGACTTCGTAAATTTTGAAAGTCATAGGAACACGTTTAGAGGCCAAACCAAGAATTAGGAGACAAAATGACAAAATACCTTAAAACTTCAAAATATATTTCAAGGTTTAAATATCCTCCAATGGATTTACTATTGTAAATCCTATTCCTAAGATAATAAAGATATATTCAAGGTGTTTTAAGTTGATTAGAGAAAAATTGGAACCTAAACCAAGTCAGGACTTAAGGAAATATCTCGAGTAACTCTTACCAAAGATCCAAGCTTAAGAAACGTTTAAAAGAAATAACTCCTAACAAAGATCCAAGACTCTTCTATAATTGACTAAAGAACACATTATGACTTCGTGACATTTTGAACGACTCATGCATGTTACTAAGATATGTATGGCTGAAGAATGCAAGTTACCATTTATGCTCCAAGAAATTAAGGACCTTAGAAACTTATAGAATGAGAACTAGGAAAATACCACGCAAGCTCTACATCTATTAAGATAAGAAGAATGCTAAGTACCACTTAAAAATAAGGAACCAAGGTTCTTAGACTAAGAAAACTCAAGAAACTCCTAGACCTCTCGCGATGTAGCATGTTCATGACTCCAACTACATCATTGGAACGTAAAAAAGCCTTGGAGGTAGATTTTTAGACTATGCTGCTTTGAACGTATGAAACCTTGAGTGAAAGTATTCAGACTACGCCACTTGAAACGTATGAAGCTTGGACATAGATATTCAAGTCGTATCGCAGGGAACACATGAAGCCCTGAATGCAGGATCAGACTGCATCGCTTGAAACGTAAGAAGCCTTAAACACAGGTAAGAAGCCTTAAAAAATGTTCCTTGACCATGACCTGACCAAAAGGTTTTATTTTATTTTATTTTATTATACATTTTTGTGGACATTCCAAATTTTGAGCTACATTTTATTTGAAAATAAAACAAAGAATAATCACGAAAACTTCGGGAAGAACCTGCAGGACTCTGGTTTGGAGCAATCGCCTCCGTAACCCAAAACCAACACTCCACTCTCTCTCTCCCCTAGCGAGCGGCTCCACATACCTTCTCTTCCATGCGCATCTAATCCTCTTCCAAGCAGCATCCATGGCCTCTACTTCCACCTCTACAATCTCTCTCTTCTCTCATCCTAAGGTAACTCCTATACTTTTTCGCTGAATTGTGTTTTGCAATCAGTCCAATGTTTCTACCTCGCAATTTCAACTGTTCTGGCTTCCATTGTAGATTTTCCTCCGATTTCATTCGCTAGGGCTCCGACCTGTGGGCTTTGGCCGTTCTGGCTTCGATTATCATGCCAATGGTGCGTTGGTTCCGGTTGCGCACTGGAGAAGAGGTTTTAGGTTGAGAAACTTGGTGTTAAAGGCTACGTTGAGATCCGAGGGCGGCTCCAGGCGGGCTGCAAGTTCTCGAAGAGTTTACAGGGAGTCTCAAACTGAGAGCTCCTCGGTGATTGCCCCGCTGAAGCAGGTTGCCTCGAATGTTTTACCTGCAGGCGCGTTCATCGTGGTTACGTTCGGTACGGTTTTGCACTTTTCGTTTTCTTTTCCAATTCGAAAGGAATTTCTAAATGTCTTCAAGTTTAAATGTACTAATTTGATGCATGACTTGTAACTTTCGCCGCTGCCGTTTATATTTGGGAATACAATAGCACCGAATTTTGACTTGGAGATACTAATTTAAGTTTTAAGCTCACAGTTTTATGGAAATTGGTGGAAAGACTCACGATTCCGAAGTCAGATAGGTCTTCATCTGAGAGAAACAAATCCCCAGCCCAAGAAGCTAAATGGTCATTCGGTGCTGGTATAAATTTGTTTCCAAATCTTACCGCCAAGATTGACAGGGAAGCCAAATTGAAGCTTAATGACTTTGCAAAAGAACTCCGGACTTTTAGAAGTGTCGACATGACAGGTATGACACTCAGAGAGTTAATGGAGACATGATTTTTAATTTCAATGCTGCCGTGTTATTGAATGCTGCAGCATTATGACATAGTCGTTTAATCTTAGTGAACTTTGTCAATACCGATTGAATTTTCCAACTGACTTCCCCACATCTTGAAACTGGCCATAATATCCAGCACTTTTGGTATATCTCCTAGGTTCGTCAACTTTCATTATCAGTCATTTAAAATGGATATGGTATTTTCATAATCTGATTATTAGAATTTTCCAACTGACTTCCCATGGGTTCAATGTTTCTTTGTTCTGAGTATTCACAAAGGTCAATTTTTATGCTTAATTTGTTCATGTTCTAAACTTCATTCACTTGCCAACTGTGAAGTATGTGATATTTAAACTTATTATTGACAGCACGCAACTTCGGAGATGAAGGACTGTTTTTTCTTGCTGAGAGTTTAGGATACAATCAGGTTCATCTACTAATTCTTTTCTGGTTCTATAATCCATTGCTAGTGTTATAGCTAATGAGCGTGATTGCCATGAACAGTTGCTATTTTGTTTTGCTACTTTTTTCCCGTGCAACATTATGACATGAAGTGTTGCTAATTTTATGTTTGGGTATTTAATTGTATTATTTTATTGTTACAGACGGTTGAGGAAGTTAATTTTTCTGCAAATGGAATAACAGCTGAAGGGATAAAAGCATTTGATGGTGTCCTTCAATCAAATATCGTTTTAAAGACCCTTGATCTTTCTGGCAACCCAATTGGAGATGAAGGAGTTAAGGTCGGAAAAACTTCTTATATCTTTAATATTTGATGAGCATTCACTTGCTTAATTTTATGTTTTGGGGGAATTAGAGTATCGTTGAAGATAAGCTCTCTTTTTATTCTCTTGGAGAAGTGTACAGATTACCGCCTCTTGGTGGGATATAGTCACAGGAAATTGTTTTGTAATTACAACGTTCCTACCATTTTTAACAAGCCCCTGGCCCTTAGGTTGTATCTCTCTTTCTTGTTATTTTTAGAAGTCCGTTTCTTGTAAAAAAAAATATTTTGGGGAATTATAATTAGTTGATATTGAATGCAAAGAGAGAGAGTAAAGAATCTGAAGTGGATTCAACAATTTTGTTCAATCTTCTTTGTTATTTCCTTCCTGTCTTTCTGATGGCAAAGAATAGTAAAGAATCTGAATTTCAGATTCCTACAGCTATGAAATCCCATTAACAAACCGCAAAGTCTCAAAATTTGTCCATTTCATCCCAGTAAAAGTTCTTACATTGTGTACGTTCAAGTTGTTGTCAAATCTGCGATTGTTGAATTGTTGAAGGATGATGTGATATGGAACACTTGCCTCTAGAGGAATTAGGTAGACTCTGGAAGACTAAGTAAGATTTAAGATTCTTTCCTTGGTCAAATTGAGAGGAGTGTCAGGCATAGACTTTGTGCAAAGATCTTTGTATTTGGTTTTATGCCTAGTGCTTGTCATAGTGGAAGGGGGATCAGATGCTTTGGAGTGGTTGTTTTACCGTTTTTTTGGGCAAGGTACTGAGCTTTCATCAAGAAAAATGAAAGAATGTACAAGGGCATAAAAAAAATCCAACAAACGAAGAGTCCCCAAGAAACTACAAAAACGAGAACTCTGGAGCACCTACTCAATAATAGTTGTTGTTTTACCATGAAAATTGGAGTAGATTTCTTCAAACATTTTGTGCTAGTTTAACACCTAGTAGGGGTCGTTGGGACATGATTGAGGACTTGCCTGTTGATCCCCCTTTTTTAAAATTGGTTGGATTCTTTGGTGAGCGTCTTTCTTTGTCTATGGGAAGAAAATTTCATAAGGGGTGAGAATTTTTAATAGAATCAATTTTTGTAAATTAAAGTTGGATAAAATGAGGAGAATGTAAGAAATAATTCAAATATATAAAATTTTCATATGTTGAAAAATGCCCTCGTCATGAAGGGATATCTCACATTTGCCTCAGTATTTATTAATTAAGTATTGGATTGGTCATCTATCAGTTCATCATAACTTTTGCTACTCTAGTTATTCCTGGAATATTTGATATCCCAAATACGTTGACAGAAACTTGTGTTTTTCGTGATATAGATATGAATTCACATGGTTGGCTTACCTAGGTATTTTGAACCTAAAACTTATTGATTAAGACTAGAATATGGGGAATGTTATGCACTGGGAAAGTTCAATAGGTGTCCTGTTGCAGAATTGATGTATATTCATTGATCTTGTTCTATAGACCAGTTATTTATTTGTTAATTTTATCCTGATCATGTGAGCATGAATTGTGGCTTTTCCCCATTAAATTATTGCTAGTACTTCATGCAACTGGCTTAAATATTGCAATTACAATTGTTTTCAGACCCTGTGTGATTTGCTGGTGAAAAATTCTAGCATTCAGACGCTTCAGCTAAACAGTACTGACATAGGAGATGAGGTTAGCTGACTAGTTTGATTAAAGCTCATCTGTAGGAGATATTTGTTTGCCATCAAAGTTCTTTTGGTTCCTTAATTGTTTTTCTTTCCTCAGTTTTTTAAAATTTGATCTTACTATCAAGTTCTTTACAGGGTGCAAAAGCTGTTGCCGAGATGCTGAAGAAAAATTCAAGCTTGCGCATACTTGAACTTAACAATAACATGATTGACTATTCTGTAAGTTACTGAATTTGATAATGCTTTAAGGTTTCTCTCCTTCAAGAAGGTAGTTAAAATAGATAGTAACATTGATTCCTTTTGTTCTTTTTGGATAATGGAGGTAGGGATTTACAAGTCTTGGTGGAGCACTTCTTGAAAACAACACTATACGGAACATACATCTTAAGTGAGGACTGATCACCCTCAATTTCTATATTTATACTTATGTTTATATCTTTCTCCAAAAAATAAAATAAATAAATAAAATAAAGAAAGATAAAGAAGCTATAGATATAAATATTGAAATTTAAAGTATTCAACTTTATATTTTCACTCATTTTAATATGGTTATTAATTTTTAATATAGATATTTATTAGAAAAAAATAAAACATTGATTATTTTATTAAAGAGGCGTTGATGTTTACAAAAAGAATAAATACTACAATAGTTGTATTGAGATCTTAACAAAGGTTAATTAGTTTGTGAAAAGAAACAAAGACAATAATAAGTTATTGATATTTAAACATATGAGAATAATGATTTAATTTTTAATAATGAATATTGATTCGTCTGAAATAAATGAAGATAGTAATAAACTCTTGAGAAAAAAAAAATCCAAAGATGATTGAATAAGTTTTGCTAATTGTTTGCATAAATTAAATTTGTAGTATTTAAAAAGAATATTCAGTTATTTTTTCTTGAGATTTTAAAACTTTGGTTTTTGAAGATCATGATATTACATGATTTATAAAGCAGAAAAACTAGCATAATTGATTTTACTTCAAGAATTATTTTCATAACTTGATAAATGTTCCAAAGGAAAAAGGTATATAACTTTATTTTTCAAATGTAACTTATAATTCAAAATATTAGTAATTTATTATTTTTTACTTTTTAAATTAATGTGCATAAAATCAAATAAAAGGTTCAATTAAGTTGTACAATGTGAAACTTATGTTTTAGATTATAAATGTTTATATATATTCTGAAGTTATGTACAATTTGTTATTTCAGTTTGATATAGTTTATGTGGTCTATATTAGTTAAAGAATTTATTCATTAAAATTATAATTATTCTTAGGAATCCAATCAGCTTGTTTTCTCTTGGAAAGTAAATAATTATTTAAATGGGTAACAAATTTTATAATTACTATGTTTTCATTGAGAAGAATGAAAGAAATCATTCAAATGAGTAACAGATTATTAACTTCCCATTAAAATATACCGTAAAATAATCATTTAGAAGTTTTCAAACACATGCATGAAGAATTGAACTCTCTATATAAATTCCCCAGTATATCTCTTCTTTTGCAACCGTTAATGTACATATATTTAGCCTCTTATCCATCTTCCTTTTTCTCTTTAGAAGCTAATTTAAGACTTTTTTTAGTGGCAATTATGGTGGTGCCCTGGGAGCTAATGCTTTGGCTAAAGGACTTGAAGGGAACAAATCATTGAGGGTACATCTTGTCTTTTTAATATTCTATGTTCTTTAGTGTCAGGAATCTTATCAATTTTGTGTCAATTTAATTATTCATGTGGAAATAGAGGCTGAATTTGTGGCTTTCCTTCGCTCTTCTTGTTACTAAATAACCAAGATGGTGTCTCTTAGATCGCCAATGATCAGTTTGACGTCCCTTTTCCTAAAGAAGACATTCTCATGACAGTAAATGATTAAGGGCATAACAAGGGTCTTGGGCCTGATGTGGTTAAATGTACATTCTTTCAAAAGAAACAGAACACTTCTAAATTTGATTTTCTTGAGATGTTCAACAAATTTATTAAAACGGGCCTGTCAATTCCTGTGCCCTCAAGACAGCAGATTGGTCTTGTACCCAAAGGCTCTAATGCATTCAAAGTGTCCGAGCCAAACCTACCAGCCTAACAACTAGTGTTTATAAGGATCTTGCTAAAGTCTTGGCTGCAAGGCATAGAACTATCCTACCTGAAACTGTTTTTCTCCTCTCATCTGCTATTGTAGTTAGCAGACATATTATAGTCCCATCTTAGTCTTCAATAAAGTTGTAGAGAATGGTGGTAAAAGAGGGAAAATATCCTATTCAAAGATTTTTCCTGTTTATTAAGAATTAATTAAATTTAGATTGATTCTATTTTCAATCGGTGCATGGAATTTGATATTACAGAGCCCTATAAACAAGTAGTGTCTAGCAGGAAGATTCCAATGGAGGATGGTTCCCAACAATGGGTGGGGGATCCTCCTTGGTAAATTGAGAAGTCACGTCTAGGCCACTGAACTTGGGAGCTTAGGCATTTGTAACTTGAGATTCCACTATTAGGTCCTATTGGTAAATAGATGTGGCGATTGCCATTGGAGGCTGACTCTATGTGGCATAGGGTATAGTGAGGAGGTATGACATCTATCCTTTAGAGTGGTCGTCGGGTTGGGATCAATAGGCACATTGAGAAATTCCTAGAAAGATCTCTCTCAATAGGCATGTTGAGAAATTCTTAATGTTTGTGTTTATTGGGCTAGAAAAAGTATGTTTAGGTATGATGGATCTTTGTGCATTTACCATTTTGTGTTCTGTTGGCTTTTATTTTTATTTTATTTATTATTATTATTTTTATTTTGATGAATAAGAAGACGGGGTTGGCTTCAGATAATAGATTAGGAGAGAATTGCTCCATTAATTAGAGATATTGAGGATTTACCATTTTGTGTTCTGTTGGCTTTTATTTTTATTTTATTTTATTTATTATTATTATTTTGATGAATAAGAAGACGGGGTTGGCTTCAGATAATAGATTAGGAGAGAATTGCTCCCTTAATTAGAGATATTGAGGATTTTAGTATGTAACTGGTCACCATATGGTATGAATTGAGATACTTACCCTGAACATTAGTTGTCTGTAATGAAAAATGTGGTTGAGGTTGTCACCTAGGTTTTTCATGGATTAACCAAGTTAACGACTTTGAGGAAGGGTGACTTGGTGAGGGCTGCTTGTAAGGTGCAGGAAGAAAATATGTTGGATAATTAGTCTTGAGCTTATATTTTATTCAGTCGATTAGTTTGATTAAATATTAGTTTCTATTAATTACTTTTATCTTTTGTTAATTAGGTAGTTGGAAGTTTTTGGTTATTTCTATTGTTTTGTAATGTTATAGATAGTTACATTTAAATTTATGTATTGGGGAGGACCTTTGACCAGCATGAAGTATGATATAAGTATTTTATTTTCTTTAAGATTGATTATTTTATTATTATTATTATTATTTTATTTTTATTTTCAAAATTTAGTTTTCACCGGTAAGATATGAAAGAATACAAAATGGGCAAATAAAAAAGCATCACCCAAAAGACAGCTAAAACAAACTTAAAGATCTGATCAAGATAAAGAAGGGCTACAATCCTAAATAAAAAGACCGGCAAGAGCTCACACCAAAGATCTGATCAAGATAAAGAAGGGCTACAATCCTAAATAATAAGACCGGCAAGAGCTCACACCACTTCTGGCGACCTCTATTACCCCCTAAAATTTCTCTAGTTTCAGATTTATTCCATCTTTCAACAAGAGAATTTGGCCAAGTTAAGGTATGGGTATGGTATTTGTAGGCAGGAAATTTTGTGCGTCTGGATAAGGGATAAGGGATGAGCAAGGATTTTGTCCAACTCAAGCAAGCAATAGAGTTTTGTCTTGTACGATGAGATCGGTTGAGCTAGTTGAGTGATTAGGAGGTGAAGTCATTCTACTACTTGCCTAACAAGATCTTGAGTTGGAAGTATTGAACCTGTGTGCCACGTTTAGATTGAGTTGTTTTCTTTTTTCATTTCTGGTTTATTACTATTTTTTTCGAATGAAAAATTGGGCTTTTTTTTTGTCTGGATTGAGCTGTGTTGCAACAAATTGATGGGTATGATTGTTGGTACTCAGCTTTTGTCTATGAGGTTTGTTCGATCATGAATTTAGCACCTAGTCGGGAAACAATCCATGCAATAAAGATTTTCATTCTTTGCGTGAGCTATTTGTTGTGTTTCTTTACGGATCCAAGTAGGACTTCCTTTAAGCCTGTTCTTCAATTTCATCCCAACATCAGGAGTGGACAATGTTTTTGTCTTATTTATCATATAGTTTGCACCTCACCTGAATGAAGGCTACATCTCAGGTTGGTCCTTGGCTCCAAGGAGAAAATTTTCCATATGATTAAAAAATGACCTCATTATTTAACCCAACAGCAACTTTCCGTCCATCAGAGGCCCAATTTACACTTGTAACATGTGATAAAACATAACTTAGAAACACGAAGTTCCTTTCTGACATTTGTGGATATATATTTTTAATTTGTTTACTTGACACACACCCCCTTGTCACCTATTGATTTTTTTTTTAATTTGTTTAATTGACAGGAACTTCACATGAATGGAAATTCAGTTGGTGATGAGGGGGTGCGTGCTTTAATTTCAGGTTTATCTTCACGTAAAGGTATGCCATATGCCATTCTAGGTTCCTTCTTTTGATTGAAATTTGACCTTTATCAAATTCTCATCATTATATTTTATGCATTTGTGATTCATTAACTTCATCAACATTCTTACTCCCTATGTAGGAAAACTTGCACTTCTTGACATTGGTAACAACTCAATCACTGCCAAAGGTGTCTTTCATGTTGCCGAATTCATGAAGAGAACTAAGAGCTTAGTTTTACTGAATTTGTTCATGAATGATATTGGTGATGAGGTAACGGGCATAGCTTCTAAAATTGCTCTTAATGAAGTTCTACAAGCTTTAAGTGTTCATAACATAAAATGCGAAAGCTTGATTAAATCCAAGAAGCACGAAACTTCTAGAGCTTCTCACTTAATCAAAGCAAAAGGAAAAAGAAAAGACCCCATGATAAGAGATCCCAATGCATCTGGAAGCCAACTCCATCTGTGAGGGGCGCTCTATGAGATGAACCATAGAGAATTAACCAGTTAGAGAAGGCTGCACTTGAATTTTGATATTGGAAAAAAAAAAAAAAAAAAAGAAGAAAAAGAAAGAAACCAAGACAACTACAAATAAACCTATGAAGAGTGAATAAAAGCACTCCAATTGACACGAATATCACAGGAAGAATATGATAGGAATGCTATTAAGGGTATATTAGTAAGTAGTTAGGGAAGTTGTTACGGTATTTTGGTTATAAATAGAGGGAGTGAGAAGGGGAGAAGGGGGCATTATTTTGGTGAGTGGATTAGGGCTTCAGAGAGATTTGGTGTAAGTACCTGAAATTACATGTTTATCTTGTACGTACCTTTTGTATTGCAATACATTGTGGTTCTGCTTTAGTTTCTATCATTTTGGAATTAGAGCAATTCAGTTCTCAATCTTTTGACCGTGGAGTTAGATGCAAATGTATGTGAGGAGATGTAGAAGATTTTACATGAAGGATGAATCAATTGAATTTGATTCTTGATTTGTTTCAAGATACAATGAAGTAGAGTTTCAAAGAAATTAAAGAGATTATGGTAGTGAGAAAAGAGGTGGATATTTTGCGAAAGACGAGAAAAAAAAAAAAAAAAAATCACGATAGAATTGTGAATTTCATTTGAAAAAAAGTCCAAGACATCGTGAAGGTTGATGATCAAAGGAGTGAGACAACCACAGTTTGAGAACAAAAGGCGTGTTTTAGAGGCAAATTATGATTGGAATACTAGTACGGGTATGTTGCTAATTAGTTATAGAAGTTGTTAGGATATTTTGGTTATAAATAGAGGGTGAGGAGGGAACAAGTTAGACACTATTTTGGTGAGTGAGTTAAGGCTTGAGAGAGATCTCAAGAGGGGAGACTCCTAGTGCCTCGAATAGTCTATTTACCTCGTGAAATAAGATGAGAATAAGGAATCATCATTTGTCTAGGAAATGCCCAAGTGTAGACAACAGCTTGGTTTCGTGATAAAGAAAAAACATGCCTTGGGCTGACATGTCAGCTTCTTCTTGCCCCTTCTTACCCCCATTGACACTTGGTATGTTTGGTAAAAAGTTCACACTATAATTTTAGTATGTATGTATGTATGTATATTCTGCAGAACATTAAATTACTTACAAACTTCCTTTTTATCCTCCAGGGTGCTGAAAAGATTGCTGAGGCTCTAAAGCAAAATCGGTCAATAAAAACTTTAGACCTGGTGAGCAGCCAAGGTTCTCCTATGTTTTCGTATATCGTCTCCTCTTTCCCGACTATAAATTTAAGATGGACATCTCTTTTTTGTGGGGTTTATTTACAGGGAGGGAATAACATACATGCTGAGGGTATTACCAAAATCGCCCAAGCATTGAAGGATAATGATGCCATCACCACTGTGAGCCATCTAGCACTTGAGAGTGTTTAACTTCTATCATTTTATGACATGAACAAATTTATCCTTATCAATCACTTACACCCACAAACACAGTTGGAGATTGCTTACAATCCCATTGGACCAGAAGGTGCGGAGGCTTTATCCGAGGTGCTAAAGTTTCATGGAAATGTAAAACACCTCAAGCTTGGTTGGTGTAAGGTAAAGGATGTGATGGTCGGCTTTATTGTCATAAAAGAATGCCTCTTTTTAATTTATTGCATAAAATGGCCTGCAGATTGGACCAAAAGGTGCTGAATTAATTGCCGAAACTCTGAAATATAATACTACAATATCTGTCTTGGATTTACGAGGCAATGGTCTCCGGGACGAGGTTTGTATCTGTCGTTTTATGCCATGTTTTTTAGTAGAAAATAAAGTACTCATCTAATATTAGAATTTCCTTCCTTTCCCAAATTTAATTTCAGGGTGCAACTTGCCTAGCTCGCAGCTTGAAAGTGGTTAATGAAGCTCTAACTTCACTAGATTTAGGTTTCAATGAAATAAGGGTACATGCTTCTCGACCTTGTTCACGTCCCATCCAGACATCGATAGTCCACATTCATATTGTTTCATTTTGGTTCTAATTCTGGATACAGGATCCCGGTGCATTCGCCATTGCCCAAGCACTCAAAGCGAACGAGGACATAGCAGTTACATCCTTGAATCTTGCCAATAACTTCCTGACCAAATTCGGACAGGTTATATACATATATATTATCATCATCCCGTCTTCATCCTCATCTCATAATAATGATTCTGGATTCTTATTGAGGTTTCGTGGTCTCGTTGCAGAGTGCTTTAACCGATGCGAGAGATCATGTCCATGAAATGTGTGAAAAGGAAGTTAGTATTTCTTACTAAAACGCTTCCTTTGATGAACATATGCTGAATTTTGAAGATGCTGCAAGTATGTTGTTTGAATTCTTCTCCCCCCAAAGTTTTCAGTTGATTTCTTCTTTGATTGAGGGAGTAGCTTTGAAATTTTGACGTCGAGAGGAATAGGAAATTGTATCATAATTTCTTATCTATTCTTTATTGGGTCTAACTTTTTCAAACCTATAAAAAAGTTACCAATAAGAGAATCCCTTTGTCGTAGATGAGTTTTAACAAGATTGCGTATGTTATTTGGCAATAAAAGTATATGTAATGGTAACTTGGATTTTGATTCCCGATTTATTAGATTACCTTAGTAAAATAGACGATTTTCTTGTCGATATCGTTTATTTCGATCTCTCGTTAATTAATATCCTTATATTTAATTAATTAAAATACTCAAATCCTTTTACATGAGGTTGAAATATAAGTGCATGTAACTATTTTATTACTTTAATAAATAGATAATATTATCATGCCTTATAGATCTTTTTACCCATTTTTTCACCTAACAAATTATTAGTTAGACCAACCAATATTTTTCATTTCTATGAATGACATTGTTTTCCATTGAAAAAAAACATTATTTATTTGCTCAATTACAAGAAATGACACATAATCTCAATGCAACAAAGATCAAGTATTTCAAATCTCGTAGATTTCAATAAAATTTAATCTAGTATTGGTTTGCTTAGAAATTTCATAAAGATTATCCGTGACATGTTATATACATTCATTAAATGCACATGAAAACCATTCTTATTTTTCATAAGAATAAGAATTTGAGGTGGTTGTAGAAGTAAAAAATGGAAGATGATAAGGAAGGAAATTATATATATAGAAAAAAAAAAAAAAAAAAAAAGAAACGGATGACAACGAGCTAAAAATTTATTGGATAAGTATTCTCGAATTTTCTCAAAAATTTCTCTTAAGTGATAGTTTTTTTCCTTGTAGTTTCAAATGAAGGACTACAAGTTTGGTAAAAGAATCGAGTATTAAAAACCCGTGGAACTTGAAGATCTAATTCGAACTAGCCATGGTAAGAAATTTGAAATTGGGGCTTTTTTCTACCCATCACTTTTTGCATTCATAAGGGATATTTTTCAGGAAGGTATTAAGGATGAGGGAGCTATCCTATAAGAATTTTGACCCTTTAATGTAAATGGAGAAAAAAATTCATACAGTTTCGTAGTAAAACAATGAAAAATTTTGGTGAAGAACTCGAAGGTTGAAACGGTCTAGAACTCCTTATCCAACAGATTGTCATTTCTATTGTAAAAGAACCCAAAAACTATAGCTATTACTTTGTGGATGATAGGTCTACTACTTAGATGAAGAAACTATAGCTAGATAGTGGTTGGAACACTTGAACGAAGTTGACTTTCACGCGTTGAAGATCACGAGCGTTTGTTATCGTTTCTGGCTAAAGGTAGAAGATGATGACGTGACCGATTCAATTGAATTGACAACATTTTCTAATTTTTAACTATGGTAACGATTATGACACTACCTCTAATCATGAGTTTACCTTGTTTGGTGAGAGTCAACCTAGTATTGAGGAATGTGATGTCACCCACTTAGGCCCGTGGTTTATTAGAGGATACTATTGAAGGACTTTTTGTGTGCTTAGGAGGTATCTATGCATTATTTAGAACTTGGGATGACATCCAATTAAAAGGTATGAAACGTTAATAGAGAGTTATGACTCATCCATATATGTTAGATCCCTAGAGCCCGCGAATAATGAGAGCACCCAACTTATACATAGATATCATAATGACTTAATGACTAAGTACATTTACAACCCGAAAAAAACCCGAACGAGTGACTTACATCCACGAAATAGGAGTGAGATAGATAAATAGACTTAGGAGTTTGAGAGTACTAGAATTTGCTAAAGACATGAAATCCGTCAACTCTATTCACCAAAATGTATATTTCTTTATAAAACAATTTTTACATTTAATCTTTTCAAGGGGAAATACAAAAAAAAAAAAAAGAAGAAAATTTGTGGAAGAATCCACCAATTATGCTAATAAGTGGAATCGCTGGAAAAGCTTCTACACTTGAAATGCTCCGCCGAACGTGGAAATCTCAAGCTAACTGTGCTCTTCAATGGCAGACATGCATCCATATTTCCCATCTTCATCTTCCCCCTCAACTCCCCAGCTATTTCATGACACACTTGATTCACAATGCTCACAAAATCTCTCACTATCACAAAAAGCTCTAGCGGATTTTCTCTATCCCCTGTTTCATAGTACTCGTTCGTCTTCTTCAATTCATCCAACACCCTTCTTTGTTCTCTTCTTGCTATCTCAACTTCTTCCGTTGCGGATTTCACAAATTCTAACATCTTCCTCTTGTATTCACCGTCTTCCATCGATAGAAGGTTATGTATCTCTGAGATTTTGATTAACAGGTTAGGGCAAGTGATAATGAAGGCTTCATAGTCGATTGTGGATGCTTTCTTGACATTAGAGAGCTCTGAGGTGAGTGATTCCATAGCTGATAATCCAAATATTATGTATTCGGTTTCTATTTCCTTTTTCGATTTGAGATTCTTTGAATCTGTGTTTGAGAATCGTTTTTTCCCTTCGAATTTTATGACTTCTTTGACAATGAAATGAAGCAATGTGGTTTTTTTGTCTGTGCTTTTTACATCTGAAAGTTTTAAGAGTGATTTGAGATTGAAAGCTGCTGCATTACCTCTCGTTGTTCCTGAATTCAATCGGTTTCCAGCTTTGAGAGTTGCTTCTAACAATTTTGTGAATATCCCTTTTTCCTTCAGTTCTTCGCAACCCCTACTAAGTGTTTGTGAAAAGTCCTTGAGTCGATTAAGCTCTGATTTGAAGCTTGATCTAAAAAATATAGCATTTAGACGATTGAAGGCCGTTGGAAAAACCTTGAGGAGATGGAAAATGAAAGATTCTGCATCGCCAAGTCTTAATGGATCACCATCAAATTTGAGGATTTGGGATTGTTGTTCTTTGGTTGGAGTGATCTTGACAAGCTTCTCGAGTGTGTCTGAATCGAGGCCATGTCCCTCCGTGAGAGCGTCGAGAAGTTCTTGTCGAGTTATGGTCAGGGATTTAAGGATTATTGCAATGTTTCTTGCCCTTCGGGAATCAAGAATTGAGATTAGCGCTCGTCCCCCATTGTTGAGGTCACTCTGCTCTATTGGCGATTTCTTGTTTGTGGTTACACACCCGAACAGAGCTTCCATAAGGTTGCCATTAAAGCTGAAGAACAAAGATCAGATCGAAGAAGAGAGCAAAATCAAAATGAAATCTCTTTCAAATTGAATTATGATGATGGGTTTTACCTGAAAGAACCACCATCAATCTTGTCCCACACCATAGGATGATCTACATTGGTTTTGATCTTATCCCAATGTAATGGCTTTAGTCTAGCCTGATCATTGCCAGATAAAGATGGCCCTGAATTGGCAACTGCCGTTGATGGTGGCGGTGGTGGAGACAGTAGGGGCATTGATGGAAGAAGAGGAGGAAGAGGAGGAGGAGGAGGAGGCAGCAATGGCAATACTCGTGAACTAGACAGAGAGTGATCACGAGCTTTCATTGAAGAAATTTCATGAAGCAAAGGAGTTTCTTGTACAATCTCAGGGATGGTTGATCCATCTTTTGCAAAACCCATTTCTTCATCTTCTTCATTGTTCTTCTTCCAATAGATCACATCCAGACCATCTTCTTCAACAATCAATCTATTAAGGTTTCCATCGAATCTTGTAAGTTCTTGAGATTCTACTTGATGCTCCTTGAGTTTTGCAAGAATGCGTCTTCGAATGTAAAAAAGGAGACCGAGAGAGAGCAAGAGAGTAGCCATTACAGTTGAAATCGTCACCGCTATAATGGTGGCTTTCTTGAGCTTCCGCTTCGGTTTCGTCATCCTCTTCGGTTCTTGAAGTCGTGGATGTGGTGGTGGGAGCGGCGGTGGCGACCTTCTCCAGGAGATGGACAGATTGTCGGTAGTATTATTGATGGTTGGGAAATGGAATGACGGTGGAAAAGGGTAAGAAGTTTGGATATTCTGAGGGGAGGACTGAGCGGAAGAAAGATGAATGATGGAAATGAGAAAAAGAATGGAGTTGGGAAGAAACAAACATGGCGGAAGGATTGCAGCCATGGGAGTTTCTCAAGAATTGCACCGAGACTGAATTAGAGTTGTTTCTTGTTTTTCTTCTTTTGTTGATTACAAAACTGTTGATCTTGGCTTCTTCTTCCTTGATCCAAGAGGGTATTTATAGTAGATTAGGCCAACCTCAGCAAATAGAATATAATAATAATAATAAAGAACTCATCCCATTTCTTTATAGTCAACATAATTATATTAATAAAAAATTAAACATTCTATTGTATATAAAAATACTTCTCACTTTCAAATTTTTTAATAATATTAAGTTAATTTTCTCATTAATAATTTTAAACTTCTTTTAACAAGTTCTTTCTACTTGACACCTATCGCAATAATAAACGACCCTTGCCGTGACCTTCTCTTAAATTCTCAAAACTTTTGTAGCTCCATCCCGCAGGGATAGAGAACCCATCGTTGTCTCGACTGTGCTATCGAAGAGCACTCATCTTGGGGTGGGCTTACTACTTAGATGATGCAGTTATCCGCTCTGCACTTGGCTACCCAGCGTTTACCGTGGGCACGATAACTAGTACACCAGAGGTGCATTCTTCCCGGTCCTCTCGTACTAGGAAAATGTCCTCTCAATGCTCTAACGCCCACACCGGATATGGACCGAACTAAACTTTTTAAATTAAAAAAAATACTCTCATAGTTAGTATTAGACGGACCTATTAGTACAAGTTTAAAAAATATTCACCAACTTTGAAAAGTAATATCGATATTCTTTAATTTTTAGAAACCGTCAATATCCTTAAAATTGAAGAGTAAGATGCTTTATGAGATATAGATAGATGATTTTTGTTCGCGATAATAACATTTTAATTTTTTTATAAAGATTGAGAGTGTTAGTGCGATTTTTAAAAGTTTATGAGTATTTCTTAAACATAGTACGGACCATATGTAATGATATATTTTTTTTATAACTGTTTTTTAAAGAAATTAATGAAAATTTTAAAGTTTAAAGGTTATTTTTAAACAAAATTTTAGGAGTTTCATCGTTAAGGTATTTTTGAATTTTTTTGTTTTTTTTTTGAAAACTTAAGGGTATTATTAAGGTATTTTTGAACTATCTACATTTTATGAATGGAAGGTTGGGCTAAGAAAGGTTCGGCTAAGGTTCGGTATTTTTGTGGTAGATTTTAGCTCCTTCTCGTAGATTCTTAAGTCATTACTTCCATAATTGTTTTGTAATTTCTATTAACAAGGCTCTCGGAAAAAAATTATTCCTAAACAAACATGTAAATCATCGACAACTCTTTAATAAACTAAAATCACACCGTCAACATACTTAAACCGCATAAAACTCTCTCGCCTCCCTTATAAAGTTTAGCTCTCCATACAAACTGAATTAAACAGAGGAACCCACATCTCAATTTTGTAAAATTGATAAAATAAGAAAATAGAGTAAGGAATTAGAGCGTTGTCAAGCTTTGTTGTTGTTCTTCAATGGAAGTTCCCTTCTTTTAAGCTCTCACGTCCATCTCTTTGCCCTAATCTATCATTTTTGGTCTTCTTTTCCTTCTACTGTCAGCAGATTCTGCTGCGGTCTATTTTCTTCTTTTCTCAAATGTGGCTCCCCTCTCTTTTTAGGTCACATTTTCCTTTTTATATTGTGCGCTTCTTCCCACTTAGGGTTGTGAAAGGATAATACGTCCACATAGGATGTTCCTAATTGGGTAGTCAACGACCCACGTGAATTGCTGATGTGGATTAAAATTTTCATGTGTTCCCCAAAAAGTTTGCTTTTCGAATTGTTTCAACATTAGGGTCAGCAGTTTGTTTCTAGATTTACCAGCAGGATTGTTTCTAGATTTGCTACACCATCATAGTTCAGTATAAATGTTCTTAAATTTTACCAAATAACTCAACTAAATGTACAATTAAGCTTGATTCATGCAAATTGGTATTCTTTTCATGTTGAACCATAATGAACCATTTAGCTTACTAATTAAAATAAACGGAGGAATTAATGATAAAATTATTTGTATGAGTGCATAATTAACTACAAAAAGACTTGATATAACTCTACTTTTGGAGAGTTATCACTCGATCAATTAGGCTACTAAACATGAATACAAATTATTTGTCCAAGGTTCAAATCATTTGCTCAAGGTTTGGTATGTTCGGGATCACTATTCACGACCTTCCCGAAACTATGTATATATTTTTTAAATTCATTGGGCAGTGCCAAATTGATTCCTCTTTTTGGATCAACAAACATTTTTGTGAAATTCCATTTTAAAATAGTTGAACCAGCCCAAAAAGTGAGCAAAATTTGTTCTATGTAGCTATTTACCTGTTCGATCGTGTTCGGTTTCATTTTTCACGACCTTCCCGAATTTGGGTTTTCTTCAATTTCTTGAGTAGACCCCAAATTGAGTCTTTTTTTTTTTAACATAAAAAATTATTATAAGAACTAGAATAAAACTAGGTGAACCGGTCCAAACAGTGAGTAAAGGTCCATAAAGCCTAAAAAGGATGACATGGCCACTTCGAAAGCTGCCACATCATCATCATCTACCTTAAGTCAGTAGCTGACGCGTGAAAAATAGTTCTCGACCCCTCTGAAACTTGTGTTTTCCCCATAGATCAGTGACTATTTCACTCAATTTCTTCATGAATCTTGTAGTCCTACACACCATGGATAGTTTGGGATAAATTTTAGTTCTCTTGGTTCATAAACCAGCAAGATATATCGTGTCAAAGTAGGCTGCTCGATATTAAACTTGCCTAGGAAATAATTCCAAGTTGCTTTGGTTTGAACGATTGAGAGTTCACCTTCTCTCAGCTTCTTCCGCAAATTTGTTCCTTATCTTGCCCTTAATCTAATGGTACAAAACTCATAAAATGAATGTGTTAAAAATATTTAGTACTAAATTATAGTTTATCATATATATTATATTTGATATTTTATTATAAGACAAATATCTATATTTGCCTTCCTATCATGGGTATCTTTCCATTTATTGTTATTTCCATTTATTACTATTTCCATATTCTTAGTAATTTATTTGATTATAAATAGAGAACTTTCACACACCATTTAGGTGCAGTAGATTAAGCAAACATTCTCAGAATCAATTTACAAAGGAAGGACGAAGTTTTGAGTCGAAGTTCTAAATTTCAAACTTAAAAAGTTTACCGAAAGTCAATGGATTCTAATGTTTCAGTAGCTTTTAGCCTTTAGTTTACCAAAGTTGTTCCTCTCCTTGCCACGAAACATGGAGTAATTTCTCAATGTTCATAATTCTAGCCCGAAACTTCCAACAAGAAATTTGTGGCCTTCCTTTTGTTATTTTTCTTCGAGCTCTTCGTGAAAAACTTCTTATTTGAGCTCAAGAAATTTTTGAGAGAGATTAGACACGCTAATTCTTGCTAAATAAAAAATACCCAAATTTAAATTCCTTACCGAATTGAGCTCAAATGGTAAACTTGAGTTCTACAAAACTTTGCTAGGGCATTAAGATTTTTCTTCCTGAGGCATTACAAGTATCCTCTACACTTTTTCCAGCGGTAGCTTGGGCCATCCCTCGTCCCTGTCTTGAGCCTCCTCGACCACCCTAACTAGACCCCAAGGCTCAAGTGGCCGCTCTTCCCACAGCCAAAGCAAGCATATCTATCATTCTTGTTGAGGATCGTTGGAAGGGAGTCCCACATTAGCTAATTTAGGGAATCATTATGAGTTTATAAGTAAGGAAAACATCCCTATTTGTATGAGGTCTTTTGAGGAAGCCCAAAGTAAAGCCATGAGAGCTTAAGCTCAAAATGGACAATATCATACCATTGTGGAGAGTCGTTATTCTTAACAATTCTTGCCTGACTAGTCACTCATCAATAGAAGACATGTTTCATCTATAGTTATAATATAGATTCATTGTCCACTCTTTGGGCCTTGACGACTATCTTCCTCCATAAATGTGTCTCGAATATGGTTTTTATGGACTCGACCCAAACTTCAACCACACTAGAGTCGGTGGTCTTTCCATCGAACATTGGTAGGTCATACTTGGGAAAGTCTCTTAGAGGTATATTGGCATTGTCTCTATTGTCTTGGCTCACCTAGTTTTTGTTGCAATCTCAATCAAAGACTAAAGCATTTCCATGGTAATCATCACCATGTTGGAATGCGGAAAGACTACTTGTTTAGGCGCTTACCCTTATGGCACCTCTCAATGAGAGGAATTGTGGGTGGGGTCGGACTCCACAGTGTTGACTTCTTGGGGGCATAATCTAACAAAATGCAAAGAAGTCTAGGTTACTAATCATTCAAACCATGGTTAACCTAATCAGCTTTCTAGGTTGTAACCAACACAAGCATTAAATTCAGATAAGGGCCATATCATGCTTGCTAACTTTCTACTTGCATACCTAGTTGTGGCGAGGTGTGGCTTGAGTCGAGCTGCAAGGAACCCAATGATTCTCTATCTAAAAAAAATATTCTATAGGACTTAATCAATCAAGGGCTATGAAACCATAACGATCAACTTTTCAAGCTGCAAATTACGGACAGCTATGTAGATCCGAATGTAAAAAGGGCTATAAAAGTTTTTATTTTTAAAATAGGTGGCACAAGAGACTAATTTAAAATATTAGAAATAAGAAATTTACATTAAAGGATTAAATCCCAAACATGTTCACATGAGTTATACAAATATTTACAAAATAATATAAGTACCAAAATAACATTTAAATATAAAAGAGGAAAAAGAACCCGAGTCTGTTAGTCCCTTTACAAACGCACGACTCCTATATCCGTCTATAATCCATCTAAAAAATAAAGAATATAAAGAATGAGTATAAAAATACTCAATGAACAACCTATTCATAGGCTCTCATCGGATCTTACTTATATTAATGTTCTCAAGGATGTGTGTTCTAGTTGGACTCTAGAGTTAGCCATTTTCGTGGATTGGTCATCTAGCCCTATCATGCAGATACTTCCATCGAATCTCTTCAATCGTATTCAAAAGGTGAAAGTTAACCATCAGGTTCCTCAAGATTTTAGGTGCTCTTAGTTAGTTGATCACTCATCTTTTTGGTCCATCTAAGTCAATACACATCAACGTATGAGTCATGGGTGCCCTTATCAAATCTTAGGCTTCAGGATGGATCGAATAAGTATGAATCACGTCTCCCTATTTGCAATTTCTCTATGGTTTTTTAATAGGTTCCAAACTTGTCTACTACTAGTGCTAACCAGGAACTCCCTTGGTGGTATCTAGCAGGCTCCCTATATGTCATTTCAAGCTCTAACTAGTGCAAGGTGTCACAACCTCACTAAGAAGACAAGTAGGTTGTAACCCTCGCACGCATATCGATAATGTGACGACTCTCAAGTGGTGCTCATTCGGCCACATGAGGGTCAAGACAGATAAGTGTCATGATGCGACAAATGAGGACGGTGCATCATCCAACACACTAAGAAGAGTGTGCATTTAAGCCAAGATGAGGCATAAGTAAGGTTGGAGGGAACGAGGCGACACGAGTGTCGAAAACAAGCGCAAAGAGGGTCAGGAAGGGTCTCAGACCATGACCTCAAAAGTTGAGATTTCGATATGAGTTTCGGCATGCGGCTCTAGAGTTAAGTCTGTCTATATAAAAGATGAAAGCTCACCAAATTTGGTGTCAATGAGACATCCGACGGACACTCCACGGGATCGTATGACCGCTTGCCAAAACGACGTCTACTCCAGAAAGATTTGAAATGCCTCAAAATGTACTATAGAGGGAGGCTTTGTGTCAGCTCTCCACAACCTCTAGGCCCTGTGGCCTAAGGGAGCTGTCCTATAGCACATGTGTATGTCATAGTGAGGGCGAGTGTTACGAGACGAGTGTCTCAGTTGACTTCCTTCGAAATAGGTCTTTCAAAGGAAGTGTCGAACGGCATAGGTGTGCCGACATTGCTCCTTGTCCATGTGTCGGAGGTTGGTATATGCACCTGCTATCTTATACAAAATTCGTAAATGACATGGCATGGACATGGGAGGGTCTAATGCCTTGATAGAGCCTAGATGGATGGATGGATGGATGGATGGATGGATGTTTGGGAGATCCCGATAATATGAACAACACATGAGTCCGTTCCAGATGAACATGACCGAGCAAGTTAAGTTGGTCAATGATAGTGAGATCCCACATCAGTTGGGGAGGAGAACGAAGAATTCTTTATAAGGGTGTGGAAACCTCTCCCTAGCAGATGCGTTTTAAAACCTTGAGGGGAAGCCCGAAAGGGAAAGCCCAAAGAGGACAATATCTACTCGCGGTGGACTTGGGCTGTTACAATGACATCCCAGGACTTGGAATGACAAGGTCAAGCTGGATGATTTGGTCTAGTGTATAGGCAAGTCAGATAAGTCGCAGAAGATTGAACATGCACGTACGGGCGGCATGTATGGTCGAACAAGCCACAAAGACAAGCAAAAAATGAATATGGGACTTAGGTTCCCCTTAAGACTTATCATGAGCATGTCAAGATCATGACGTCGCATGATTGAAAATGTAAAGGTGATGCAAGACAGATTCCACAT
The DNA here is from genome assembly GCA_033971965.1 of Cucurbita ficifolia. Lineage (NCBI taxonomy): Eukaryota > Viridiplantae > Streptophyta > Magnoliopsida > Cucurbitales > Cucurbitaceae > Cucurbita > Cucurbita ficifolia. The sequence continues at coordinate 6,680,800 of CM066966.1, forward strand.
ATTCCACATTAAGCACAACCTAAACTCTTTCAATAATACCCTCTATTGTATCACAAACACCAAATGGATGACATAACATTTCTCTATACAAAGTAGATTCTCACCGGTTGAGGCAAATTGAAGATCAGGTATTACACCATATCCATACATAGTACTAGCCAACCCAACCATCATAATTGACACTGAATGTGGCTCAAGAACCAAATTATAGCAAAACATAGCTGAGGCTCACTAATCATGCATAGATTACTTTTAAAGTCACATAACATACAATCCAATCCATCGAATATTGGCATATTGGGATATTCCAACCTTCTAACATGCTTCTAAGAGCCCTTAATTAGGCATACAAGCTAAGTTTGATAAATTTCTATTTTTTCGAGTTTTGATCTTTAATTTCTTGCTTAAATGTCATATAATATGTTCATAGTCATTTTTCTAAACAGTTACTTACTTACCCGAATATGTTCGAAGGCTTGGATAAGCTTTCTGAACTCCAAATTTTTTGAAATTTCTTAAAGAGGACTTAAAATGATTTAAACTTCTTAAATCGAGAAGAAATTTGAAAGAATCAATAATAAAAAAATAAAAAATAAGTTGAAATAAGTGAAAACACGAGTTAGTTCAAGAAAACTAATGGTGTGGCCTGTTCAAGTGAATAGATCATGTGATTTCAACCTCTTGACAAAGGGAAGACGTGCACGAAACAACTCACCTTACTCTAAACTCGACTTCGCCAACACAATTCCATGACTATCTCGGCTAAGTTTTTTCTTCAAACCTATCCTATACACCATTTTTAGAAATTCAAACGGTTATTTCTCTCGGTTCACGAAGTTCTAGACCTTTTCTCCTCTCGATTTCTTCAACAAGGTTGCATGTTTACTTCCCCTAAAACTAAAAGGATTTCTAGGTTTAAAAATGCAAAAATTCAACCTTCAATTCCCTTGCTAGATTTTATTTTTTTCATTTTCTCGAGATTAAGTGTGGATGAGAAATTCTACATTTACAGAAGATAGGCTCGAATTCTTACCCGATTGAACTTTCTTCAAATTTCTTTGATATAAACCCTAAAAGTCTTTAATCCTTTCATAAAAATGTTCTTTATGAGTGCGCCAATGGAATAGGTCTCAAACTCCAATTTATAATGTAGAACTGAAAAAAAATCCTACTTTCCAAAGTTTGAATGGGAACCTTCGATCCAAGGGTTTTCAAAACTCGTTTCCCTCACGAAACTTGTAGAGCATCTTCCTCGGAAACTAACGAGACAATACCGAGCCTTTGAGGAGAACCAAAGAGAGAATTTTGAAAAAAAAGAAAAATAGTATGTTCTTATCTAGAATGTCTAGACCTCGTACGTATTCATTATTGAATGTACGTTCCGGTGTGATGCATATAATAACAATACTAAAGTAGTTGAAGTCCAAAAATCGGATATCCAAAAATCGAATAAAAAGTTATCTAAGTAACAAATCGACTTTTTAAATATGACTTTGTCGTTACTGCATGTGTGTCATGAATTCTTTAAATATATAAACCACCATTCTTTCAAGGGATTTTATTTTCAAACTTCTATTTTGGATCCGAGATCAATAAAACCTCGAGAGAAAACATAAAATTCATCTATCCTTCATTTAAATTTAAAGATTTCTTGATTGAAACTTTAAAAACATGAAAACTAATGCAGAAGCTAAACTATGACTGACTATTACATTATCTACGTAGCAATTACTATCACTCGATTATTATATATTTTCTCTTACCAAGAAAAAAGTTTGAAAAAAATCATTATTGGAGTTTGAAAATAGGCATGCAAACATGAATATCATGGTTGTCGTGGGATCTAAGACCTTGCCTTAGATTTTAATTATTTTCTTAAACTTTGATTATGTATCACTTTCATACAAATAGTTCCATGTTCATCACTTTCATATATAAGAAATCTATTAGTCGAGCATCACTTTAAATGTCCAAGCCTTGTCGGGTACGCATTAACTTTCATATATATGAGTATCACCTTTATACACACCGACCCTGTATATACCACTTTCATGCATGTATAAACTCTTGAAGTGTATACAAATGAAGAAAAAACGTATAAATATTTTATGACTAAAGATAACACGCATGCATGAGATTCCACATTTTGTAAACATCACTTCATAAGATATAGAAATATTTCTTACTCAAAATGTTCTCAACAAACACATGGTTAGAATGCAAAACATCAATCATATCGTGATTTATCATTTCAAGAAAAAAATACACACGCATCTATCCATCATCTAATCTAACCCTAAAGCATTTCAATAATAAAATCATTTAACTAAAAAATTATATTGCAAAACATTAGGCATTTATCCCACGACGTTGGAATTCAACACAAACAGCCCTAAAAAAGTTTACACACAAAATGATTAATTCGAGGAGAATCTTTTACAATAATCCTACCACAATTACACTCCATCCACACCATTCTTAAGTCTTAGGATGATTGGTGCTAACATTGCTCCCAAAAAATGACTTGTATTTGTTAGACATCATCATAAATTGTTCATAAATCCAAAATCAAACGTTAGAACAAAGTGAACATCTTTTCATTGATCGCGCCCACTCTGGACCAACATCGTCATAGGCAAATCCGAGCTAATTTGCAACCACCGTGCATTGACAGCACCGAGGAGAAGTCGTCTCCCTACATTCAACATGAACCAAGCGTGTCGCTCACAACATCTTCAACAGAAGAGCGAGAGCGGAGATGCAACAGCTACCTGAAACAACATTGCTCAATGACAGAGGTGTATGAACCACACTAGTTGAGAGTCAATTGACGGTCAACAGTGAATCATTGCATTAGCGAACAATGACAACTAATAAAAAGAGGACAATTGTGACACAACAACTACACGATGGAACCAACACATCAACATAAGAAAATGGTGACAAAATTGTTGGCCCCAAGTAACAGTCAAGAGGGGTATGGCCAAAGATCTTAACCAACCCCAAGTTGACGAGGACAATCCAACAAACCCAATCAAGAGCCGCTCCAGATTGATTGCATCCATGAAAAAGATGAACAGGAGCCTCTCCAAAACAACGATCTATTTCTTCATGTCAATCTATCATTAAGTTATTTCAAAATCTATTTGAGAACAATTCTCTATAGGTATAAAACGAACTATTTTAATGAAAGATATAGCACATGCATGAACAGTTCAACTAATAAAATAACTCTTTCATTCCCTAGCCTGTATACCAAATCAAATACGCATTTTAGCAGTCACAGATAGATTGGAATTGTCCAGCAAGTCAATCAGGTGAAGGTGAGACAGCGGAACCGCAAGCCTGCCCGCAGTAAAGATCAACATTAACAATCACAACAGCACATTGAACTCCATGAATACAACTCGACCTTGGGTCATGCGAAATCCAGCTCATATTGCTATTCACAAAACTTAATTATATGACAAACAGCAGTGGTGATAGGATTCCATGAATAAATTATACAATTTACATGAATGATTTTTGCTGGAGAAAGGATCCAACTAAAAGAATCATTGTAGACAAGTTGTCATCCACAGCATGCCCATGTGGTTCAGGGCCATACTCGAGATTTAGCACTCCGGTCAGGCTATTACTTGCTCTCGTATCTTCTCTGATTATACCAAACCAAACGCAACCAATAAAAATTGTTTGGGGGAAAAGTTTCACCTTCCCTGCAATATTGAAGTTGACTAAAGTGTCTATGAAGGCCATAAATACATGTGTAGTCAATGCTGAAAAGAAACAAAAGCATACTTTAATTTTTCTCAACCTTTTTCAGCAAGATTTTCTTTTCTCAACCTTTAAATGGATATTGAACCATTTTTTCTTCTTAGGCCTATCCCTTGTAGATTTCCTCTCCCTTATTTGGCTGTCTTCTTTCGCATCCTTAAAGGAACCCCTAATTCGGCTCCTACTCCGTTTTATTGGAGGACCAGTTGTGTAGGAGGCATGAATTTCATTCCTCTGTTTGAGAAGCTCATCGATCTGTAGAGAAAAGTAGGCAGAGCAATCAGTTATTAAGAAGCTATCATTTTGAAAGCATATTCACTAGACAGCTAAGACATTTTATATCTTCAAGTTTTAACTTACCACTTGCATTTCTTGAGTGTATCTACCAGTCATCTCCGTAAATTGTGCCAGAACCTATTCAAATTTCCAATAATTATTAGTACGCTTTCATATAGAGTTGTAAAGAGTTAGAGCTCAATGTCAAAAACTAGACCTCACGATATTCTGTTTCAAAATTGGATATTTCCACCCTTTTTGTCAAAATTTGAGCTTCCACCGTTCTAAGATTCTCCTTCTCTTCAGCAAAAGACGATGCAGAGAAGGCCTCAATTGTGTAGCTCACACTTTTGAAAAAATTGTCACCTAGAGAATGCAATGATCATCAGGCCCGCATAAAAATATTCATAGAACATATACTATATTCCAAAATCAATAATTGAATATCAAAACCTATACAAACTGACCATAGACTGCAAAGACATGAGTTCCAGCCTTTAATTCAGTTATTTCACATGGCTGGAATCCATCTAGCTTTTTAAAAAAGGCAGCATCTGGATCCTTAGCGGCAGTAATCTGGAAATAATAATAAAATCCTAATGATCACAATATCAAGATGTTGAGCAATTAAGTTAATCCTTGTTTCATAGTTATTAAAAATTTTGAAAAAAAGGTACAGTTGATCCTTGATAGAATTCCTGATTCCACTTTTCTCACCTCCTGGAAAGGCTCTTACACTTATGTTTGGAGGAGGTACTGCTTTCGTTTCCAATTATACAAAAAAGTTACTCAAATTATTGTCTGTTCGTATTCCTTTTTCTCGATTACATATTGTTTGTATTCCTTAATAACTTAAACATTACATTTCCATCACATTAACCATCACAAACAAATTGAAGAATTTTATGGTCATAAAACAGGCATGTTCAGCTAAAAAAATTCCTCTCACTGATGAGAGAGACTATGCAAATTTTGCAGTAGCAGATGTAGCATGTTCCTGAGGGTCACTGCAGTCCAGATTGTACAGAATTCTAATTCAAATAATTGCTTAATTTTAAGGTGACTTTCAGAAGAAATTTCGTTTTTCATTTAAAAAGTTCTAAAATTAGAAATGGAAATACTTGTCAAATGTATTTCTTTTTCCTTTTTGTAAGGGACAAATGCTGTGAAATGATCTTGGAACTTTCTTTAAAAAAATTCTTTTGAATTATCAAATAGAGAACAGAAATAGATATGAAACTCAATCTCAGAAATCAATCTCTAGTTGGCTTACCGAGCTTATTGTTTGATCCAACCGATATACAGGGAAACCAAGAAAATACATTCCAGCAGATGTGACTTTTCCTACTTTTGTACTTTCCTCCTACAAATATAACAAGAATTCAAACATGCAAGTACTGAGCTTTAATAGAAATGGTTTTAAAGGGTTCATTGATGGTCAAACAACAGAAGATATGCATATAACTAGGATGTTTCCACAAGTATTAACAAGAACCACCGTCAAATTAAAGAAGATTAAAAAATAGTCTCTCCAAAATTATCCAACTAGAAAACTATTGAATATGAAACTACTCATGTATATGAATTCACCCTTTCTGTCCAGAGAAACATTATAATAATAATCACTAAAAACCTGAACTTCTATCACAAAACTAAAAGAAGAAGAAACATAATGCAGTAATAAATAATTAACTGGTGAACAAATGACAAGTGAGTACATAATCTCATGCATGTATTGATGATAACTTCAACTACAAGGCGTTACCACAAAGACAATAGGTTATAGAATGAAAAACTATATTGCATCAGGATAATCTGCTGACCAAATCAGTTATCTAGTTCAGACCATGCCAAAAAGATGCAAAAGGCTACTAGAAAAGATTGCGAAGTACCTGTAAAGCAAGGTTTAGTCCACCAGTTTCTTCCCGATCAAAATACAATAACTACATAAAATATGAACGATAAATTTAGAAAATAATTAATACAAAATGAAATCTAGTTCGGTTTTTCTTGTATTTTTTTTTTCTTTTTAAATCTTCATAGTATTCTTTGCCTATCTGAAGTAGTTATAAACCCATACAAATATATAATTCAGAAATCGTTAAAGAGGAAGAGGAAATGTGGCAAGGAGCATGAAAGTCAATATAATCATGGAAAAGACAATAGATCTCAAAAAAAAAAAATTGTTTTTTCAGGAAATACAAATCTTCAGCGAGAAACTTCTTCAGACAAACACTAACGACATTCCAGAGAGTTATGGTTGACCTTAAATTTGCTTTTATCAGGTGATAGAACTCGGCAAATAAGTCCACCCTGTGATTCCTCTTCACTAATCATAACAGAATAAAAATGAGCACATTGTTTCTCAACCTGTAAACATTACAGAAACCTGAATTAGCATACCAATAAACTAAATGGTTGTCAAATATTCCGTACAATGGTGCACCTTTTTCGAAATAGGCACGCCCAATGGAAGTGGATGAACAGTCACAACCCCATTAAGTGCCTCTTCCAAAACCGTTGCTGATACAGTAGTTTTAATTGGCACACCAAGTTTGCTGCAATGAAAGGATGGATTAAAATAGAAAGCACTATATAAAGTAACAAGAATTAACAGACAAAAGTATAAACATACCTAAAAAGGGCAGCAAACATGGTGTTCACGGCCCCCAAACTTGAAAGATCTAGCTCCAATTCTTGGTTTTCTGTCTCAACGGCCTAGGCAAAGGTAACATTAACTTTCTTCATCTAGAAGAAACACATATTGAACTGGAAATAAATAATGAACTGTAATAAATTAAATCTTCCAACAAGGGTAGTTTAGTAGTTTTAGTAAGTCCAGTCTATTTTAAAATTTTGAATGTATGTAGAGGTTTGGGGAGAAGCCTTTGATTTTTCTTTTCATGTCTACTCCAATAGTTATTTCCTTTTGCAATTATGTAATAAATACATTAATCATTTTAATAATTTCTTTATTATTTTCTTCAAATGACATATCTTAAATTTATATATTCATTTATTATCTGATAAAAACAATAAAATTTAATATTTCATTTTCAAGGTTTACAACCAAGTGAAACAAAAAAAAAATGCAAATAACAAAAAATGCAGATGTAGTTTAGTCGTTTAGTCGTTTTAAAAAAAGATCATTTAGGTAGTGAATCTGCTTGTACTTCGCACCAATTGTCGTTCCTGATGTGAAGGATGAGTTACAAAATATTTTCTAATATTTTCTCAAAGATTTTGCAGGTAGTGCAGAAGACCTAGTGATGAGAAAGGGATGCGGGGATGGTCATGACACTTTCCAACTCTTAGTCTACATCGTTTCATCTTGCTAGGGACTAATACAAATAGGCTTTTGTTTAGTTTTATCTATTTATTCGTTTTTTAACTTATATCTTTGCTGTATAAGGTTTAGCTGATTTCATGATTAGATAAAGTATTTTATTATCTTTCCTAGTTTTGTAACAAGAAATAGTTAATAAAATGAACTATAAATTGGTTTTAGCTAAATCGTCAACTTCCAAGTTCATCAATAGCCCAAAGTACATTTGTTATATGAATACACATCTTGAACATGGTAACTTTCTAAAAATGTGAAAATTCACAAGAATGACATTTCACCTCAAAGCCAGCAGCATCATATTGTCGTCTTTTTTCTGGATCTGACAAAATGGTGTAGGAAAAAGTAACCTCCTTAAACATGTCAGCAGCTTTGGGGTCATTTCCATTCTTGTCAGGATGATACCTGGTTTAAAAATTAGAGTTTCATAGTCTTGTAAACCATCACATCAACATATTTGGTAAACCACTGAGATATAATAACAGGTGCCATGAAGTAGTGCAATAAAGGGCCACTATTTACCATTGTAGGGTGCAACATCACACGGTAAGCATGCTTATTAGCTGATAGAGTTTCATCACTCCTTATGCAGGGAAAATATTAACTAACTAGCATATAGGTACTTCAGAAAAAAGGATAAGGAGATTTGATGGAAGTAGTAGGAAATATTGGGGTTCACAGGAAATTGTGATTACCTATTAAGAATCAATGGATATGATACTTAATAAACAATATTCAATGCAAGCATTATTATAATAAAAGAAAACTTGGTTGGGGTAACTTCTAATAACAATGGCGATTAAATTAGCATAGAAGTTGCTTCAACGTACAACAAATGAAATTTACTACTTTGTTTTGGAAATTCTTGATACTTTCTTGGCAAACTATCACACCAGGAGGGAAGATCAAATTGGCATTCAGATAAACTCAGATATTTTTGGACTATAATATAAACCCAATCTACTTAGGGAAGCTAATTGTATAAAGCCCATCAACTGGGAAATGGTAATTGTATAACGAAATTGATACCAGAAATAGAATATGCTACCCGTGAACTAAATAATGAGATAGTTCAAATATATGAAACTTGTACAGTGATATAAAGATCAAACAGAAAAGTTAGCCTTTGATGGATAATTTTCTGAAAGATTTTCCATTGTTAGCAACCCCCTAATAACTAGACAACATCCTGCTTAAAATGTAATTAAGGATTAAGATGAAAGAGAAAGCTCCATAGTTAAGGTTGTTAAAACTTATTGCCACCTATTGGGAGGGACAGAATAAGCAATTCCCAGTGCTACTGTTAGGTGTCGGTGAGTCGTTAACCCGATACTTGGAAGTGATTTAAAGCTACCGCCGCACTTCTCAGTCCTTCTTGTAAAGGGCTAAAGTGTTCTAGTTTGGGGAATAATATAAATATGAGGTTTACGCGATATCTTAAGCTACCAAAAAAGTATCAACTAAACCCCTCCAATATGACAGTGATCTGTATAGCTGAAATAACTACAAATATATCCAGAAAAAGGTCGAAGTTCTACGAATATAACCGGAAAACGAATCAAATAGAGGTAAAATATGCATATTTAAAACCTACTTGAGAGCCATTCTTCTGTAAGCGCTTTTGATTTCCTGATCCGTGGAGTTCCCGGAGACACCGAGTACCTCATACGGATCTCGACGGTTGAAGACCGCGGCATCTTGCTTTTCGGATTTGGATCCGTGCGTCGGCATTCTTGAAAACGAAGGGATTTTCCTCAAAACAAAACCCTAAAACCCCGTCTGCAGCTGGGATTTCTGTCAGACCAAAAGTGGAGCTTGCAACTGCAATTTGGCCATGGAAATTGCTCTGGACCAACGCAAAGAACGTCAGCTGGTGTTAAGAGAGAACAAATCCATGGACATCCAGCCGAAGCTTGTGCCCTTTGGATCACATGGAGAGAGGGAGAGAGGGAGAGAGGAGATTAGGTGTAAAATGCGTCTGTTTCGGAAATGGACAAAATGAAAATTCAAAGTTGAAACCCTTTCGCTTTTTGTGCGTATTGCGCCCCTCCTTGGCTCTCTCGTTTTCACACACCACCGCCCGCCACGCTTTAAGCCACCATCTTCAGTGCCTCCGCGAAGCTAGGCTACAACTTTTAAAACTTTCAAAAATTAATTAATATAATTTCAAAATATATATTTAAATAATAATAATAATGTATATATTTAATCACTTTGATATGTATGGCAATAGTAGATTTATTAATTAATTCGCGTGGCACTAGAAATATAAAATGATAGCCATTTTTATTTGTTTCCTTTACAAAAATGAAGATTGGGACAATTAATGTTTTTATACAAACAAATCGCTATCACTGTGGTGGCCCCACGCAGAAATCTCAACACCTTTCTCCAACCCCCAAGAACATAATATTATTGTTATTATTATTATTATTACATTATTGGTTGGGTGACCCCAATGATTACGATTTCATACTTACCCAAATAATAACACTATTACTCTCTTTAATTACTCTTAATTTCAAGCTTCCTAAATCATACATATTCGCACAACATACCTGCATATCGAGAAAGGGACACTCAATCATAACATATCATAGTTGTAACAAAGCATTTAAAATCAATCAGATTCAACTCTTGCATAACATAAAATTCAAAAGGTACACTCCAGCTAAACCATCGTTAAATCATAATTTCTAGACGTATCTCACCATTGAATTTTTAACGAAAATTAGGTCAAAATACGCCAAATCGGAGTAAAAAATGACAATTGATGCAAAATAGAGAAATTTAGTTCGATTGGACTTGTCATGCCGATCCAATCAAGCTAGGTTGAACCGATCCAAGCGAACCAGTCTTCACCTACCCCCTTTCATCGACTTCTTCTGAGAGGTCGGAGACATGCTTGAGACAAACATGATGAGCCCAAATTTGTGAAAACCTGTGGGGAAATGACTAAGATATTGGTCGTGGAAGGTATCGGGTTTACTAGAATTTACCCACAAAATGTCAAACATTCGAGCTCCTCCTTTGTGCAGCTTCTATCCTCTCTCCCTTCACAAAAGCTCACTCCAATAATGGTCACGACCTAAACCAACGAGAGTTCTAAGTGTGAGTCCAACACAAGGGAGGAAATTTGGAGTTCAAAGTCGATTTCCTTACCCATAGAGTGGTGTTCCTTGGTTGAGGCTCTTAGGTGTGTCTCCTCCCCAATTGGCTTAATGGAACCCTAGAGTGTGTTTTTTCAACACTACCCTAATTGACGTGAACTAAGGTATCTCAATCATACAATAAGAACTTGAAGAATGTTGCTCAAATTATCATAAGATAGAGTGAAAATCTATTACCTCAAGATCAAGTTCTATTAAAGTTGAACTCAAGTTGCAATCAATTGCACAGTAATAATAATTCAGTCTCATTTATATAACAAAGGTTTCAAGATACTTCAAATGCAACTTCATTTATTCTTAGATGGTTACTAATGTATGATGAATGATTAAAATCTAGATTTATGGTATTTTAAATACATTTTAAGACTATTTATTTTTAGGTTATATTTACATAACTAATTATGGTCATAAAGTATAAAAGTTACAAATTTTTTAAAGGGTTCGTGGAAGGTAAGGGTTTCATTTGGAGGCTATATAAAGTCATGTATGTTATCTTTGTAAAAGAGACTTGAGAAATGTAGTAGAAAGAACATTTTTGTTTTCCTTTAGTCAATGACTAAGTTTCTTTGCAATTATATGTAGTTTAGGTCGAGGAAAACATAAATGCTTTTTTTTACTCCATTGTCCCAATCTCTTTTACAAAAATAACATATATCATAAATTTGTAATTATCTAATAATAAATGAAGCCGCATTTGAAGTGTCTTGAACCTCTTGTTGCATAAATGAGACTTGATTTTTGTTAACGTAAAATTGATTACAACTTGAGTTCAACTTTAATAGAACTTAACTTTATTTTATGGTAATAGAACTTATGGTAATTTGAACAACATTCTTCACAATTTCCTTCAAGTTCATATTGTATGATTGAGATGTCTTGGTTTATATCACTAATTATAGGGAAACCTAATAAGGATCATGGTGCTTCAAATGTCCCAACTGAACCTATTATACGATTCAAGGCAAAAAAATATTCAACAAGCATTCATTCTTCATCTACAAAATTGGATAGGCTGGGTTCAACCTTTTATTTCATGTGTTACAAGCTGATTCGTTTGAAGAAGGACCATATAGAGCTTCAAAAGTTAATATTTAGACGGTTGAAGTAGCTGGTAACTCACAACCATAAATAAATAAATAATATAATACAAGGAAGGCGTAGATGGTGTGACATATTAGTAGCAGGCTTTGAGGCAGGTGGACCCAGGCCCAAGCCCAACCGATGCCGATAGCTACTCCCTTTCAAACAGGCCCTCTGCTCTGTGGAGATGAAATTTATTAAGTGGATATGGCCCGATGGAATTCCATAGCCATGGCAGCAGCTCCTTCAAATAAGAAATGATAGGTCCGAGATCATGAGTTGCATGGGTTTACATTTTCACTTATTGAGTATTTTTTAAAATACTTAAGTCGTGTGCTACTCCTATTTTAAGTAAAGGCAAGACATCTTTGTTCGCAGTTCTAGACCATAACATATGCATAAGATAGTTGTACTTACTTTCTTCGACTTAGATTAGAATAGGGTGTTTTTTAATTTTAATATTTTTTTTATTTTATTTAGTATTTCGTTGTGTAATCTAAAACATGTTTTCAAACACGTAAGTCCATGACAGTATTTTAAGATAAAGTTTATGTTTATGAGAAAGTTTTAAATGTTTAATTTCGCATATGAGTATAGATGATGATGACGGTAGCGACTCTAGATAAGTAGAAATTTGGGGCGTTAGAGAAATTATGTGAAGAAATTGTGGTGTAGTCTCTCCATCACTCAAATCAATAAGAAGTGGTTATGGATTCACTCGCGCCACAATTTTAGTTTTTTTATTTTTTTGTCGACTTTACACGGCTATAACTCACCCTGTAGTACACCAAAAAGTAAGATATGAGTCTCTAACTCTTCATTGATGTTCTATCTTTAATTTTCATGAAGGAATAAAGGGAAAATAATATTCTAGAACAAGTTGTGGACCATCGTTTTCAAACATTGGCGCTAATGGCACGCACGTCTTATTCTCCTTATGGAGGAAGATGACAATGACGCGACTCGTTCAATCTGCCCAAAATTTGACCCTCCCTAAGTTTTTCATCAAATTGAACCCTTTACAGATTGGTTCTCATAAAGTTCTCAATGGTTCTAGAAGCTAGACACTCCAAGGAATCTATCAAAGAAAATTTGAAGTAATTTGGGTGTCAAAAGCTCGAGAACCGAAGCCCAAACATCGACTAAAAGTAAGTAGTCAATTCAGTGTTTTCTTAAGAAATACCAGTAGAAATTGTTTGAAATTTGAAATAAACCTTAAATTAATTAAGGACTAACTGAATATGAAAGAAATAGATTAAGAATGGTGAGTTAAGAAACTAAATTGAGTGTTTTATTTGGTATTCAAGTAACATTCAAATAACTCAATAAATGAATTCTGCTACTCATGAAATTTTAATGCTAATTATATTAGAATATATTAAGGATATATATGAAATTTGGTGGTCATGGGATAAGATGAGTAGCTAAACCAAGTAATGGTGTAAAATGACTATAATACCCCTAAAGCATACTATCTACAGTTCACAACTCTAATGACCTCTAAATAACTTGAAACTTTATACGTGACCCCAAATTATAACTTTCAAAGGAATAATAAATTTTTGTGACCATGGACGACATTTAAGACTCAATCATGATTTAGGTAGAAAATTACCATATTGTCCCTATTAATTAAGATGGAGGATTTTAAGAATGTAAGTATTCCCTTTCGTCATACTATCCTTAAGACCTCCTTAAGTGATACTCCAAATACTTATGTTACTTTAGGGTTACCATGAATAGGGTACACTCGAAGACATGCACCAAGAACACGCCCTAGGCCATGCAAACTCATACTCTACACACCCCATGCCCTAAAATCATGATGTTTAAGTTTGTTAGGTACTATGCTGCTATACCCTAAGTGACCATGATCTTCCAATCACGCAGGTTTTACGAGGCTCATGATTTCTCTTCTAGGTGGGATGTCCAACACCATGCTTTATGAGTACGATGTCATGATGGGCCTCATGTTTTCCTTGCCTAGATGAGATGTCTTGCATTAGGTCTTATTAGGAGGATGTTATGACCATGTTTTGCACCAATCATGTGACCTCATCGATCTTTCATGGGAGTAATCGAGAGTCACTTTAGGGGTAGCTTCCAAGTTAACCATATGTCGTGAACCAAGCTAAGTTATATTCTAGGTCTCTGAATACTCAAAGAGGTATAGTACTCTAGTTCAAGGACCCGATCAAAAGCATATAATAAACTACTTACTAAGTCTTTGTCCTCACTTCATGTTGTCAATATTTTTCAGGTAACTAGGAGCTGGTCGGAGATGGGAGCGGACTTTGGATCGAGAACCATAGATCAACCACTTAGCCTCTAACTTTTTTTTGTCTTAAGATATTTTTTTAGTCCTCTATATATATATATATATATATATATAGCACTTATGCTTTAAATGTATTATTTTTATTTCGTGAAAAAATTTACTGTATTTTCGAGTCACAATCTGTACATCGAGAACTCTAAAAGATCGAATTATGATAACACTAGAGAGCAACGTGCCGATATTAAAAAAAAAAAAAAAAAAAAAAAAAAACTCCCCTCAAGTTATGTAATATTTTTTTAGTTTCTTTCTGTTTCCGTGAGCTTAAATGAGGGTGAAAACTAACCCTTAAATTTGAACCAGTGCTATTTAAATATATCTTTTAGGTTCCAACAAAATTTTGTCTTTTATTGTTTTTGTCAGAATGAAGTTTCACTAATACAAGTACTATGTCGGCATTCTTGGGTGATCGGATGGAGCTTGGTGTCACAATCGCACTATTGCGACAGTGAGATAACGATTGTGTGTCATTTGTTCTAACTCGGTGAACAAGTTAACTGTGTGAAATTTGGATTTCGAGGATGATATCGGCGTATACTCGAGCCTTAGATCACGTTTGAGAGAAATGTTTTAGAAAATGTGAGCGAGGAAATACGTCGAAAATAATTTTAAAGAAAGTAATGTTATAAGCTAAAAACGAGTAGACAACAACAATGAGTTTGATAGCATATAACACAGGTAAGAAAAATTGACAACTAGTCACTTCCCCTATATTACATTTGGAGCATTTTAGCCTTGATTGGTGTAGGCATGATTTTAGTGATCGATCATACACTCCCGTATTGACACAACAATAATAGTAAATGTCTATCTAACATGAAAACAAGCAAAAGGGGTTTGAAATGGACATGCAGTCATGGGCAACACATCTTAAACAAACATGACTGGAACATTCAACATACCACAAGCAACATGCCTTAAACAAGTATGATCGTGATACTTGGCGAAACCATCAAAGGCATCAGACATGGTCATACTTAACAGAAATCTGGCCTTGTTTGTATACAATTGCAATGATATATATACGAGTATTCTCAATGTATATATTTATGTCATAATTAATTTATACATCAACTTTTTCTTTGACTTTATGGTAGATGATAAAATTGTACCGTAATGTTCAAATTTAAGGGAGTTTCATTGTATTTCTATTTTAAAATATTATTTTTAAAATTTTAAGTTACAATTACTTATCATGATACGATAATTACACTCTTTCAATTGATCCAGTTTATTTTCACGGTTAAAAAT
The DNA here is from genome assembly GCA_033971965.1 of Cucurbita ficifolia. NCBI lineage: Eukaryota > Viridiplantae > Streptophyta > Magnoliopsida > Cucurbitales > Cucurbitaceae > Cucurbita > Cucurbita ficifolia. The sequence continues at coordinate 6,696,029 of CM066966.1, forward strand.
AATTTTTTATATTATTTTTACTTTTATAAAAAAAAAATTAAAAATTAAAATGAAAGTTGCATATTATACTTCTTAAACCATGAGATTGTTCCTTTACATTTCTTGTGTTTAGATTTACATGCGAGAGTTATTCAAGTAACATTTATCAAAGTATGTTGTAGAGTGATTCAAATCATAAGTTTAAGAACGTGCTTTCTTTACTTTTGATCTTGATGATGAAAGTATCTGTTTCAAAACTTTCACTTGGATTGATTCTCATCGTTTTTTAAGTTATTGGATAATTTAGATCTAACGGTCTTATTCTTCAACAAGATTATTCTTCTTAGATCTTTCAAGATTTAATTTTTGTTATTAATTTCTATTTTAGTCCTACAACAAATATTTAATTCAAATGTTAGTCCATCCCAAACTTTAATTCATGAAATCAAATATTAATACATAGAGATTTAAGGGGTTTGGTTGAAATTACAAGAATGGGAAGACATGAAATTTACCAGAATAGGTTTGGTGTGGGCGGCACGACGGAAGCTGAAGCCGAAGCTGATGTGGGGCCCATCAGATTCATGGGCAAAATGGGAATTACAATAGTTTTGAAGGTAATGACAAAGACTGGAGTTTTGTGCTTGTATTTGGAGCATCTTCTTCTTCAACCTCTCCTTCTTGTGTGCGTTTTGGTGACCTCCAAGTGCCTGTGAGTTTGTGAACTCCTTCAAACAGTACTGACACTGGAATCTTCTCTTGCTCCTCATTGGTCTGTCATCAAGATTCCCACACAGCTCTGTCATTGGAGAATCTCTGTGTTCTTCTTCTTCTCCGGTTGGGAGGTCGAGTAGTTCGATTCCGAATAATCTCATCGAAGAAGAAGGAAGAGATTGGAGACACGAAATCAAAGGGAAAGGAGAATGGTTTGTTCATTTGGGAATTTGGTGCAATCTAGTTTTATAGTATCGTGTGGGTGACTCGAGCCACCTACGAAGTACTGAGATTAATTATTATGGCTCGTTTGATAATTATTTTATTATTATTAGTATGAAAAAAAAAACCAAATATTTTATAAATATGGTGAGGTAGGGACGAGAGAGGACTTTTTGTGGAGAGAAAAGTTAAGAGAGTAACTTAAGAGATAGGCAAAAAGATTTAGAAAGACAAATTTTTTAGCAAAAAAAAAAAAAAAGTTGCCAAAGTTTTGTTAGAGAAGGACAAAGATTCCTCCAAAAGAATCAAATGGATTTACCGAATATTCGTTTGTCATATTTGTTTTTTAAGAATTGTTTTGAATTTAAATAGTGAAAATTAGGAAAATATATTGTTTTATATTTTCGTGTATCAAAACTTATACCCTATCGAAGAAAAAAAAAAAAAATTATGTGAGGCCCCACAATCCCACATTGGTTGGGAGGAGAACAAAACACCCTTCTAAAGTGTGAAAGCCTTTCCCTAACAGACTTGTTTTAAAGCCTTGAGGAGAAGCCGAAAGAAAAAGCCGAGGGAAGACACTATCAAATTTAGCCCAACAGAATACTGACTAAGACATATACTTTGAAATAAGAAGTTAGAAGTTGAAATTCTGGCACTCCAAATTTTAATTTTGTATAAGTGGCAAACCCCGTTTAGTTAGTGAAAGAGAAAGAACTAAATATAGTTCAATAGATACAAATAATAATGACCATTTTAAAAGTGGACAGATTAATATGATAAACAAAACAAGTGAAAACGACATAATTATTGAAGATGGTTGGAGTCTCACGTTATCTAACTGAGTTGAAGATCATGAATAAGATACTACCTTCAATAGTACGAGTACTTTTGAAGAAACGAAAATTAAAAATCATGAGAATTTATGCTCAAGTTTGTTGTTCCTATCAATGGTACCAGAGTCATGTCATTATCTTACCTTTAGTCATGTCAATAGAATTTTCAAGTGTAGAACAAAAAAATTATGATTATAACGAAGATTCGGGGTAGAATTTATTATGGAATATAATTATAACGATGGTTGAAAGTCACGAGAATATATAGGGTATTATAAGATTTAGAGAACGACCATTATAGATCGAAAAAAAATAGAGAAAAGTTAAAAAAGAAATAAATTTGCAAAGAAATCTGTTTTTAAAAACTATTTTTTTTCCCTTTAAAGTTGCTCACAATTTTAAACTTTTGTGAAAAGATCGATCAACGGAGGTAATCAACCAGCTTTATTTTTTTTTTTAAAATGATAAATAAAAAACATCTTTATTTTTAAAAAGCAAAAAAAAAAAAAAAAAAAAAGGAAAAAAGGAAAACATGGGAAGTGGGCCATTTCCAGATTGTATTTAATTATTAATTTAAAAGTTTCATGAATTGTGAGTTAAATGTAAATTTCATTCAAACCTAACACAATTATTATTATTATTTTTTTTTTTAATTTTATTTTAATAATCATATAAAGTCTTACGCATTTTCCCCGAGTACGTATACGCCTTAAAATACAGTTTTTTACAGATATAAAACTTTCTTACCATATGTCCAAGATTTAGATCAGAATTACTTCGTGTAACTTTGTCTTAATCTACGTATAGAAAAGTAAAAATTCTCTTTACAAACTAATATAAATCATTTTCAAAATATTTTATCAAAGTTGACTTACCAAACTTAATTTCTAAATTCATATGATTGGGTCAAGAAAAATTTATTCATTTTTTAATATTTACATAGTATCAAGATCGCTCGTTTAAATTTAATTTTTATTTATTTATGTACCTTTAGTCTATTCGAGTCACATAATTTTCTTTTATATTTAATAGTTGTAAACTGAGTGGGAATCTTTAATCTTAAAGAAGATAATTGGCCTTTTATCAACCATAAAATTCTAAATATTTTAATTTGAATATTCGAGAGATTCACATAAAAAGAAAAAATCAATTTTTATTTCTAAACTTTTATAGTATTTTTTTTAATCCACTTTTACTTTTATAAAATTGAAACCCAAACTTAGATACGTGTTGCACGTTTCACCTCATACTTAAAAAAAAACGTGCAATTTTAAAAATTTGACAGCCTCTAATTTGAAAATTCCGTCAAAATGTTTTTTATATACCTTTCGACCATTTGTAAAATATGTGTATGGTATATAATTTAAAAGATTATAATGATTTTTTTTTCCATTTTATAATAATAAATGATATTTTTAATAATCATCCTTGAGAGAGCTACTAATGCATTTTACTCATTTTTTATTCACGTTTATTTTGTATAAAAAATAATTGTGGAATAAGTTAGTGCTAATTAATTAATTAATTATTTGTTTTTAGACATTAAATAATAAACAATTGTGGAATAAGTTAGTGCTAATTATTTATTTATTTAGTTTTAGACATGAGTTAAAGTGAATGTTAATCAATTGATTAATTAATTAAAGCAATGTTTATGTAAATATTTAAATAAAATATTGTGTAGGCCAAATCTAGTTCATCTACTTGGGGAAATAAAAATAAATAAAAAAAGAGTATCAACCAGATATAATTAATGAGTTTATAAGTATATTATAATCATATTAGACATTATATAATTTAAAAAATTCCATCCACCTAACCCAACTCTTATTATTTAAATTAGAATGTGTTCGGATAAAAGAAAATTTTATAAATTGAGTTAGTTCATAAATTTTTATAATTTATTTATATATTTTTTATTTTATTTTTAATTAATTGGAAGACGAGTTTTCAAATATATATTGAAATTGAATTTCAAATATTAATTAAATCTTTAAAAGTAAATAAATAAATATTTTATTAATTAACATTTTCATTTTTATTAAAAATTAAAATTTGAATAAATGACTCGAACAACCCGAACACACAAATTTATGGTTGGGCTAGGCTTGATTCGTTTTGATTGAAAAAATGTATGGCTATATGATCTTTGCTTGCTGCAGTTCTATCTACTCAGTTAATGTCTTTTACTTAATGAATCATAGGCTTTCAAAGCATTATTATTCCCGAGTGCAAGTTCGGGGATTTATGCCTAGTCGAATGAACAAGCCATTTGTTGTTCTAAACTCAGAAAGACTTGTCTTTTCAACTATCACTTCCGTTAGCTAGCTCTGACAGGAGACTTATGAATGCTTTAGCTCTAGACGGTATATATCATCCTTCAATGCCATATTTTGGTTGGGTCTGAAAAACTTGACCTAACCCTATCCACGACCCATTTACTTACAATAAGATTTAGAAGTGTTTAAGAGGATAAGAATTTAATTATGAAAAAGTGGCATCTCTTACCTCTTTTAATTAAATTAGAAGTCAATGAAAAAGTCAATTATAATAATTTATCGATGAAAACGTGCTTAAGATTAGATGAGTGTAACACCGAAGTCATTGGCTTGGTAACGATTCTACTTTTGTTTTTTTAGATTATGAGACCGTTACTACATGCATGTCAAGACATTTCAAATGAACAACCCATATACTGTCTTGTAAATGAAAATACGTGAAAAACTTTCTAAAACACATCATTTCATGGTCTCGTACACCGTGAATGGTACATTGGTTCATTACCTTTACTTAAAAAAAAATATGAATATTAAAAAATATTCCGAAAAGTGATTCCACTATTGGTGTTAGTAAATGCATACATATGTGAAGAATATATTCCGTAACTACTTTCACTGTTTGGGTAGGAAAGTGCATATATATGCGACATGTAACGTGGGTGAAAAGACCTAAAATTAATGATGTTTCCTTGAGCTCTACTTTCTTTTTCGGTAGGATTGGATGCATAATACTTTTCTATACATGGTCTATGTATATGCATATAGGTCCACTAGACATGCTCGTTAACATGTCTCATAGGCCTGATTAAGGACCAGCACACGCTCACACCATCCATAACATATGGGAGAAATAATCCATGATCCTATGACATATAACATGTAGATAATGCTTTCATATTTAACCTGATATTAATTTCTTATGAGACGTACGTTCATATTATAATATTTTATTTATATTTATATACTATTTTAATTATAGAAAAAAAAACAAATTTGTTTAATAAATTTAGTACAATTAAAAATATTGGAAAGTGATTTAATTATTTAAAAATTACATCTTAACCATGTTTTTTATTTGCACCTTAAGAAACACAATAATTAAATATTTCTAACTAATATGTTTTACTTTTTGATTATCAAATCTGCTGCTTCATTTATTTATATTTATATTTATTTTTATAGAATGCTTACGTGTCATCATATATTTTATTATACGCACTTGTTTGTGCAAAATCATTACCCTAAACCTAAACGATAGAGAACCACTTTTGTTAAATTATAAATTTAGCCTTAAATATCTAAAAACATTACATAATTATTTAATTATCTTTAAAAATATTTAATAGTTTAAGACAAAAAAAAAAAAAAAAAAAAAAATCTAAAATCATTAAAAAAAAAACTGATATGAAACAAACTTTAAATTATTAATTTTTCTAAACATATTTATTAAAAAATTGAATAGTTGAATTTTCAATTTTGTAATTAATAAAAAAGAAAAAAAAAGTCCAAATAGAACCCTGCATTGTTTATAAGAGTGTAAAAATCTCTCCCTAGCAGACGCGTTTTAAAAACTTTTAGTGAAAGTTCGAAAGAAAAAGTCTAAAACGAACAATATTTATTAATGGTGGGTTTGAACGGTTACATAAAGTATAACGTCTAAAATATATAATTGATATATGACTGATATATGAAATATAAAGTATATTAGATATACTATTAATACATTAATGATATACAAAATACAAAAATATACTAAGTTTATTTGAAATCTCTACTTAAGTGGTTCTTATATATGACTTTTGGAACATTTTCTAGGGTCATATATGTATCAAATCTTAAATAACGAATCTACGTATTCTATGTATTATCATTATGATGATACAAAAATATTCTAATACACGTATATACCAAATGAATCTAAAATATACGTCAGATACGAAGTGATAGTAAAAATCAAATTAAATCAAACGATACGATAATGAAGATTCTGAATATTCTAATACAATTATTTTGAAGAACAATTAGATGGGATGATATCTTCCTCGAAACAAATACATGATTTTTTTTTTTAATTTAATTTTGAAAAGCACTTTCTTTATTATTTTAATTTCCCCACAACTCATGATGAGTGGAATCTTTCTCTTAAAATTTTGAAAAAAATTAAATAAAAAATAAATTAGAATGAAGGAAAAAAAAGGATAATATATTAATAATAAATAAAGAAAGTAATTGAGATAATCCAAAAATATTTGGTGCCCATACTAACACAGCTATTAAAAGTGACGTGCCTTTCGAGGTATTATTATTTCCATCTTTTTGTAATGGAATTTGTTTAAATGATAATCCTCCCACATGCTTCAAATTAATTTCTTTTTTTTTTAAATTATTTATTTCATTTTCTTATTTTCTTTTCTTTTCTTTTCAGCTGTCAATTCAAATAAAAGTTCATGAGATTCATGAGATGCTTGCTTTGTGACATGTTTTTGGTGGGTACAAGGATGTTTTGTGTTGGAATTTTTAATTATAGCTTACTTTTTTAGGTCAAGAAACTAGATCAAATCATTACGGTCACAATGATTGGGTAATTGTTTGTCCAATCATTCCTTTTTTTTTTTACTACAAAAATGAATCCGTATAACCATTATCTACTCGACATGTAAGGAAAGGAAAATATGGAGATCGTGCTACACGTCCCCCACGTGAAATTCAGAAAGTGGTGTTCAAAAATTCAAAAAACTTGATCAACCTGATCCAACTCTTACGGTTTGAGTTGGGTTATGGACGTAATTGAATTGAATTCAAATAAATGAAAACTTTATAAATTGAGTTGGTTCCTCTCACAATCCACCCTCCTTCAGAGCCCAGCGTACTTTTATAAAGGGTGCTTCGTTCTCCTCCCTAACCGATGTGAGATCTCACAATCCACCCTCCTTCAGAGCCCAGCGTCTTCACTGGTACTCGTTCCTTTCTCCAATCGATGTGGGACCCCTACTAAATCCACCCCATTCAGGGCCCAACGTCCTTACTCGCACACCGCCTCGTGTCTACCCCTCTTCGGGGAACAACCTCATCGCTAGCACATCACCCGATGTCTGGCTCTAATACCATTTGTAACAACCTAAGCCCACCGTTAGCAGATATGTCCTTTTTGAGATTTCCCTTTCGAACTTCCCCTCAAAGTTTTTAAAACGTGATTGCTATAGAGAGGTTTTCACACCCTTATAAAGGGTGTTTCGTTCTCCTCTCCAACCAATGTGGGATCTCGCACCTGTCCACTAAAACTATATAATAGAGTCAAAAGAAGCGTAGAATTCAATTTGAAATGATGTTGAATTTATTTAGAATATTACATAAAATTCAACTTATTCTTTCGATCACAATAATATATATTTATTCCAAGATTGTCCTCGGTATTGTTCAATTCAAGGGGTCGCGGGCTGTGAAAGTCTTATTCCACGTTGACGTTCATGCAAAAGAAAAGAAAAACTTTAGAGAGGAATCTAATCGAGGAAAGATGTTTAATCAGACATGGCCCACTATTTGAGTACTACACAAATTCTTTAATGAAATCGAGGAGGAAAAAGCTTAAAATGAATCTCAATTAGCTCTATTAAATTCAAGTAAAGCTAAATCAACTCGATTAACTCGAATTCAACATGATTACGAGCTATTCATTATATCACAAGATCGAATCATTTTGTCACAAAGTCGAATCATAAAGATCGTAACTAAAAGACTTATCCATTTAATAAGTGCCATGCACGTCTTTATTTAAAGAAGTTTATAAATTGGATGACTTGGACTTGGTTGTCGCGTTCTTTAAATGAGTTGAATAAAAATACAATTTGTTTTTGGTGTTGAGGTGGCAATTCCTTCGTCGTGTCTCTCTTTCTCTCGAGAATCTTGTTGTCTCGTGTCACAATCACTCTTTATAGACTCTAAAGTGATTGTGTGATATTTATTTTTGCCCATGAATAAGTTAGCAACCAATAATGAATAAGGACATTGATAGTATATCGACAGATAAGAAGATTTGATAAATAGTCGTATCTATATTATATTTTGAGTCAAATTGCCATTATGGAAGGTAGACATAAAAAATGACCATGAGAAATACAAGGCATGCAATCACATGCAATATACTCGACAAGCATAACTATGATACCTAATCGGTCATCCTTGGTGTAAAATAGCAAAAATAGAGGCACTCCTTGAAGAATCTTGACGACGTCAACCACCGATTCCTTCATCCATTTTTCGAGCTTATAGTGAGAAATCATGTAACGACCCTAGATTTTTTATAGTCTAAAGTCGCTACTGTATACATAAAATATTCATGTGTGCGAAAATAATGTAACGACCCTAGATTTCTACTTACCTAGAGTCGCTACCATCATTATAACGTACTCATTTGTGTGGAAATAATCATTTGAAACTTCAACATAAAACACTACTATGGACTTACGTGTTCGAAAATGTCTTTAAAACAGCATAACAAATTTCTAAATAAAATAAATAAACATTAAAGATAAAAACATCCTATTCTAACCTAAGTTTTAAAAAATAAATACACATCCTATCCACGTGTCATAATCTCAACTTGTGATGCTGTTGTCAGTCGTACGTCTTGCCTTTACCTAAAATAGAAATAGTACGTGGCTTGAGTATTTTAAGAAATACTCATTAAGTGACCCCACTATTGGGGTCAGAGAATGCAAACACATGCAACTCATGATTAGGGACCTATCGTTAAAACCATCATAGGAGTGACCTCCAGTCTAGACAAAATTGAATGTGTATACTTCCTTACACACGATCCACACGGGCGGGTGTGGATTGCCTGGTAGTTCGTACCCCTCTGAACCCATCATAGTCGAGCATGCATTATCATCATCATCATGTCATCATATCATGTCATCATCTCATATCATTATATACATCATCACATCATCATATAACGTCATCACATCATCACACAACATCATTACATCATCATATAACATCATCATATAACATCATCACGTCATCATACAACATAATTACATCATCATATAACGTTGTCATATCATCATATCATCATATAACATCTCATCACATCGTCATGCATGAAACAGAGTGAGTAGGATGGTAGAACAAGAGTGGAAATGCAACGTCTTAGGTCAATACATTTACGAGTGTCACAATCGCACTCTTGCGATAGCGAGAAAACGATTGTGGGGCACTTGTTCTAATCCAACGAACAAATCAACCGTGTAAAATTCATACTTCGCAGAAAATATCGGCATGTGCTCGAGCCTCGCATCATATTTGAGACAAATATTTTAGAAAACGTGAGTGAGAAAGTACGTTGAAAACAATTTTAAAGAAAGTAATTTTATAAGCTAAAAGTGAGTAAGCAACAATAACGACTTTGATAGCATATAACCCAGGTAGGAAGAATTGAAACCTAGTCACATCTCCCTATAACACATTTTGAAGTATTTTAGCCCTTGCGGGTGTGAACATGGTTTTGGTGACGGGTCATACAATCCCGTATTGACAACGAGAAATAGTAAAGACTTATCTAACATGAAAAAAAGTAAAAGGAGTTTGGAACGGGCATGCGACTATGGACAACACGTCCTGGACAAGCATGATCGGGACATCCGAAATGTGGTCACATGCAACACGCCTCAGATAATCATGACAGTGACATTCTCTCCACTCAATTGGTTGACGTCTCTGTCAACTGACTCTTCATGAACTCAGCGATGTAGGGCGAGGCTAACTTCGTGTCTCTCGACGCGCTTCCAGCTGATCTCAACATTGAGGAGTCTCTTCTAATCTACAAGAAACGGTTGAAAATCACTTCTCGATTCGTTGACTCTTCGCTTCTTCTCTATCAGAATCTCTCCTACTTTCTTCACTAGATCCGGTTGAAAACAGAGTGAGTACTTTCGCACGAGTCTCTGGTTCTTGCTGCTTTGAAATTAGAGTTGATTTGACCTCAACTTGATTAAAACTCTCTCTCTCTCTCTTGAAATTTCGTGGTCGACGCTTTCGACCAACGCTTCTCTTCATCTGTCTCGATGATATTTCTACGTGAAACATGAGTTGTTTTAGAGGTTCGTCTCTGTCTCCCTCCTTCAGCGGAGGTGTTGGCGGCTTGGTGTCTCTCCCCAGCATTTGGGTGATCAGTGACAAGGGTTTTTATGGGTCTAATGAACCCGACTATCAAAAAGTCATTTAGCTATTTGTAGAAGTTAGCTAGCTCTGGTTCAGTCATCTGACACACATCAAATGAAGGCGATCTCACTCCCAACATAACATCAATCTCGTGATCTATCTGCCTAGATAGAAATAAATAGCTTATCTGACTTTCTAGTCTTTTGTCGCGGTATTCCTATAGTAGTTGGAGGTTTTGGTTAGAGTAAGCTCACTCAAGCTCCCCTTTTCAAATATGGCAATGTGGGTTCATCATCGGTAAGATTCCTTTTCAGCTATAACACTAACATCATTTTCATCCCTTTTGGTTGACGGGTTGTCTAGACCCCGTTACTACTAAACATTTTGCTAGATGTATGAGAATGACTTTATGTTCAAGTAGGAAATCTATCCCTAACACGAGGTTAAAGTCATCCATCTAGACAATCACAAAATCGGTTTGTCTCGTCCAAGTCCCTATCTTTATCAGAGTTCTCTTTGCAACCACTAAGACAAGTAGGGTTGCTGAATTGACAACTTCATAGACCTCTTCACTTAGTTCCGATGTAGGAAGGCTGACTTTACATCTAGTTGATAAATGATCCATTCTTTTTGTGCTGCAAGAGAAATAACCACTCTGATTGTATAAAATCGAGCTACAGGTGCGAAGACTTCAACATAATCAACTCCATGTTGTTGTGAATATCCCTTTTCCACAAGACGTGCTTTGTATTTATCGACCTCTCCATTGTCTTTGAGCTTTGTCTTAAAGATCAACTTAACACCATTTTCTTTCCTCCCGCAAGTAGTTCTGTCAATTCCTAAGTATTGTTTCTCTTAATGGCTTCTATTTCTATTTCCACAACTTTCCTCCATTTAGAGTTTTTGGCGGCTTCTACGTAATGAATAGGACCACCTCATGAAACAAGGCTAGATATGCAATATCTTAGTCCTCAGAAAAACCTTCACCACTCTCATAATCATCCATTCATCTTTATGACCTCCTAATTCTTCATTCAGCATCAATATATGAGTGCTCTTGTGCTGACTTACATGGATCATCATTGTATATTTCATCCTTTGAGCTTTCAACTTTATTACATGTATCTCTCTATTCTATATCAACTGTGTATCTTATTCTTATGGGTTTTATGTCAATTCCAACCATTTTTTTTCCTCAAACTTCACATCTATTAACAATTATTTTCACTATTTTCTGTGAGACTGGATCTTGTTAGATAAAAAGTTATGGTTTTTCTTTATTTAGGTTATTCACACGTTTTCTTTGAAATCAGTTAGTTGAATTTTGTTTTTAGACTATATGAATTAAAGCTAATGTAGAATGGAAGAGCCTATTTTTAGCCGGCCATTTGGGCCATTACACCAGATTTGTTGGCCACTTCCTCCAATTTTAGAATCTAATTTGTTTTAAATAGTCAAATTAAAAGAGAAACGAACACGTGTTTTTCAGCCAAGTCAAATCCCAAGTTTTCGTTTTCTCTGTTATTTCTACACTTTCTGTTTTCATTCTTGTTTCAACAAATTTTCTTCGGCTGTTTTTCCTCCGTCAACAATTTTCTCTCACCAACGTAGATTTTCTCAGTCAAAACACACCAAATGGTATCAGAGCCAGGTTAATCTGCCGGTTGTATATCATTGTGATGGAGCCAAGATTTTCAAAGTCAAGTTGATTAGTTCAATTGGTTAGAATGTTATAGGTCTCAGGTTCAAGCTAGAAGAAATGTAGGAAGAAAATGCACCAAAGCATGAAAATACACACAACGAGTATTCATAATTGTCTTGTTCTTTCTTTCCGCCACACCTTTTTGTTGCGGAGTATAAGCCTAGTTGCTTTTGAATACCATTTTCATTACAAAAGCTAGTGAGTTCTTTTCTTTCCGCCACGCCTTTTTGTTGCTGAGTATAAGCCTAGTTGCTTTTGAATACCATTTTCATTACAAAAGCTAGTGAGTTCTTTGGATGTGAATTTACCACCTCGATCAGTTCTCAAGCCCTTCAAGTATATACTAGTTTCTTTTTTAACATACTCTTGAATCTTTTAAAAATGGAGAACGCTTATGATTTTTCACCGAATAGAAAATTCAAGTTTTTCGACTGAAATCATCAATAAAACTGATAAAATACCTCTTTTTTTTATTGGAGATGGGTGTGATTAGTCCGCATATGTTAGCATGTACAAGTTGAAGAATTTGAGATGCTCTTCATGTGCTTTCTTTAGGAAACAGATCTCTTTGTTGTTTCCCTATCAAACAACCTTCACATACTTTTGGGAGAGCTTTAAGAATCGGCAATCCTTGCACCATGTCCTTCTCTTGAAGTGTCTTCAGTCCTCCATAAATTAGATGCCCATATCGACAATGACATGTTCTTGCGGGATCTTCTGTAATAGCATTGAAGTAGGATTGTTCGTTCGGTAGAGATTGAACAAATAGAGTAAATATTCTATTTGATGTCATTGGAGTTTCTACAATCAACCCTCTGTCCGAATGATAAATCTTATATCCTCCTTTTTGTATAAGAATTGCAAGACCTTTTTCTTGCAGCTGTCGGATGCTCAGCAAGTTGTTCTTCAAGTGTAGTACATAAAATACCTCAATGATTACTTGATCAATCTCATTTACGTGAAACTTTACATTGTCCATCACAACCATGCTTGAGTTGTCATCTAGCTTCACAGTTTGTCTAAACTTCTCATCAATATGACAGAAAAGTTCTTTCTTTCCACATATGTGGTTGTTGCATCCAGAGTCAAGAAACCAAATGTTCTTCTTTTCAGCTTTCTTCTCATCTACCATGGGTCATTGATAGCATCTCTTCATTGGTGTCTGCATAATTTTCTCTTCTGTCATTCTCCCCGTAAGGACACTCATATTGGTAATGTCCTAATCCATGACAATTGTAACATTCCACATTTGATCTATCAAATCTTTGTCGACCTCTTCCTCTACCTCTTCCTTGAAAGCCACCACATCCTCTTCCTCTGCTGCCAAAATTTCCATCATGTATGACCTTTAGAGCTTGTTTTTCCTCATAAACATGGCCATTCATGCGTTGCTCGTGCACTAAGAGACTACTTTGTAACTCATCAATGGGTAAGGAATCCAGATCAGTAAACTTCTCAATCTAGAAAACGACATAGTCGAACTTAGAAGTCATAAATCTTAGGATCTTTTCTATGATGTCAATGTCTACCATCTTCTCTCCATGAATTTTCTTTCTATTGGCAATTATGAGAGTTTGAGCAAAGTAGTCTTCCACTGATTCTCCCGTCTTCATGTGAAGAACCTCCTATTCCTTGCGAAGAGCTTACAACTGTGCACGTTTGATTCGAGATGTTCCCTTGTACTTCTGTTTCATGGAGTCCCAAATATCCTTGGTCGTGTCTTTCTATAGAATTGTTTCTAAAGTTGGACAATCTATGGCTTGGAAGAGATAGTTTTTGGCTTTTAAATCCTTCAAATCTTCGTCAATTGCTTTCTTTTGTCCTTCTGAAAGAACTTCTCATTCTGCAAGCATTCCTTGCTCCGCCGAGCTCCAATATTCTTTTGATATGAGAAAGTTTTCCATCAACATAGACCAGTGATCATAATGTCTATCATACTTTGGAATCGATAGCTGCACAAAACTACTCTCCGTCGCTATATCACTCCTCTTATCTTGAAAATGCTACTGCTTTTCAGAGTAAACAAGCTCTGATGCAAATGTTAAAAACAGAAAGATAAATTTAATATGCAATCGAAGTTGGTTGAATCTCTTGTTGTATGATGAACTGAAACAACTGTATCAATAGCTTTACAAACCCAAAAAAAATAAAATCAGCTAACAAATAATGTTAGGAACTAGTCAAACAAATCACAAACTCCTAAACAATAAGATGACTAATTCTTTTAACGTTTTCCTTGATTTTTCTTTTAATTTTTTATTTTAAATTTTAGATTTTAGATTTTGGTCTCACTTTTGATCTTTCCCCCTTGTATTCATTGATTCCATTATCTGCCGACGTTCGTATAGGTCTATTGTGGAGAAATGGTGATAGTCGTTTCAACAGATACGCACACACACGGCCAAAAGAGAGGGAGGGAGCACCACTACTTCTGGTGCCCCGAGTGGTGTTTCAATGTTAGGAGGTTCCATGCATTGAACACAAGAGTCCTCATTTTTATTCCATTCAACAGTCATTTTGGTAGCAATGTTTGACCTCTTTTAGGTTGTATAGAGTTGAAGCTATTGGGTTATACTTATTGAAAATTGGATATTTAAGAAGCTATTGGGTTATACTTATTGAAAATTGGATATTTAATACACACACACACATACTAAAAAATAGCCTCTAGTCCAAGCTCCAAATCCAAGGTTTCTGTCCGAAGTAAAACAGGCTTGAGAGCCCAACCTAGCGCATGACCCTATCCACGCAGCAAGCAACCCACGTCTTCATCTACGGCGTCCACACCTTCAACCCTTCAGACGTGTGTGCTCGACCTAGTAGCAATGGCCACCGAACCTTTAGCCTAGTCGATCCACAAGTCCAACGGCTCTAGCCTGCGACTCTATTCGATTTGCTCCAGCCAAGCTGTCCACCACCCCTATGTATAGCTCACCATCTGCTCCGCTTGACTTCGGCTGAGCTTGAAGATTTGTGGAAACCAAATGTGTGTGTCATGGATATGAAAGAAAAATTAAAATAAATCAAAATGTAACATAATTCAATTTAAACAAAGTATATCAATGATAGTGTTTTTAGTTGGAACATAAGCCAAGAATTATTAATTTAATTTTTCTAGTTCAATTAAGTTTAGTCCTATTTAAGAAAATAACATGTCCATATGTACTTCTAAAATAAACATTAATAGAACCTCTTTTAATAGCTCCTATAAGAAATTATGATTGGTAAGCATAATTTTACATCCTAGTCAAGATTTAAATTTTATATTTTCCAACAAAAGTGTAACAACCGTGGAACGCCGGCCACAACCCCACCCCAATTCCTCCGATCACCACAGCACACCCAGACGTCAGCCATCCTCAAAGGAACGACGGCCACCTGTAAAAGAGAGAAAAGAAACGGTGAAAGGTGAGAGAGAGAGAAACCGACGAACTCCGGTGAGGAAAAAACCAAACGAAACCGACGTCGAAACCTTTGATTTATGCCACGAAAAACATCCCAGAGATCTATACACACCAGGGACAAATTTCGACGCTCCATACTCGATCTACACCCTCAAAAAAGAAGGATCTACGTTCGGCCTTTGGGTATCTTCTCGGATATGAAGATTCGGACCTCTACAAACCAAACCAACGTCGTAAGGGGGAAGAAGGAGGAGAGGAGACACGAAACAAAAAAGAAAAGGAAGTAAACGGACGATGGAAACGACGTTACCGAAGAGAGAGGAAAACACTGGCGAAAAACGTAGGAAACCAGGTAGGGAAGATCAAGCCCAACTCGTGACCCGGCGTATTTTACATTTTTCTTTTATTTTATTAAATGATATTAATTTTAATTTGGTTACAATTAGTTAGTTTTGAATTAAGGATTAAATGAAAATGATTTTGTATGTGATCGCTCGTGAATGTATATAATAAAATGATGTAAAATTCACAAGAATAAGTGCAAGTATGCACTATCACAAGTAATCCGTAATAAGTAAATTATCGATTCCATAGGGAACCTATCTTTTTGGTTAATTTTATAGCTGAAAATTAAGTGAGTTTTTGGGTAACATTCAAATGGGTGCGGGTGATTTTAACTACTTAAACAAAACTAAAACAGAGTGTCACTGTTGTCGAAAAATAGAAAATGAGGAGAAAATCAACTATAATGAGGAAGGTTCCGGTAAGAGGGATTAAATAGATAAGTTGTTGAGTTTTGTGGTAGATTTTAGTTCCTTTTAATAGATTCCCAAGCCCACTTCCAAGGGTCATGAATGGTGATTATTTCCATAATGGTTGTAATTTCTACTAACAAGGCTCTAGGAGAAGAATTATTCGTAGTCCTCCTATTACCCTTCAAGTCTCCTTGCTATGGAACTAGAATTAAAGAGGATTTCATTGCTCCCTCTCTTCTCCTTAATAAGAGAACAACTATGTATGTAAAATAGTTAATTAAACACACATGTAAATCATTAACAACTCTTTAATAAACTAAAATCATACCGTTAACATACTTAAACTATATAAAACTCTCTCGCCTCCCCTATAAAGTTTAGCTCTTCATACAAACTGAATTATCTTCATACAAACTGAATTAAGCAGAGGAATCCGCATCTCAATCATGTAAAATTGATGGGATAAGAAAAGAGAATAAGGAAATAGAGAGTTATCCCGGTTTGTTGCCGTTCGTCAATGGAAGTTCCCTTCTCTTGAGCTCTCACGTCCACCTCTTTGCCCTAATCAATCCTTGTTGGTCTCCTTTTCCTTCTGCTGTCAACAGCTGCTAGATTAGGGTTTTCTTCTTCTTCTATGGTTTCACAGCAGTTCACTGCAGCAGAGGCTGCTGCTGTGTAATTCGATTTTTCTCCCAAAGTGTGGCTCTCCTCTTGGTCTTCTTTTTCCTTTTATATTGAGCATGAGTTCCCCCTTAGGGCTGAAAAGGAATAAGTTGTCCACATAGGATGTTCCTCATTGTGTAGTCAATGACCCACTTGGACCGCTGATGTGGATTTAAAATTTTCATGTCATCCCCCATTTATTTCCAGATTTACTACTCTCTCATGGTTGAACATAAATGTCTGAAATTTTACCATATAACTCAATTAAATGTACAATTAAGATCGATTTATGTCAAATCATATTTCTTTTCATGTTGGACCGCAATAAACGATTTCATGCTCACTAAGTAGAATAAATGGGGCAAATAATGAGAAAATTGTGAATAAGAGTGTCATATTAAATACAAAACGACTTCATATGACTCTACTTTTAGAGAGTTATGAGTATGAGTTTTAAGAAACAAAGTAAGAAAAAGAATTGACTAAAACTAGAGATGGAAACAAACAGAGATAAGGGGAAGATTGTGAATATAATTAAAATGAAAAACAAGGGAAAACACGGTAATAAAATAGAAAATATCTTGAAAATATTATAGGGTATTAAACACAGCTAGTTAGAATATCTCGAGAATGTTAAGGCTATGATAAGTTAGGGAACAAATTTTTTAATTTAGATGACGGTAGCATTCTTTTAGTCCAACAACTACGACTAGTGTATTACTAGTAGTACAAACATTTTGTAAGTATATTTTTCAGTTTTAGTAATAAATTACACGTAATAATTGAATACAATTGTGAGTAGAAGTTTGGATTGAGCGGTAATCTTAAACATTCACAAGAACAAAACAAAAAATCAAGAAAATGTTATTGTGCCATGTGTTTAATTCTCTCTTATTTTTCAAATATATAAAAAAATATTATTTTCTCGGGAGTGAATTTTTAGTGACACATTCTCTACTTAAGTAATTCCAACTGCAAGCTTCACACTTGGAAGAATCAAAGCACCAAATATCAATGTCGATAAGTGTCAATTTTTATTCTCCATCTCAACATGAATTAAACTTTTTTTTTTGTGAAGATATATATTTATCGAAGCCAACAAATATCTCAGTCACAAAAATAAAAATAAGATATGGATACCAGACATAAATATGATACCACAAAAATATGGTAACACGTGATTTTTTTAAAAAATCTAGGAAACCGATGTGACAAGGATACATTAATTAAAAAAAATATTTAAAAAAATTTATCAATTTTATATTAGAAAGAAATTCAAAATAGATAAATTTATATATTTGTATACTTAAAAAAAAGGTTTAATGTACGTTTTACTCTCAAAATATATTCAAAGTCAAGTGTCCGATATGAAATGTTGGATTATAAATGTCTAACATATCCATTGTACTAACAAGTGTTCACATATCCAACACGTGTCCAAGAGTGACATGAGAATAAGTTATTATGATGCTTTCTTTACACCTATTCAAAATAGTTTGAAAACTAGCACATCAAATATTACGATTGACTAACTACAACTTTAATTTTGTCATTTAAGGAGACGTTTAGACTAAAGTAACGAAGATGGGAAGGAATATAGAAATGAGAAAGGGAAATAAAAGCCTTAAACTTTAGTACATGGTTTTAAAGATGGGACGTGAGAATAAGTTTCTTTTAATCGGCAAAGAGTATTTGATACGTTTCCAGAATTAAAGGTGTTCTTTCTTTTTCTTTCTCCTTTCTAACATTTAAGTTATATGTATATATTATAAAAAGTTAAATGTGAGAATGAAGAAATAAGGAAAGAGGAAGAAAAGGAGAAGAAATAAAGTGTGTTTTTGTCGTATTTATGTTTTAGATTTTTTAAAAAATAGCATGAAATCTTGTACATGTGGTGTTATAATTGTGTCTCGTATCTGTATATCATGTTCTTGTAGTTTTTACATATTGAGTTTCCGTAAATGGATACTCCAACCTAAGGAGAAGTTAAATATATGTTATAGAATAAAAATTGAAACTAATATTATTATAAGATGAATTGATAATCTTAATTATTATACGGTATGTTAGGTCATGTTCGTTAGTTTTTTAACTTTTGCAAAACCATAGTGTTTTTTATAATTGGTTTGGTTTTTCATTACTCTAGAAACCGTTCACAACTTCGAGTAGAAATTTTAAAAATAAAAAAACAATTTTTGGAAGAAAAGTATCTATTGAATATTTAGTTAATTTTTAAAACTTAAAATTACCTAAAATCTTTATATTTTTAATTAAATTTTTAAGAGAATTTGAAACTAAAAATGATTACTAAGTGTTATATAAATCTAAAACAACACCCAAACTTGGTTCCTATTCAAAGAAAGAATATTGGCATGGATTAAGAACGTCGACATTATAGATATATATTTGACGTTATCGAATTTCACGTAGAGAGTACTATATTTTGTGCTAGAAATTCAAGTTGGTTCATGGTTTAAAATGTGTCAAATCAAAAGATAAGAGGCTAATTAAATTTAGGACTAATTTTCCATGTTGTTAATTAGAATTTTAATTGAAGTGGTTATTCTCTTTTAAAGAAGATGGTATTGGATTTGATTTGTAATATATTTTATTTTCTTCTTTCATATTTAATTAGTTTATATTTTCTTTGACAGGTATGAGTTGTCAGCTTGTATCTTTAATTAGTTTATATTTTTCTTGATAGGTATGAGTTGTCAGCTTGTATCCTATTTATAGCTTAGGAATATCAATGAGATACACCCCTTCGATTCCAATTCTATTTCTTTCTTAATATGGCATCAGAGCACCGATCTTGGTATTCTTAAATATCAAAATTTTCTCTATGGTAGAATCAGCCAAATCCCGCTTCAAAATTTCGGATGTTGATTTAACACATCCTTATTATATTTATCACTATGATCAACCAGGATATTCACTTGTTCCAATCAAATTAAATAGAACAAATTACCAATCCTAGAGTAAATTAGTTATGCATGCTCTTATTGTCAAAAAGAAAATTGGCTTCATTGATGGCACAATTGACGAACCGTCTCAAGATGCGAATTCAACCGAATTTGAACTCTGGAATCAGTGCAACAATATGATAATATCTTGGTTAACTCATTCAGTTGAAGCAGATATCGCTGAGGGTATTATTCACGCCAAGACAGCTCATCAAGTGTAGGTTGATCTTCACGATCAATTCTCACAAAAGAATGCTCCCGCAATTTTTCAGATACAAAAGTCGATAGCAATGATGTCACAGGGAACCATGACACTATCAACATATTTCACCAAGCTCAAAGCACTCTGGGATGAATTGGAAGCGTACCGCACACCATTTACCTGTAATCAACGTCAAATACATGTTGATCAACGCGAAGAAGACAAGTTGATGCAACTACTCATGGGGCTCAATGAGTCTTATAAAACGGGAGATCTAACATATTGATGATGACTCCATTACCTAATGTGAGGTAAGCCTATTCATTACTTGTACAAGAAGAGATGCAGCGTCAGGTAACTTCTGAACCTACTGAGAATTTCTCGATTGCATCAGCAGTGTAGAAGAAAACAACATATTCAAAATTCGTCAAGGATAAATCATGTGAACACTACAATAAAAGTGGTCATACAATTGATGAGTGTCGAATCCTTAAGTTTCACTGTAAATTTTGTGATAGAACACACAGAAGATCGATGTCAACAGAAAATTAATTCTAGAAGGGTAGTACAAATCAATCAACGCAACAATCGAGGATATCGATCATTTGCAAATATGGCCAATGTTTCTCAGTTGAATACAGAAGAACAGTCACCTAATTCCATCCCAAATTTTTCTTCTGAGTAATTACAATAGATTGTACAAGCCTTACTACACTCAATCATCGTCTTTTTGGTATTTCTAACAATAACATCAATGTTGCAGGTCTGTTTCCAGTGTTTGCATTATCTATTAACTCTACAAGTTCTAATCCATAGATTCTCGATAGTGGAGCTACAGATCATATAGTATCCAAAGCTTATGTTATGACTGAACCAAAGGCTACCACCATATCTACGATAAATTTGCCTAATGGAGGGACAACACATGTGTCACATATTGGCAATGTTTCCTTTAATCCTGACCTTAAATTAAACAATGTTTTATGTGTGCCTTCATTCAATTTAAACCTAATGTCCATCAACAAACTTACCAATGACTTGAAATATTATGTCATCTTCTATCCTGATTCTTGTGTTATGCAGGGCTACGGGGAAGATGATTGGCTCGGGTAAACAATTCGGAGGTCTCTATCATATTTCTTCATCTCCAATCAAATCTTCAGCAAATCAAGTATCTCAGTCATCTGATTTGTGGCATTTACGCCTAGGTCATCCTTCTTCTTCTCGTTTTAAATTTTTAGCTGATCAATTGCATCTTAATAATGCTACTCTTTCTCATAACTGTAGTATTTGCCCATTAGCAAAACAAACTAGGCTGTCTTTCCCAAGAAATTCAATAACAACTCATTCTGCCTTTGATATGTTATATTGTGATGTTTGGGGACCACATAAAATTCCAACCCATTCTAGTTTGCGTTTTTTTCTCACTGTTGTTGATGATTTTACTCGATGTACTTGGGTTTTTCTTATGCAACACAAATAAGAAGTACATTATTTGTTAGTAAACTTTTTTAAATTCGTTCAAACTCAATTTCATACTACTATCAAGATAGTTAGATCAGACAATGAGACTGAGTTCCTATCTTTGCAACCATTTTTCACTTCTTATGGCATTGAATTTCAGTGCACTTGTGTCTATACTCCACAACAAAATGGAGTCGTAGAACGTAAGTATCGTCATATCCTAAATGTAGCTAGGTCTCTTCTTTTTCAGTCACAGGTTCCACTTAATTTTTGGGGAGAATGCATTTTAATTGCTGTTTATCTTATAAATAGAACACCATCACCATTGTTATCTAACAAGACACCCTTTGAAGCACTCTACAAACGACCACCTACATTTCACCATCTTAAAGTTTTTAGTTGTAAGTGTTATGCAACTGTAGTACATCCTAAGCAAAAATTTGAACCTCGGGCAATTCCTTGTGTTTTCATAGGATATCCTTGTGGTCACAAAGGTTACAAGTTGTATGACATGCAATTTAAAAAATTCTTTATTAGTCGTGATGTTAAATTTTGTGAAGATGATTTTCCTTTTTCATCAGCTTCACAAACTTAGACATTAACTCCTTCAACTCCCATTTTACCACTTCATGATCCATCCTACTCAAACATCAATTCTAGTCCTCCTTCTTATATTCCTTCTATTCCTTCTCCAAATTCATCAGTTCCAGATTCATCAGATTCACCTACTAAATCTAATCTTATCCCACCTGATACATCAGTTTCACTCCGACGTTCTATTCGTACCAAACAACCTCCAACTTGTTATAATGATTATGAGATGTCTTATGGAGCCAATCATTTAACCTCTAGCTCAAGTCCCAACACTGGTACCAGGTATCCCCTTCATCATTACCTTTCATTCTCTCTTTTTTCTCCTACTCAACGTGCTTTTCTAGCTCTTATTACAGCCTAGACAGAACCTAAAACCTATGATGAGGCAGTTGGCGACCCATTATGGCAGCAGGCTATGAATGATGAAATTGCAGCTTTGGAACGTAATCATACTCGGTCTCCCATTCCTCTACCACCTGGCCATAAAGCTATTAGCTGTCGTTGGGTGTACAAGATTAAACACAACTCTGATGGTTCTGTTGAACGTTATAAAGCTCGACTGGTAGCAAAGGGATATACTCAGGTTGAAGGTGTTGATTACAAAGAGACATTTTCTCCTACAGCGAAACTTACTACACTTCGTTGCTTACTCACTATTGCCGCTGCTCGAAAATGGTTCACTCATCAGTTGGATGTTCAAAATGCTTTTCTCCATGGTGATCTAGACGAGGAAGTCTATATGTCTTTACCACCAGGTATTCGCCGACAGGGGAGAATATAGTATGTCGGCTCCATAAATCTCTTTATGGTTTAAAACAGGCTTCCACAATTGGTTCTCCATATTCTCTACCACTATACAAAATGCAGACTACACTCAGTTCAAAGCAGATTACTCTCTATTTACTAAGAGTAAAGGTACTTCTTTCACTGCAGCTCTTATCTATGTTGTTGATATTCTGTTGACCGACAATAATCTCAAAGAAATTCAACATCTCAAGACTAGTTTACTCGAGAAATTCCTTTTCAAAGATCTAGGGAATTGAAATATTTCATAGGTATTGAATTTTCTAAGTCTAGAAAAGGAATCTTTATGTCTCAAAGGAAGTATGGTCTAGACATTCTTCAAGACACAGGTCTTACAGGAGCACGTCCAGAAAAATTTCCTATGGAACAAAATCTGAAACTTTATTTAACAGAAGGAGAAAAGTTGAATGATCCAAGTAAATACAGACGGTTGGTTGGCAGATTAATATATTTAACCGTTACTAGGTCTGACATAGTGTATTCAGTTCGTATGCTTAGTCAATTTATGCATGAACCAAGAAAACCACATTCGAAGGCAGCTCTTTGAGTAGGTACTCTCGGTCAAGAACTTCTACTACCATCTGAAAACAACTTAAGACTACAAGCATATTGCGATTCAGACTGGAGTGGTTGTCGAACTTCCAGACGGTCTATTTCTAGGTTCTGCATTTTCCTTGGACATTCAATTATTTCTTGGAAGTTTAAAAAACAAACCAATGTGTCCAGATCATCAGTAGAAGCCGAGTATCGAGCTATGTCAAATACTTGTTTAAAGTTAACTTGGTTAAGATACATTCTCCAAGACTTGAAAGTTCCACGGTTCGAACCAGCATTATTGTACTGTGATAATCAAGCAGCATTACACATAACAGCCAATCCAGTTTTTCACGAACGTACGAAACACATTGAAATAGATTGTCATATAGTTCGAGAAAAATTACAAGCTGGAATCATCAAACCGTGTTATGTTTCGACTAAAATGCAATTGGCAGATATTTTCATTGAACCTTTGGGAAGACATCAATTTGATTTTTTGAAAGACAAGTTGGGTGTGATTGACATACACTCTCCAACTTGGGGAGTATTGAGACTTAGAAAATATATTATTTATAGAATATATGTTAGATATTATATTTTAATATTCTTTTTTTATGATTTGATTTGGAATATATTTTATTTTATTTTCCATATTTAATTATTTGTCAACTTGTATCCTTTTTATAGCTTATGCATATCAAAGAGAATGCACACCTTCCATTTCAATTCTATTTCTTTCTCTTATTCTTAACAGTATTGGTTCGACACTTGAAGGCCCGGACATTTCTCTTTGACATGGTCATGTTACTTACCTCTCGTTTCTAAAAGTGAAAACTATCCCCACAAACTAACACTATTCTTTCTAGGATGCTTTATCCTCACTCACATGCATCTTAGGAAAATTCTCAAATAAAGCACGTTTAACCATGGAATTTCTATGATTGAGCCACCGAGAAGGAAGTTGCAGCTTGTTGGTATAAGCAATGACTCTCAATTTTTTTTTTTTTACTCGGATGTCACACTTCTATTTATAAAAACCTATTTTAATACTCTTAATTGAAGTAAGTTTGAGCGAAACCCATACTCGATACTATTTATATTTTATTTTATTGATGAAATTAAAAGACTTTTAAACAATTTTGGATGATTTTTACGTGAAGAATTTTCTTTTCTTCATTTTTTTTTCTTAAAATTGTTTTCTTACGTCTGAGTTGATTTTACAAACAATTTTCATAATGGATGATTTGTACGTGAAGATTGAACTATACTGTTGCAATATTTTAAGTTACTTAAAATTAAAGTAATTACTATAAGTGTATTGTACTTTGAGCTGTACGTAGGTTTGTTTGTGTGTTTCAAATCACTAAAAAAATGAATTATTTCAAGCTAATCGAAAAAGGAAAGATGCTCATATAAGGATTATTATATCTTTATGGCTATGTCATTTTTATAGATAAAAGAGAGTGAGGCCCACAAACACATATAGAGAAGTAGGGATAACAGTCTACTAGTCACTGCTACTTGTGGAAAGGGAAATCGACGACTTCTTTAAAGATAAGAGCGTGAAGTTATTGGCCAAAAGGAAGTGCTAGCATGACCAATGAATATCGTCATGTATACCTTCTATCACAATAATATAAAATTTGACAAAGTTTGTAATGGAACCGAACAGACCGTTCACCACACGCTTGTAAATTAACCGAACAGACCTTTCGGCAGCTTCACATTTTCATCATTGACATCTTAATTGGAACTAGATTTGAAAGCAACGCTTCTCCACAACTCATTTTGGAACACCTTTGATAGATAGTTTTAACAAACTTACTTTGTTCATGAATACTTTGGAGTTCGATGTTTATAGTTGTGGCTGAATGCTATTCAAATTGATATAGCCAAATCTTACAACAAAGTCTAATTGAGCCTCCCTCTATTAGGAGATAGCTTCGAATCAAATTGTTTAGTTTGGATAATGGTTGCATTGTTTTACTCTAACAACCAAGACTAACAACCAAGACTAGTGTATTACCAATAGTACAAACATTTTGATACATATTAATAGTCGTATACAAATAATAATTAAATTTGTGAGTAGAAATTTGGATTGAGCTAAGTTAAATAGTTTTTTTTAGAAGATTTCATTTTTTATACATTTACAAGAACAAAACCAAGTGTCAAGAAGATGCCATTTGTAACGTTCCGTTAAAATTAGAATAATAAAAAAAAAAAACTCACTCGCCAGAAATTTCGCGAAAATTCCGGCGATCGTTGGAATTTTCGCGACTCACACTGAAACACGACCCCCCGACCTCGACGAATTACCAAACACCATCCCCGACCTTAGCACGCTCCCACAACACCTGCAAAGGAGAGAAACACTGAGGAAAAAGAACGTGAGAGAGAAGTTGGCGAAGCTTTTCGGCGAAGATCCAAAAACGAAACTTGCAATCGAAACAACCAAAACCAGACATCAAAACATTTGATTCATGCTGCAAGAAGGATCTCTGACGATTGCACATAGATCTAAGGTACGTTTCATGCCCGGATCCAGAAACCATCGCGCAGAGGAGAGAGAAATCGGCATTGGAACAATCGCGTAGAGTCGGGTAAGGAAGGCGACTCCATTGGATCCGGGTCGGACTCGAACTGGATACCCGCGACCCAAACCGCGCCGGCTCAACCCAACCTATAGTGGCCCACGCCGCAAGCCCAGTCCAACGCCTCTGCAACCCGACAACCGATAACCCAAGAACCCAAAACCGAGTCCAGCCTACAATTGAGACTCATGATCCAGCCTGCTAACCCACGACCCAAACTTACCTGCAGCCCAGCCCGCGAACCGAAGCCCAACAGCTCACCTGCAGCCGACCACCCGCGAGCTAACCCAAACCACGACCCGAACCGGTCTACAACCCGTGCCTCGACTCGAGACGCCTGCGCTGTCGTGGATCACCCTCTTGCTGCCACGTGTCACCTAGCTGAACTCTTCGGCTCGGCTTAGACGACTCGGTGGCTTTCCGACGGCTCTCGGCCGCTTTCTCGACTGTTCGCTCGACTTTTTCAATTTTAGCTCAGTTTCCACCGTTCCGACCCTCCTGAACCTGTTTTCAGTCTCGATTAAGGTAATTGAGGCCGTTTTAGTGTCGTATTTTACAATTATTAGTTGGATTAAAAATTACATTGTGAAGTACTAACGAAAGGTGACGGACGGTGTAATAGAAAACGAACCCCTACAACCTTTGGAGCAGGTCTTGAGGAACAGGAGCTTACATTAATTAAATTAGGGAGTACTTCGGCCAAGGCCAACCAATTAAGTGGTCTTAGTATCGGATAGGCTAGAAATTGTATGAGTTACAATTGATGTATGAGCTATGATAATGTATGAGTTATGGTGATGTATTAGTTGTATCGTATGATAACGTACGCTAGTTATATGATGATGTATGAGCTATGATGTTGTATGAGCTATGTTGATGTATGAGCTATGATGTCGTATGAGCTATTATGATGTATGAGCTATGATGCATGATGATATACGTGAGTTATATTATTACGATGTATGACGTACTGGATATGTTTGATGCACTTAATGGCGTTATGATGAGTATGATGATTGCATGACGTTTATCTTAATATGTTGATGTTTTCCATATTAAGCATGCTATATGATGATGAGTGACATATTGCATCAGATCGATAGATCAACCTAGGACATAACTCTAAAAGCATGAAAATGATATTAATATAAATATCCAACGAGCATGTGTCACTTAATGTAACAAAGAGATGAGACTAGAGGGTTGTGTCAGAAGAGATGTTAAGATGGGAATTAGAGGGACCTCATGCATGTTGTATGTATATAAGCATAGATACTTCCCCTAGAGATGATGAGTGCGGACGCGCACATATGATGATGAGGGTGTTCATGGGGAGCATGACACTAGGAGTTTCGCTGACCTCCGGACTTCGCTACACACAACTAGCTTGACAAAGAGGGTCCAAGGGGTGTGCAAGCCCCTTGGGGATTCACACTCGCACGTGCGAGTCGTGTGTAGGGAAGTACTACACATTTATAGTAGTCCAAGGCTGGAGGCCACCCTAGTATGAAATGAGATAGAGACAAATCCCTAGAGCATGATTGCATGTGTTTGCATTAGCATGACTCCTATAGTGGGGTCACTTACTGAATATTCTTCAAAATACTCAGGTCGTGTGTCACATCATTTTTTTTTTCAGGTAAAGAAAAAACGTCCATGTACGGATGACGATGACATCGCGAGTAGAGACTGTGGCACATGCATATGGTAGACTCATATTTAAATTCCCAGTCTTAGGTTAGAATAAGTTATTTTGCATTTCATTGTTTTAAATTATTTTGTATTATTTTTATTTTCTTTAAATTTTCAGTATTTCGTATTAAACACTTAAGACCATGACTGTGTTTTCAAGAGTTAGAAGATGTTTTAAATGTTTTCGACATGTATACTATAGATGATGTTTTCTTTTAAGAGTTATATTATGCATTTTAAAAGAGTATGAGACGTTAGTAGCAACTCGGAGTAAGTAGAAATTTAGAGTCGTTACACATATAAATATAAATTCAACATTTATTGTACACGTATCGAACACTTAACTTCTAATAAATTTTTTAGAGTAATATACACATTAAATTAATTATAAATATATTAGTGCAACTATTAAGGTGTAATTTATTACTAAAACTAAAAAAATATAGGTATAAAATGTTTGTACTACTGGTAATATACTAGTCCCGTTTGTTGGACTAAAACAATGCAATACTCATCCCAATTAAAGAATTTGATTCGAAGTTATCTCCTAATAGAGGAATGCTCAATTAGTCTTTCTTGTAAAATTTGACTATATCTATTTGAGTAGCGTTCAGCCACAACTATAAATATCGAACTCCAAAGTATTCACGAGCAAAGTAAGTTTGTTGAAACCATCTATCAAAGTTGTTCCAAAATGAGTTGGGGAGAAGAGTTGCCTTCAAATCTAGTTCCAATTAAGGATGTCAATGAAGAAGAAGTGCAAAGAGTTGGAAAGTTTGCAGTGGAAAAGAAGAATATGACTGGACTTCCTTTCATTTACAAGCGTGTGGTGAGCGGTCTGTCCGGTCTAATCGACGATGGTTGTCCTCGCATAATTTATAAATTTCGTTAGTATTCCTTGGTCATATATTGTGAAGGTGGCGTCCTATATGCATCCCTTGAATCCGTCTAGGCTCTTATCCTTTGAAGAGGTTTTAAGGATTTGAGCAAGCATTAGATTGCTCTCCCCCTACACTAAACCCTCTCTCTCTACACATATGAAGATTATAAATAAAAGGACTAATTTATTATACAAATTCTCGAGTAATATATATATATATTAAAAAAATTATCAATTTTATATTAGAAAAAAATTTAAAATAAATAGATTTATGTACTAATATATTTAAAAATAATTTAAGTCAAGTTTATCGGTTAAAAATCAATAAGTTTATCAATTTTATATTAGAAAAAAAAAATACAACTTTTTCTTTATTAAGTTCATATTAATTTTATTAATAAACATTAAAATTTTTGAACCAATAAAATAAATAAAAAAAATTAATGAAATTCATAAATAATCATGCTTAATAAAATTAAAACTAAAAAATAATTTATTTTAGTTTGCAGTAGAGTGGACATCAAAAATAACAACAACAAGATTTACGCGATTATAAATTCTAAAAATTAATTAAATATCCCATGTATTTTTTCTTCTAAAAATGATTTAAAAAAAATACATTTAGTTTGAAAAAGAAAATAAAAATTATTCTACTAGTAATAAAAAACAAAAACAGTTTTAAAAAACATCGTTGGTCAAAAGTTAAAAAATTAAGGAACATAACTAAACAGACCCTATAATAATTAAAACTATCAATTCATCGTGTAACTATATTAGTTTCGATTTTCATTCTCTATTTTAACATTAATTTAACTTATCTTTAAGTTGCGATAGAAATCTAATAGGTAGGAACTCCAAGAATATGATATACAGACATGAGACACAATTATGACACCACACAGACAAGATGTCATGCCATTTTTAACTTTCTCTTTCCTAGTTTCTCCGTCTCACATTTAACTTTTATTTATTATTATTTTTTTATAAAAAAAGTTAAACGTGAAAAGGGAGAAGGGAGGAAGAAGGAAAAAGAAAATCTTTAATTATGAAAACGTATCAAATACTATTCGACCATTGTAAAAAAAGCATGAGAATAACTTATTCTCACGTCCCATCTTTGAAACCATGTACTAAAGTTTAAAGCTTTTATTTTCCTTTCTCATTTCTATATTCCTTCCCATCTTTGTTCCTTTGGTCTAAACGATCCTTTAAATTACAAAATTAAAGTTGTAGTTAGTCAATCGTAATATTTAAATGGGTAAAGAAAGCACCATACTAATTGACCGTTAAAACTTTTATAATTTTTTTTTTATTTTATAAAAGTGAATGGTGTTAATGGTACAACTTTCATGCGTGCGTTTTAAACACAATACTAACTCTAAGGTTATTTTTGAACTTTTTAAAAAGTGTATTAACGAAACTTTTTAAAGTTCAACAACATTTTTGAAACGTTGCTGAAAGTTCAACCCTAATTTTGAAGTAAAATATTAACCGTTTTCATCCAACTGATGGTAAGAATATTTTGTAGACTTTTTTTAAAAAAAAAATTAAAAGTATTATTGAAACTTTTGAAATTTTAGAGGTATTTTGAAGATAAATAAAAAATTAATAAATATTTTTATTAATTTAGCCAAAATTTTATATAAATAAAAAGAGAGGGGAAAGGAGAGAAGAACAAATAGAAAACCTTAATTTTAAAAGTGGAACCTTACCACAAAGACTAGTGTATTACTAGCCGTACAAACATTTTGTAAATTTCACCTCAAAATTAATTATGTCTATGTATTACTGGTCCCTTTCTTTATTGGACGAGCATGTTCCGATAGCTCTTTGTGCCGGACACCCATTAGAAGTAGTAGCCGTCACGACAGTATTATGTAAAACACTATGGTCGTTCTCTTGTCTAGTAGTGTACGCGCCCGTACCATTGTGAAGGGATAGGAGTATCCCCGAATGCATGAGCACACATTAATGCATGAGGTCCCAATATTTTTCCATTTTCATTATCTTTTAATACAATTATGCTGGCGTTTCATACATATCATATCGTTTTTCATATAATTTCTCATGTCATTGATCATATCATTGATCATATCTTTCATGCATACGCCGAGGTTGTATTTCATGCTAGTTCGTCGTTTTACATGTCAATTATATTAGATCATTTAGATTACATAAATATGTCATATCATAACGTTCCATACTTCCAGATATAACAATTTTCAACATGCATGTATCATATCATATTGTATTTCATAACAACTTAAAAAAGATATTTTTCTTGAAAGTTGTAAAGTTTTATTCCATTTACATGAAGGTATTTTCCTCGATATTTTTAATCAATTATAAGCAAAGTTATTCAACACTGAAATTGGCTTCTCAGATATCCTACTTCTGATGCGATTCGATTCTAGATTCCTTCATGAAAAATGTGTGAAATTATTCTAAGATCGACATACTAAAATTATAGAGACCAATGCCTCAGAATGCTCAAGGATTTTGAGAAGAATCGAGACCTAAAAATTTGTAGAACTCACCTTTGTTCTTTTCGGTTCTTGGGAAATCGAACGATCCGAACACCCAAACCTCTGCTTCTTGACCTAGTGAACACTTTTCATGAAGGCTACTAGATTAATTTCGATCCAATCGCCGAATTGGACGAATCTCGTTCTTCTTTGTTTCCCTCAAAACCCTAGCCCCTTTCTTTCTACCTTTCTTCTCTTTTTTGTTTTTGCAGGTTATCTGCCAAGTGCTACAACATACCCCAAAAATAATGTGACCAATGTCGGTTGACTTTGACAAACATTTTTCTATATTTTTCTACTATATATATATATTTTTTTTGTTTTCGGGACTATCGAGAGATGTTTTTTTTATTCTAACACGTCCTCATATTAAACCTCTAAGGCCCTTAATAAATTCTTGGAAGTTTGATCATGAAAATGAAAAATCGAGAAAATTAATTTATGTTGGAGCTCGGGTGTTACAAACCAGCACCCATTTCGTTTTATTTTTGTTTTGATTTTGTTATTTTTTCGTTCTTTTTGGGCATGACTATAGTGCTAAAACACTGCGGCTGTTCAATATAATTTCACTGCCTTAATACTATTTATTTTCGTAAATGAGAATGATTTTGCGTTTCATATCACCAAAAATTCTATATGGATAGTATGATTTTGTCCATTCTAAAAAATAAGCTCTCATAAATTTAGAGTAAAATTGTGTTGTCTTAGCCACTAGAACTAAAACTAAGGCAAGGGCTAAGCCTAAAATCTAGGCAGGTGGAGTTATAAATGGAAAACATTTTTCCATAAGCCAAGAA
This sequence comes from Cucurbita ficifolia, assembly GCA_033971965.1. Lineage (NCBI taxonomy): Eukaryota > Viridiplantae > Streptophyta > Magnoliopsida > Cucurbitales > Cucurbitaceae > Cucurbita > Cucurbita ficifolia. The sequence goes on from CM066966.1 coordinate 6,727,800, forward strand.
TTATTGATTTACTTTTTCTGTCCATCTGTACTTCTGAAATAAACATTAATAGAACCTCTTTTAATGGCTTCTACAAGAAATTTTCCCATTGGCGAGTCCCATTCGTCATGTGTCGGATCCTATTCTCACAAAGTAGAGAAGCCTTGAACCCATACTCTTGATTCCCACCTTGAGCCTCAATGATTTGTAAGCATAATTTTACACCGTCTATGTCTTCTAGTCTAGATTTAAAATTTATTTTTTCCAACAAAAATTTAAATCTTCGAGACGATTTAGTGGCCTAAAGAATAAAATATATGCTCTACACATTATTTAGATAGTTGATATAAGATCCATTATCAAGATTTATTCTTTATTAGATTACTTTCTATGAAAGATCGATGTGGGCACATGGTTGGTGCAAAACATGGTCATGACATCCTGCTAGTATGACATGATGCAGGCATCTCATCTAGGAAATATGAGGTCTATCGGGACAACCTGCTCATAAGACATGGTTGCAAGGTGTCACGGTTGTACTTCTTCAACCGTGCTGCTTCATGATTTTGACTCGCTCATGACAAGCCTTAAGGTGAACTCAAGCCCTATTCATATTTTTTTGCTCATCTCTACTTTGTCAAACTTTAGGTGAAGTTTTCCTTCGCCAACCAAACACAACTCGTGTGGAATCCAAACTTGTTCTGCCACACGTGTGCATGTTCAATCATCTGCGACTCTAGCCGACTTGCCTCTACACTAGGCCAAGTCATTCGACTCGATTTTGCCTCTTCTCTAAGCAAAGGTCACTCATGTGCAACGACATATCTCAGTCATCATCTTGGTTCGAAAAAATATGACCCATGTATATTGATGTCATCCCATGTCTTGGGACAACTTGACCATCTCGGCTTGCTTCGACATATGTATCGGAACCAACTCATATGTCACTCATCTCATTGACACATTTTGAACATCCATCTATCCAAGTTCTCATCTCCATGCCAAATAGTGAGTGTATATACCAACCTCTGACACAAGGCTGGGATGCAAGTCAGCCCACCCACGTCGTCCGACGTCATCTTTGAAAGACAAATTTCAAAAGAAATCGCCCGAGACGCTCGTCTCGCAATACTCGCCCACATTGTGACACACATATGTTGCTCGCTTAGGCCACATGGCCCAGGGGTGGTGGAGACTTGACATCATGCTTCCCCCTATAGTACATTTTAAGGCAATTCTAATCTTTTTAGAGTATATGTGATTTGGGCGGGCGGTCGTACGACTCTGTAGACATGATTTGATGAGTTTTCATCTTACATAGAGACAGAATTAACTCCAGAGTGTATGACGAAACTCATATCAAAACCTTGACTTCTAAGTTTATGGTCTGACATCATGCCTCTCCAAACTTGTCTTCGACACTCGTGTCCCTCGTTCTCTCCAACCTTACTTATGATTCAACTTGGCTTTAATGCACACTCTTCTTGGTGTGTTGGATGATGCACCATCCTCCTTGGCCCCATCATGAAGTGTCTGTCTCGGCTCTCACGTGGCCAGATGGGTACTACTTGAGGGTCGCCGCATTGTTAGTCTGTATGTGGGGGTCACAACCTACTATCTTCTTAGTGATGTTGTGACACTTTCTCCCACTTAAACTAGTCATCATCCTCGATAATTAGTGGGGCAAAATCACATTGTGGATTGTGACATAGGACATTCCAACTAAAAAGGAATCAGGGCCTCGTAACACACCGCGTTTAGGGAGGTCATGGTCACTTAGAGTATAATATCATAGTACCAATTAAAAATGAGAAATATAAGTGAGATTAAAAGTCCAATCTTCATTAATGTTCACAATATTTAAATAGAATAAAAAATATGCTACTAACCAAATCCTAAAAATAAGATAAAATATTCTTCCAACCAACTCCTAGAAAATGAGGGGAAAATATCAATTGATTATGGATATATAATATATATTTCTTAACTAATCACAATATATTCACCAAATATCTTTATATCTTAATACTCCCCCAGAAGTTAGGGACTTTATGTCAATCACACACAACTTTCTTTCATAAAATCAAATGGTTGTCTTCCAAAAGTTTTAGTCAAATTGTTGTCTTCACACCATTTTAGTGAAAACATCTGTCAATTGCATTTTAGTCGAAACATAACATGGTTGGATGATTTCAGCTAGTAACTTTTTTCGAACTATATGACAATCTATTTCAATGTTCTTCATACGTTCGCAAAAAAAATGGATTGACTGCTATATGCAATGCTGCTTGATTATCATAATACAACAATGCTGGTTTCGGACAGTGGAGCTTTCAAGTCTTGAAAAATGTATCTCAGCCAAGTTAACTCTAAACAAGTATTTGTCATAGCTCGATACTCGGCTTCTGCTGATGATCTGGACCCATTGGTTCGCTTTGTAGACTTCCATGAAATAATTGAATTTCAAAGTAAGATGCAAAACCCATAAAAGTAGACCGTCTTTGATGTATCTCAAAACTTGAAGTGCTGCCTCCCAATGTGGTTTTATTGGTTCATGCATAAATAATTTACTCATAGGATTGGTATTTTGTCTCATTTAATTTGATTGGAACAAGTGAATATAGTGGCTCATCACTTCTTGGTTCATGCATAAATGATTTACTCCAACATTTGTAATTTGTCCCATTTAATTTGATTGGAACAACTGAATATCCTGTTCATGCATAAATGATTTACTCCAACATTTGTAATTTGTCCCATTTAATTTGATTGGAACAAGTGAATATCCTGCCTGATGAGAGTGGTGAATGTAATAAGATGTGTTAAATCAACATCCAATTTTGAAGATGGATTTGGCCTGTCAAAAAGAAAATTTTGATATTTAAGAACACTAGATGTTCCTCTTCAATCACTTGATAGGTTTATGCGCACCGGCTACTCTAATCATCAAATTCTTGATTCCTTTAAAGAAGTTTCAGAGGATAACTCGAACAAGGATATCTCATCACTTTGACCAGCAGTCTTATGTCGCCTTTGTGAAGATCTTGTTTACGGTCAAGTAGAAGTCGTTGGAAGGGAAAATAGGTTGACAAGTTCTTGTAACGAGGGACATGTGCCAAAGATCGATGTTAGTGATAATGCGGAGAGATATTTTAACTTGAAAGCTTACTCATCATCTAATCATTCCATCACTGAATCATGCAAAGATGTTGTGAAAGAAAATATAAACATCTTGAGCATGCCACCTTTGAGCTTTGGTATGAAATTTGAAGATTCTTATAACGTGGTCTTTGATATTGGACGATCGAGAACAATTTGTCAACCACAGTTCTCGGTCTAGGAGAATGATTGAGAATATCTGTAGCCAATTCAAGATCCAAATTAAAATTAGGAGGTTACCGGCTACTGACAGAATCTGGATAGCTCGCCACAAATATCTTGATTAATGAATATGTTCTTGATTTTATTTTTGAGAGGAAAAATATTGATATTTGCGGTGTTCAATCAGGGGCATTCCCTATCGAGACCAAAAATTAAAACTTTTGAGATGTGGGCTTAAAAGGATGATATATCTTGTGGAAGGTGATCCTGATCCATCTATCGTCCTCTATTTCGATCTATGTCACTTTTCTTCTCTTCTTTCTCTTCTCCTGCTCTGATACCATGTTAAGAATGAGACACAGAAGTGGGAAAGTCCAATCTTCATTAATGTTCACAACGTTTAAATAGAATACAAGCTACCAACTAACTTAGAAAATATACTACTAACTAAATCCTGAAAACAAAATAAAATATACTCGGTAGACTCTGTGGCAATGAATCTGTATATCCAATTTAAAAGAATATATACATATATTGTTTATGGAGATGGAAGGAAATAAAGGAGGAAAGCACGTTACATAAATTTGGTAGACACTATGGTAATAAAACCTTATTACAATACTCTGCAAGTGCCCACAATGGGAATACATTCCTATATAGTCCATAGTGTAGCATGCATCTGTTCATAAATACTCCACCTATTTCCTGCCATACAAATAACTCTCTTTTTCAATATAATAAAAGTTATAGTTTAACCAAAACACATATTACAATAACCTACCTGTTGAGGGTAATCACCATTCTCCAGTTGAGAATTAATCAATAGTTTTGCCCCACGGTGGAGAGGAGTTGGGTCTCTCTTTTCCTACATACATACGCCATTTCTTTATGATATATATTATATAAAAGCTTTACGTACTTATAATAATTGAAGTAAAAGAGTATAACAAACCTGCTGAGAATGGATCAAAGCCATTAAAGCAAAGGAAGTTTGAACAAGATTGGAAAAATTCCCTGGAAGAGGAATGTATTTCTTTTGTATACATGAATTGTGACTCTCTCCCCACCCACCGTCTGGACATTGAATTTTAAGAAGAAACTCCACACCTTTTCGTATGCTTGAGGAATTATGGTAAGTGTTTCCCGTTGCCATTAATCCTTTTATAGCGAAGTAAGTTGCATAAATGTGACAAATTCCCCAATTACCATACCATGATCCATCTTCTTTCTGCGTTTCTTCCAAATACTTTACTGCTTTACTTAAAAATGTGTCTATCTCTTTCTTTCTGTGATTTGGAAATAGTTTCGTAAACAGAACAAGTGCTTGTATCGACGATGACGTGCATTCGACGTATCTAATTTTACCCATTCCATTAAATCACAAGGGAAACAAAACAAATAATGATAAGTTCAATGTCATTTTATCAGTATGTAATATTTTTCAAGTAATATTCTTAAATTGTCTACTTACTCCCGCTCCAATACCGTGTATTCTAAGAATTCCACCGGATTCAATAGCTGAAAAATAATTATATTAATTAGTTGTTATGATTTATTATGTATTCAAGTATTGCCTCATAAAATAATTATATATGGAATAAGGCTTCAGCTACCTCAAACCACGATGGTACAACTCCGGTACGCTCCCAAGCTGAGACACCACCATTTTTTGCCTATTTATTTGACAACAAAATTCAGCGATTCATCATTAAGTTAACAAGAAAAAGATAATTGTAAGACAAATTTGAATTTACAATCCTTACTTGGAGAGAGAGTATGAAATTGACCGCTTCGAAAAACCATTGTGGTTCCATTGGATCTCCTACGATGTTGGAAGGCATCGTCGAAAATCTCAAACAACACTGAGACGCCATTCATATATATATATATATATATAAGAAATTAGTAATTTAATATCTTTTTTGAAAACTATGAAAAAAAAAATTACCAGTAAATTTTCTGCTGCGCAATCAGAAATTTGTCATCCATGATCTTGATCAGAGAATGTCCAACTTCCTTTTGACATGTGACGATACATGCTTCGAAAATCACCCGAAGGATTCTCTCTAACCTTTATATGAATATAAATTAAAATAATATAAACAAATATTTATTCAAATTAAATAATTTTTGTACCTGCGATTGTTTAATGAAATCATGCCCTTTTTTAAGTGTCTCCGAAAATTCACGGTGAAGATTTGTTGCAAGAATTGCTTGAATTGCAAAAGCAGCGTCCCATGATTGACTACCATAACTCTGCTCATATATATATATGTATATGTATATGTATATGTTAGTCCTTTATATATTTCTTTTATTATTCTATTTGAATGCGGGATGGAAATTGGCGGTTTAATACGAAAGATAAAATTTATTTATAAATTAGTAAAATATTTAATAACTGGTAAAACTTACTTGCATCTTCATTCCATCTTCACCGATCCATAAGTAATCTTTGATTCTGGCAAGATGTTTCTTATAAGCTTCCCCATTAGGATCATCAACCCAACAAGCAAGTGTGAACAATGGCTGCATGTTCAATACCCCTCCACCATATTAGCTAAATTACATTTATTAGTATAATATTATTGATAATAAAAGAAAAAAAGAAGTATGAAATTAACCTTTTCAACACATCCAATTGTAATGTAATGACTGTTATGATCTTCATAATCAATATGATGTTTAGCTATTTGAAGGGCTCTATTTCTTATCGGTTTAAAGGCCCAACTATTAAGAATAGGTTCTCCAAAGTATTGAACAATATCCCATGCAAGCTTCTGAAATAATGAACGTTCAAAGCATTTGTCTTCCTGCATCATCATGTCCAATTCAAACAAATGGAAATTATCAATTTCTACACGTAGAAATCTCAAACCGTTTGAAAGGATGAATATTGATTTGTGTGTAGAAATTCTTTAATCTCTTTACTAGTGTATTGTTGTAGGGAGGATTGAATGGTTTAGGAACGTACCTTTGCACAATAATGACGTGTTGGACTCCATTTAATGTGATTGTAAGGTTGAGTATAGATTTCTTGACGTAATTGAAGAATGAGAGGGGTGAGAGGTCCAACGAATCGCTTTCCAAATAAATACGACATAGGAAGAAGTGTCAATCTCGAATAGCAAAACAAAGTTCGAGGAATGATAGGAAGTAATTTTCCTAACAACCAAAACTCTGGAGGCATAGGGTTTGCTCCCTCCCACTCGTAAACTCCCAAAATCTACATAGTTAAATTATAAGTTTAGTTCGTTAAATTTGAGTTACGCCGTTTCAAATAAAATAGTATAGACGTATATATATATAGTACTAACCGAGAGCCAAATCTTTCCCCAGGAAGGTATATAAATAGCACCTCCATGATCAAGAATCCATTTTCGAGCTCTAAAACACTCATCTTTGTCAGGTTCTTCTCCCAATAAACGCAATTGAATATAGTTAAAAACAGTGCAAAGCATACAACTTTGTCCCACAATGTGCAATCCCCATCCACCATCTTCATTCTGATGACAATATGCATATCGAAGGATTTCTTTTCGGTGCTCTTTTGAGAATATGATGCCGAGATGTCCCGTAATATACAACGAAAATACCTGAAAAGAAAAGGGTAATTTTGTGGTATAATTATATAAGATAAAATGAATAGAAAAAGAAGAGTACCAGCGGAGGGAAGTAAAACATAGGGCCAGAGTTTTCAGCAGGCCAATGGCCATGGTGGCTTTGCAAGGCTGCGAAGAAGTTGGTGGCTCTTCTCATTGCAATGCTCGCTGTTTCCTTCTTAATCATTGATACTTTCTTATCCACATCTATTCCTTCCTCCACTTTCACTGCGGGAATTGTTTGCTTGAAGTTTTTTTCTCTTAGAAACTGCATTTCACAATAAAATAAGAAAATTATGGAGAATGTATTCAATAATTTATTTAAATACATAAATACCAATACGTCTCTTCAAACACTTATTTAAATACACATTTATTGATAAAGCCGACCAAATAAATATATGTCTAGTTCCTTCCAAATTTTACATTTAATGATGAAGTTAGACTAAATTTACTCATAAAGTTTTAAATTTGGGACTAAATCCTAAATGAGTTAAATTAATAAAAATATTCTTACAATTTATCTAAAAGTTTCGACATAACATTCTGGAAAAAAAATTTTAGTTATGTTTAAAAGTATACTTAAAACAAAATACCTTTAAATTTTTAAAAGTTTCTTTATTATCCTTAAACCTTTTTAAAAACTTTAAAAAATATATCTTTTAAACTATTTTTTTTAATTACTGTTTCAAAATTACTTATGAACTTTTAAGTTAGTTTCATGTTTTAAAATTATTTATGAACTTTTAAAATTAACATTTTGAAAGATAAATTTGAGATGTCTACCGATTTAAACTTGTTTTTATAAAATTGTGTTAATACTATTTTTAAAATTTTATGAATAATTTTTAAAATATAATACCAAAATTGAGAGGGTAGAAGGTAGCAAGATGGAGGAGGTCTCATGCATTTAAAAATCATTTTAAGTTCATACTAATGTTTAAATTTAATATCTTTTAAACCTATCAATCTATTTTTTATATGAGGAAAAAAAAAAACTAATTTAGGAAAGTAAAATATGATTATTAAAGTTGAAAACTTAAAATAGATAAACATTTGAAATGATTTATACACCAATTAAAGACCGAACCTGAAATTTCCAAAATAGATCACTGCTGCATTGGACTTTGAAGCGATTATGGTAATAATTTTGGCGGGCTTCTTCCACTTCAGCTCGCTCTTCTGGAGTGCCATCATCAGGCTCGAAGTCCCACGTTTGTCTTCCCACAAAATTGTTGGAGCTGAATAAGTATGGATTATCCGCTCCTTCTCCCAATCTAAGTCTCCACATTTTCACTCTTTCAATTGTGCATTTCCACACAAATGTGTTTTGTCTATATATAGACGAGGGTATTACTTTTATGTTCCTCAGTGTGTCAACGTCAATAATTTTTTATATGAAATCAAGTGAAAATAGTCGATATTTCAAAAAGAAAAATGTAATGAATTACTAAAAAAATGATAAATTTTCTTTAAATGAAATGAAAATATTAGATACTCCACATTACAACATTTCTAATATTCTAGGTTGGTTCCTTTTGCCGAACTTACACGTATCAAAGAATTAAGTCCACTTTATTATTATTATTATTATTTACTTCTTCAAGTGGGAGGTTTAATAATAACCACCACCCACCACCTAACAAATTCAATGCCCAACACATCCATCATTTTAATTGAATGGACGATACTCTACTATGACCCTCAATTATTAGTCCACACGCTATTCCATGCTTTCATTATTTCCAAAAAAAAATAATAATTTAGATCCATGATATTATATGCGCTCCTTTCCTTTTGTGATTTTTAGAAGCGTGAATAGGAGGTATGTAAGAATCTGTCTAATTGATTCATTCGCATGTGTAGACGGTGTGTAGAGAAGTAATACACATTCAACCCTACCCGAATTGGAAAGTAAAGACCAAGAAAAAGTTGTATGAAAAGATAGGACCCACCATGATTGCATGTAACTGCATTTTATGACACTAACTGTATGCCTACTTACTGAGTATTTTTACATACTCAAGTCATGACTACTTTTTTAGGTCAAGGTAAGGTACTCATTTACAGATGACGGCGTCCCTACGGAGACCATGAAAATAAAGTCTGCTTAGTCGCATTTTGATTGTATGTTGTAGTCCTTAGGTTAGATCAGGGCGTTGCTTTTCTTTTAAATTCTTATTATTTAAATGAAGTCCACTTATTTGGTTGACCTTAGCCGGCGTTCTCCTTAATTTCATTAAGTTAGCTTCCGTTCTTCGAAAGCGCTCCAAGCTATCGCCGGTTGTCATTTCCTATTAAGTCGTT